>WOVY01013524.1:0-182893 GCA_013436015.1 Rhipicephalus annulatus
AACCGACTGCAACGACTTCTTCGTCTTTTCCCTTTGCCAGGGCTGTTGTTGTTGTTGTTGCCCCTTCGCACTGGCACATACCCCTATGGGGGATTGGCCATGAAATCTAGAAGTAGTCTATATGAGATATACTAAAAGGTTTATCCTAAATGAAAAACTAATGATATAATAGAAAAGAATATATAACTAGAAAAAGAATCTTAAACTAAACAAATAATTGAAGATTGAATCAAGAAGAGAAAAGGTGAGGTAATACTACAGTGTAAGACAGAAATTTTGAGTAGACCAGACAATCGAGCTTATCTCACCCGGTCACAATCAAATGAATATGCAAATTTCATTCAAAATTAGACAAGTGTCGTCAGAAATATATTTAAGCAGGCATTATTATGACATGCGCTTTGATTCTCGAATGAAATTGCATACAGCATCGAATACGCTCCTGTGGCAATGTCCCAAGCTAAAGGCACCGAAACTTAGAACATTATCTGCAGTTAAATTTAATCCTACTGCGTGAAACGGAACAATTAAAAGTCTTTTCCTAATTAATGAATAGTTTTTACATGTTATAAAGTAATGCTCTATTGTTTCCGTTTCTTCACAGAATGGACACAGGGGGGATATCGCCAGACCAGCTCTGTGCAAGTAAAAGTTTAATGGAGGGACACGACATCGAAATTTGGTTAAAATAACTTCTAACTTTTTAGATTGACTCCACTGAGGTTTCCAGGGATATGTAAGGTGCTGATAGTCCGTATATTTAGTAATATTTTCCATCATATCCGTATAAATAGCCAATTTTCTATATCTGATCGACACTATGTGTTCCGATTCTGGTAGTACCGAGATCACAGGGCCATCAAGTGTGGCTCGAGATAGTGAATCGGCCATTTCATTCAACCGTATGCCACAGTGTCCCGGGACCCAGACTAACTTCAGGAACTTCACATGAGGTGGAACTAATGTTTGTAATGTCGCTAGAGCTCTTGATTGTTCTGAAGCTGTGAGAGTAGTACACAGCGAAAGAGAATCAGTAATTATCATTGCACTCTCTTCGTTTGAAGGAAGTTTTCGTAGCGCTAAAATAATAGCCAAGAGCTCAGCTTCGAAAACCGGAGTGAAGTCTGGTAGTCTTACCGAGAATGACCAACCGAGGTAATCTGAGACGATTCCTACTGCTGCCTTTTCTTTATTCACAGAAGCGTCTGTGGCTATTATGTTCTTTATTTCCGCATGAGCTATGTAGTCTTCTAACCTGTCATTTAAGTAACTCGAAGATTGAAACTTAGATAGTGGGGGAAAAATTTCATCACATTCTATCGTAATATTGTGATTTAATGCTTTGGTTCCAATTACAGATCTGATATCCACCTTTATGCTTTCCAGTTTCTTTTGTACAAAAATAATCTGGGGAGTACGAAAGCGTGGCCAGTGAGCGAGGAAGAAGGCGTCGGGTTCACTAATAAAGGCATATGCAGACCGTCTCGCTGATAAGCCGTAAAATTTCAAGTATGTTTGTACAGTTAGGATACGTAATCGGCAAAGAATAGTTGGTATGCGAGCTTCCTGATATAGTACATTAATAGCGACATACCTGGGGAGTCGCAAACACAAACGTAACGCTTCTCGCTCTAATAGAACTAACGGTTTAATTTTGTACGTAGGGCCACCCGAAAATAATATACACCCAAATTCTAGTATTGGGCGCATGTACATTTTATATATCATTAATAAGGTGTGTCTACGTAACCCATATTTTCTGTTGCTCAACCTTCGCAATAAGCCTGATGCTCGTTGTGCCTTTGCCACGATATAGTCTATGTGAGGGCTCCAGTTAAGTTTCTCGTTATAAATAATGCCCAAATATTTGATAGACTCTACTTGTGGAATCGGTTCCTGATTATAAAGTACTGAAATTTGAATAGAATCTGCTATAGGGAACACCAGGAGCGCACTTTTACTGATGTTTAGAGACAATGAAATTGAATTCAGCCAATTTCAAGAGAATACATGTACTTTTGCAATTTTTGATGCAAAGAATAAATGTCACTGTCTGCAACGAAAAATGCAATGTCGTCTGCATAAATGTAGACAGTGATATCTCGTTCAATGGGAATTGAGCTCATCAACACATTGAATAACAGCGGAGATAGGACCGCCCCTTGAGGTACTCCACGTTGCTGTTTGAATTTAGATGAGTGACATCCATCCTTTGCACAATAAAATTCTCTCGATTTTAGAAACTCTGCTACCCAATCAACAATATATCGCGGAAAGTCACATTCGTGTAACGAGTTCAATAAAATTGAGTGCTCAACGCTATCATAAGCTTTAGCTATGTCTAGTGTTACTAGTACCGCGTGTTGTCGTCTTTGCCAAGGGCACTCGCGTTGCTTCGTTGTCTTCACCACTGGCACATACGCGCGGCATTATTTTCCCTTAAAAAAACATCGTCCCGATTTTAAACGCTTGAGAAGGAAGGCGAAACCAAAACTGCACAGTTAGTCACTGAAAGTAAGGCTTCATCCGAAGCACGTGGACAATTTCTGGTGAATGTCTGCGCCGCTTTGAACACTGCACGCCGTCCGGAACAACCTCGTAGTTGACGTCACTAATGCGTCGCAGAACCTTGTAGGGTCCTAAGTATCTTCGCAACAGCTTTTCGGAGAGGCTACGCTGACGAACAGGTGTCCAGACCCATACTTTGTCGTCCACGTTGTATATGACGGGTCTGTGCCGGAGGCTGTTATACTTGGCATCGTCGTCTTGCTGTTTAGTGATTCGCAACCTGGCAAGTTGTCTGGCTTCTTCTGCTAGCTGGGTAAACTCTTCGGCGTCTGTCTCATTGCCATCATTTTCATAAGGCAGCCTTGCGTCTAACGTTGTTGTAGCCTCGCGTCCATAAAGGAGACTAAAGGGTGTCTTCCGAGTGGTCTCTTGACGAGCCGTGTTGTACGCGAACGTGACGTAGGGCAAAATGATGTCTCAGTTCTTGTGCTCTACATCTACGTACATGCACCCCTTCGCGGACCCGACATTCAAGCCCGGAATCACTACCACCCGTCGACCCACCTGTCTACCGTTCCAGCCACCGTCTGCGAGGCCTAGCTCTCGAGCTTAATTCCTTTCCAGAAACTGCCAGAAATCGCTTGCCTCCTTCAGCCACCATGGCCACTGCAGCTACGTCGCACATGACACTTCAGAATCCCATGATTCCTGACTGCTTTGATGGTGAGACCTATGGAGATGCACAAGACTGTCTGGACCAGTTCGAACTCTGCGCGAAGTAGAACCAGTGGGCCACCCCTGAAGGCAAGCTCGCGATTGTGTACTTCTACCTGAAAGACAACGCCCAGACGTGGTACATCAACAGGGAAAGAAGCATGGCTACGTGGGACGACTTCCGCAACGAGCTGATCGACACCTTTAGTAGTCTTGAGAGAAAGGAGAATGTGCAACGTCTCTTGGAAGCTCGAATTGAGAAACCAAATGAGAGCGTCACTATGTTCGCCGAGGACATGACCCGTGTTTTCGGCAGGGCGGATTCCGAGATGCCGGAAGACAGAAAGCTGCGGTATTTAATGCGAGGCGTGAAGGAGCAACTGTTTTCTGGGCTTGTGAGAAATCCGCCAACAACAGTAGCTGAGTTTACTAAAGAAGCTACAGCTATTGAACGGGCCCTACAGCAACGGTACCGCCAGGAGAACCCAGTCAACGTTCGAGGAGTTACCCTGTTACGACTGCGGCAAGCGTCTGCAACAACGACAGGCCTCTGCGGGAAGTTATCCGGGAGATTTTGAGGGAGGAGCTTCGGCAGCTTGGTTTAATTCCAGCAACTGAACCCACGCCGGCATTGTCTTTTGTCGCTGATGTTGTCAGGGATGAAGTCCGCCAGGCTCTCTCTTCATCCTGCTATAATGGTGTGAGACGACATTTTACTTATGTTGATGCAGTCCCACGCCCCGTCTTCGCGCCTTCAGCACAGCCGACTCCAATGACTGCACCACCACCAACCCTGAAAACACAGCCACTGTCAGCACCGAACACTTTCGCAACCTCACCGATTCTTCCGACAAGACGAATGCCGTGTAGCCAACATGCCCCACAACACGGCCCCACAACGTGGCCAAATAGTGAGTCTCCAATTACCTACCAGCGTCGGAAAACTGATTTGTGGCGTACCGCTGACCGTCGACCGGTATGCTTTCATTGTGGCGAAGCTGGGCACGTCTACAGAGTTTGCCGTTATCGCGACGCTCAGTACTCGAGATTTCCTAGCTACCCTGATTACATTGCGTACGACGATCGACGCATGTACAACTATGCCCCTGTGAACACACCGCCGCAGAATCCAGTAATGCCCAGATCACGTTCATCTACTGCGAGACCCAGTTCACCTAATCGTCGCAGTTTTGCCGACGTCACTAGGTGCGGGTCCCCTTGTCCTCGACGGGGAAACTAGACGCAGCGACCTCGGGGGGTGGGGTTGCCAGTAATCGATATTCCGAACAGCCCCCATTGCAGACAAATGACAGCTCGAAGCCACCGATACCGAAGGAAACATACTGCAACGACTGCTTCGTCTTTTTCCCTTGGCCAAGGACATTCGCGCTACTTTGTTGTCGTCACCACTGGCACATACGCGCGGCAATATAATATATATATATATATATATATATATATATATATATATATATGACTTATATGCAGAAGTATTACTTTAGTTACCACAAGGTTACAAATATGAAAGTAGACGCGCTTTCACGCAACAACTGTTCATTCGGCCAACGTTTCGACGAGAGCCCCGTCTTTTTCAAGGCATAATAATATTTACACATGTTCGGTGTCTTCTTATAGCCTGTCGAGACAGGAGAGAGGGGTCAAAAGAAAAGTAAAAAAAAGAAGAAAAGAAACAACGAAACGGGAGGAGAAACGTTAAATCAGTATAAAAAATCAGGGAGAAGAAGCAAGACCGACACGGCGGAATTAGAAAGGGGCGGCGTCTCAACAGAGGAGGGCAAAGGTAGACGAGCAACGCCATCATTGTCGACAATACGTCCCCCACACACACTCTTCCCCAAGTGGGCAGTGTGCCGCTGTTCTTGTATTTCACCTTCCCGTGTAATCCACTGGGGGCTCGTTCCCCTTGTAAGTTTAAGACAAGTTAATTGGGAGGGCTTAAGCGTTTCAAGTGCGTGTTGGTGGCATCGGGAGGAACGAAAAGCCGGTAATTGAGGTGCCGCCATCGATATTCATTATATGCAATGGCTCCTGTCAGTGAAGGAACAGAAATTGTGCGTTAAATATTAAAGAAAAAAAGTGGGGTGGCTCTACGACATTCGGGACCACTTATCTGTGCGTTCCGGCTGTGCTTGATGAAGCAAACCATTTCTATGGTCGGAGCAGCGCTCTAGTGTGTACGACCGGCAAGTGACTGCCGCTTCGTCAATATGTTAGATCAGAGGAGCGGCAAGTAACATAAAAAACGAGTCTCTTTGCGATCTCATTCAATCGGTGGTGCGCAACGAACTACAAGAGATTCAGTGGCAGTCTTAACCTACTGTATGGTATATTTGCAGCCTTGAAAGAAACGAATTACGACAGGCTCTCCAAGTGCCGCCTCTCAGCTATGTCCTGCCTGTCCTGGTGCAGCCACGTCGGGCGTCATACGCAGAAGATGTAAGCCGATGTATTCCTGCTTCACCGTGCTTGGTTAATCCAAGCCTCAGGATGCACTTCCTTCGCTGCAGCCAATTCAGCGCTAAGAAAATCGACAGCCGCTTCCCAGAAAATCCGACGTATGGTGCACACTGGACAGACGACCACTGCGTTACCACTGTGGTGAATCTGAACATGTGTACCGGGAATGTTCCTATCGTCGCCTCGGACTACAGGGTTTTGCCGTCGACGCACCACGGCCGAGGTTTGACGAAAGACCGAGAACTATTGAAGATTACCTCTAACAGCGCCCCGCCGCGGTGGTCTAATGGCTAAGGTACTCGGCCGCTCATCTGCAGGTCGCGGGCTCGAATCCCGGCATCGGTGGCTGCATTTCTGATGGAGGCGGAAATGTGTTAGGCCCGTGTACTCAAATTTAGGTGCACGTTAAAGAACCTCAGGTGGTCGAAATTTCTGGAGCCCTCCACTACGGCGTCTCTCATAAACATATGGTGGTTTTGGGACGTTAAACATCACATATCAATCAATCATCACCTCTCACAGCAGCGCATGCCACTGCGGTGGCAGTCACGGTCCCCATCCCAAAGGCGATCTTCTCCGAATTTTCGGAGCCTTCAGAAGCGGCGCCGGCGCGCTCGCCGAACCCTAGACGGAAAAACAAATGACAGCGATCTTCGGGAGCGATGCCACTGACACTCGACGCAAGGAAAGCCTTCCGCCGACTCAAGCACGGACATGGAGCGATTCCCCGATGACAGCGACAAAAGCCAGAAGCAGCATTTTTCTGGATATACATGTGGTAGTCGATGGTCACCACGACGTTAGTGCATTATTGGACGCAGGTATGAACTACTCGATCATAAGCGGGTAATTAGCAGCGCACATAAAGAAAGTTGTAACGCCTTGGTACGAAGCACAAATTCGTACTGCCGAAGGGCACGTAGTCACCCAAATCGGCATGTTCACTATCAAAGTGAGCATTCAGGGACGTACGCTTCTCGCAGGCTGCCTCGTATTACGTGACTGTTCCCGAGACCGAATCCTCGGAGTCAAATTTTTGCGGGAGCACGGCGCTATTATTGATCTTCGAGAGCGTAAAGTGACGTTTTTGACACCTGAATCCTCCGACAAACCTGACGACATCCGTGACAACAGGCTTCGCGTTTCTGCTGAGAGCATCAAGTTGCCTCCGCGATCAAGCGTCCTAGTTGATGCGGTGTCTGACAAGTTACGGGTTGGTAATGTTGTCGCCGAAGGCAACTTGACGCTTTTGTTCGCGCTAGGCGTCTGCGGTGCACGCAGCCTCGTCACGCTTTATGGGGGACACTCTGTCCTGCTTGTGACTAATTTCAGTAACGAGTACCGGCACCTATTTTGTTACACCACCATCGCTTTCGCCTACACTATCGCAGAAGTTTCTGAATGCTTCGCATCTACAACAGCCATCGACGGGCTTCGACCGTCACAAAGCGACGTGACTCACTACTTGGAAAAGTTGATGTCAACTCGACCCTCTCGGAACAACAACAGACCAAGCTACGTGAACTGCTATATCAATTCAAAGAGTGATTCGCGTTCACCTCGAAGGTTCGTCAGACAACAATCACCAAACACCGAATAATTACGTATAACGACGCCTCACTCACTCATAAAACAACACCCTTACTGCGTTTCGGCAAAGGAACGTGACGTTATAAATGCTCAAGTCAAACAGATGTTGCAAGATGACATTATCCAACTTTCGAATTGTGCCTGGTCATCTCCGGTCGTGCTCGTGAAGAACAAAAATGAAACACTGCGCTTCTGCGGGGACTACAAAACACTTAACAGCGTGACTAGAAATGACGTCTATCCACTGCCTCGCATCGACGATTCCCTCGACAGACTGCGTCAGGTCAAGTATTTTTTACTGATATACTTGAAAAGTGACTACTGGCAGATCGAAGTTGATGAACGAGATCGGGAAAAAACTGCCTTCGTTACACCGAATGGCCTCTACGAATTCAAAGTGCTTCCCTTCGACCTCTGTTCTTCACCTGCGACATTTCAGAGAATAATGGACACTGTTCTGACTGGTATAAAGCGGCACGCGTGCTTAGTTTACCTTGATGACGTTGTCGTGTTTTCTGCCACCTTTGAGGAGAACCTGAAGCGTCTGAAGAATGTTCTGGAAGCGCTCCACTCTGCTAACCTGACACTGAAGCCGGAAAAAGGCCAATTCGATTACAAGGAACTTAAGTTTCTCGGCCATGTTCTCAGTGCGGATGCTATTCGACCAGACCCTGACAAAAGTACCGCCATGGCCTCGTTTCCAGTTCGATGTAATAAGAAGGCAGTGCGTCGCTTTCTAGGGCTATGCGCGTACTATCGCCAGTTTATAGCCAATTTTTCTAGTATTGCTGAACCGCTCACTCGACTCAATCGTGAAGATGTTCCATTCGTCTGGGAGAAAGAACAAAACGCCACTTTCTCTGAACTACGGGAGCTTTTGCAGACAACACCAATCCTCACTCATTTTGACCAAGACGCTGATACTGAAATTCATACTGACGCCAGCAACGTTGGTCTTGGTGCTGTCTTCGTACAACAACAAGAGGGCACAGAGCAACTGATAGCGAACGCTAGCCGACTCTTTCCCACGACGAGGTCAACGACGCCACGTCAGAGAAAGAGTGCCTCGCCGTTGTATGGGCCACGATGAAATTTAGGCCTTACCTTTTCTGGACGCCACTTCAAGGTAGTGACCGACCATCATTGGTTGTGCTGGTTAGCACTACCGTTAGCACAAATTTCGTTAGCACAAGTTCATTGTTCCTGGCCTCTGTCGAAGTTTGTGGCCACGACACCGAGGATGACGATGGTTTCTTTGGGGCCCTTACTACAACAGATCTGATTACGCGACAGCGTGCGGACGATGAAATTCGCGCAGTTATCCAAAAACCTTGAAGGACGCAACTCGTCCATGCCTCGGTGTGTTTCTCGAAGTCTTTCGTCGTTCTGTGCGAGATGGGGTCCTGTATAAGAGAAACTCCAACGACAATGAGAGAACCTATTTTCTAATTGTGCCAACTGACATGCGTGACGATATTCTTCTTGCCTGCCACGATGAGCCCACATCTGGTCACTTAGGTTCCTCTGGCACTCTCTCTCGAGTTCGACAAGCATACTACTGGCTTTAGCTTTCTGCATAAGTTAAGCGATACGTGATAAACTGCCAGGAATGTCAACGCCACAAATCCCCGCCACTAAAGCCCGGGGGGCTTCTTCAAGCAATAGAACCACCCAGAGTGCCTTCGATCAAATAGGAATGGATTTACTGGGGCCCTTTCCGCTATCATCTGCCGGCAACAAGTGGATCCTAGTAGCCACTGACTATTTGACGAAGTACGCCAAAACAAAGGAACTACCACGCACTACGGCTTCCGACATCACCCAATTCTTTGTGTAACAGATCGTTCTTCGACATGGCGCCCCGTCGTGCGTAATCGGAGACACTGGAACAGCATTCACGGCCCAACTCATTCATGACGTATTCAAGCTCGGCTACACGAGCCATCGCGAGACCACATCGTATCATCCGCCGAACGACGGCTTGACAGAGCGACTCAACAAGACCATCGCTGACATGTTATCTATGTACGTAGATGTCCAGCATAAGACCTGGCATCAAGTGCTACCGTACGTCACCTTCTCGTACAATACTGGCGTCCAGGAAACTACGCTATTCACGCTTTCCGTCTTGTCTATGGACGTGAGGTTCAGAACCTGCTGGATGCGATGCTTCCACACAACTGCGATGCTTTGATCCCTCATGATGCTGTGCAGCTTACCCAGTATGCCGAAAAAGCACGCCAGTTAGCCCACCTACACGTTACGCACCAGCAGAGTACAGGCGCCTGCCGCTTCAACACTCGCCATCGACAAGTTGAATACCATCCAGGCGATCAAGTTTGGGTGTGGACTCCACTCTGATGCCAGGGATTGTCAGAAAAACTGCTCAGACGCTACTTCGGACCATACAAAACCTCGCGACGCGTGAGGTAGTTCCTAACTACGAGGTAACTACGAGGTAGTTCCTAACGGCGCCTTCTCCCCACGACGGCGAATGCAATCCTCAGAGATTGTCCACGTGATGCACATGAAGCCGTACTTCACGCGGTAGTGCGACGGCGCATGAACCATATCGCTGTTTTGTGTATGCGCGTAATTTCTGTTGGTTCACCCCGACTTTATCTTTGTACTTTTCGAGCATCAGAGTGATGCCTTTTTTTCTCAGAGGGGGAATAATGCCAATTGGCCGCTAGTTACGGCGAGCGCAAGCCATGGCTGCTTGCGAGAATGGAAGACGATGGTCTGGGGCAGCGCGTCCTCTGGTTAGTTGTTCATTATTGAAGCAGCCATCTTGCCAGTTTTCGGTGCGTCTTCCCGCCGGCTCAGTTCTTCCTAGTTCAAGATATTTTGTAGTTGTACTATATATATATATATATATATATATATATATATATATATATATACATGGTGGTGTGTGTGTGTGTGTGAAAAAAAAACCATATATTGTGTGAGGAAGCAGGAGCGGGGCTCGGGTACTGGCGCGACCTGAGCTAGCTGAAGGGAGACGAGAAGGATCAGGTCAGAATAGAACAGCTAGTCCACAGCAAAAGTGATGTCTCTTTTTCTTTTATTCGTTCACAATGGCGTAGTACGACAGCAGAACCCTCTGTTTGTCCATCTCCAGCCTGGTGAAGCGGCAGTCTTCAATCGTATACAAACGGTAAGCCTGCCGCTGCAAAAAGCAAATTTAGGAGGGACGGCGTCCGCACCTCCTCGTCAGCCACTTACATTTTGTCGCTGTGAAAACCACCCGGGAAGACGTCTATGGCTCCTCATCCCGTCAACACCTCCCGGCACAGTGAATGCCGTTCGGCGGCGGTGTCTTGTCTTCCTCGGTGGCTCAACTTTCCTTCATGTGCATCATGACACCTGTTCGCACTAAGGAGCCGTGCGGGGTAATTTCATGTGGTACTGAGGCTAACGCTCTTATTGGCATAGATTCCGTGAACTGGACTCGGTCATAGTAGAGTACAGCCGCAGCCATGAGTGCCGGAGCTCTTATTCGCTCCGCAGACACGAGCTCTTGCCTTCCATGTGACTTGAAGGAGAGCGCTGGCGAGCTTCCGCGTGTCAATACAGAACTCTCGCAAGAGTCCCAACACCTTGCCTCGCTTTGCGTTGGGTTCCGAATAGTGTCCTTACCGTATTCAACTTATTCGAAAGTGTCGGTGTTCCGTTGCTTCCAGGATAACGTGGACGCGTGGGTAGTAGCCATGAATGTGGACAGCGTGCACCGATCTTTACCCGAAAAGAAAAATATGGTTAGTGGTCATCGACCACAAACGCGCTGCACAGGCCTGGCACAAGTACGAAGGTATCCAGCAGCTTTCCTGCATGAATGGAGTCGCCACCTCTTTGCTGCTTTTGGCCGGATTGACCAGGACACTTGCGTGTTGAATACAACAAGTGAAGAGAACTAACCTTGCGGGACCCACCTGGAGGCTGAATCTGTACACTGCTGTTCAGAGACCGGCAGCTCAGCAGCCCACCCTTCCTGACATACCGGTCCTGGTTTCTTCTCTTCGACATTCCCGAGAGAGGAGTTTGCAGCAAATTTAAGTGGCCACGTTGACGTTAAACCACCACATACAAGACACCGAGCTACAAAACACCAAACGCAGTCACTTCTAGAGATGCAGGTGCACGTGACAGGTATTGGTTAGCTTACGGCACCTGTGCACGAGTGAGCTCAGCACACTGCGCTGCATCCATTCCATGCCCCAGCCAACCTTCAACCTTGGTCCGCGGCACCCCTGCATGTCTTCGGTAATTTTGCGTTGCTTCTCGGTGAACTTGACCAGCATCTCGAAACCGAAGCTGGTAGCCTGTTCTTTGCCAGCGCTGCCATATTCGAGGACCTGCCGCAGACTACAACTTAGGAGCCGACTATCTCCTATCTGGCGAAGTTTACTTCACCATTGGTTATTCATGTGCTTGACTCTGAGTATCGAAACATCTCAAAGACCACAAGCCGAAGGACCGCAGCCGGAACTGTCTGTTGATACCAAGAGCACCTTCTGCGAACAGTCAGACATACATAAGCTGGCTTCACGGTGGTCAATGGCGGAGGGTGCCGATGCTTCCCACAAAAATGCCAACACGGTGACCGTTAACCTGCCCTGAAAAGACGTGGCTGACATGGACCAACCCGGAAGTTGGCGCGCGAGGTCGGTGGCGCCAGGATTAGCCATTTCGTTGTCCCCGCGTGCATAACCGCTGATGACGGCATGTTTTCTGATCTGACATTCCATGTACCGCCTGGGTGCCGCGTGGGTCAGCTTGATGTGACTCTCGCTATCATGGGTTTCGCCACTGACTGGTTTTTTGGTGATGAGCTTGACCAAAGCAGTGAAGTGCCTTTAGAAGTTTTCAAGATTTCGATGTGCGGCGCAGCTCTGTTGAGGTTCTCGTACGCCGACGTAGTACGCAGCAATCAGAGACCACAATTTGTCATAGTTATCGCAGAACTAACAATTACGTTGAAAGCAACCTAGAAGCTGCTACATAAAGTCACGATGAAGCTCCACAGCTTGTCCATACTTGTCTATATTTTTTTGCTCTGGAAGTGTTTGAATGTTCAAAACACGCACGCGAATGAAGTGCAGTGCCCCGAAGTTCTGCCAACTGAATTACCTGCTAAGCGTGACGTGGCCGCAACGAGGCAGCCGAGGACGCCCACCAGTTTTCGGCAGCCCCGCAAGGCAAGTCGAGGCGCCCACGAGAGAGACTTTACATACACAGCCAATATCGATCCCCAGAGCAATCATCAAATATGTCAGCGAGGCCGAAACGGTGCGAAGATCTGTGGCTACCAGTATGCGGCCTGTGCCAACCACCCGAGACTTACACAACTCAACTAGACCTTTCGTGGCATGCGGGAAGGAGAGCTTTCAGACACAGCCAGTACCAGCCACCAGCGACATCGCCGCCACGTCATCAAACCACCTAGCTGCGTGTCCTGAACAGTTCGGTGTGCAAAAGCCAATGTCGCCCTTCTGAGGGAATTTCGCAGCTGGCCTTTAAATGTCGCAGCGCAGCCGATCGTGAGGAAGCAGGAGTGGCACTCGGGCACTGGCGCGAGCTGCACTAGCAAAAGAAGACAAGAAAACGAGGTCAGAACGCCACAGCCGGCCTGCTGTAAGGTTGCTGTGTCTGTCTCGTTTATTGCTTTACAATATATAAATTTATATAGGCAGGCATTGTGGTGAAATAGTCGTAGCGTTGCAAGTAGTCAAGAAGATCCTCCATGAGAAGTCACAGACGTTTTAGCCAGAGTCTGGCCTTCATCGGAGAGGAGGAAGGAGGAGGAGGAGGAAGGAAAGAAATGAAAAGGCAGGGAGGTCAACCCGACGCACGTCAGGTTTGCTACCCTGTACTGGGGCAAGGGGTGAGGGTAAAAATGAGAAGGGAGAGGAAAGTGAAGGGCAACGTGTGTTTAGATGTGACCTTGTCCATCGCACGCTTATAAGCGGTCGCGTAGTCCAGCCGTCTTTATAAAACTTAGCAATGCCCGCGTCACTTTGCTGGCCTGCGACGCATATAGCCATGAACCAAGAATCTTCTGTTCTGAAAAAGGTCTACTGTCTAGTGTCTCTAACGTTTCGCGTAGCAAGTTGCGTTCGCTCGCAAAACGTTGACACGAACACAGTAGATGTTCTATTGTGTCGTCAGTGTCGCACAACTTATATCGGGAACTATCCGCCATTCCAATGCGAAATGAGTACGACTTCGTTAAAGCTACTCCTAACCACAGGCGGCACAGTAAAGTTGCATCCTGGCGAGAGAGGTCCGATAGAACTTGAAACTTTCTCGATGGGTCCAATTTGCGTAGGTGGCGGTTCCCGACATTGGGGTCACTAAGCCAAGTTTTCGACATGGTGTTAGCGAACGAGTGAAGGCCCCTTGCAGCGTCGGTTCTAGACAAAGGAATTGGGGTTGTCTGGGCGTCCGCGAGGACGGATTGGGCAGCATTATCAGCAGGGTCATTACCGACAATTCCACAAAGTCCCGGTAACCACTGAAACACCACGTCATGCCTTCTCGATGAAACTTCAGGAAGTACTTCTCTTTTTTCATTCACTAGTTGTTGATGCACCCTTTGTCGTAAAGCTGATTGCAAGCTCTGAAGAGATGCCTTGAAGTAACAAAACACAGCCCATTTTTGAGTCCGGGCTTTAGCTATATAAAGTATAGCAGCACGTAAGGCGGCAAGCTCCGCAGCTGTGGATGTTGTCCTATGCGACAGTTTGAACTTCATAGTGACCTGGTACGGACCTACACCGATGAATCTGTGTCGCCTGACAGCTCTACAGGTCGTGTTGTCATCAGGAAGGAGTTTTCTTATGAAGGCGCCGATCTGGCTCAGACGTGCAAATAAACTATGTTGTGAGTTCTCAGAGAATATATATATATATATAAATCTGAGGTAAAAAGTGTATATATATTGAAGAGTGGCGTGGCAGCTGTGGAGCATGGGCTTCGCAGCGAAGAAGACAACGCGGAAGAAAACAGATTGCTCGACGAACGGGTGTTCTGTCTGTCTCACTCACTACAGTGGCACCACCGTTCAACAAACCTATGCGCAACGACATGCCTGCAGAAACCTTGCTATGGAGTGGATGTCCTCTCCACTTTACACTGGGCACCGGACTAGTCACCGCGACTACCGCTCTAGCCACCACCCTGAGAACCGCCCTGATTGATGCACTGGCCACCGTGAATACCAAATCCAGCGTGCTCCCTGCAGGCGTAATTGCACAACAACATGGTTACTCCACTGACTTGGCTTTGCAAAGCCCTAACTGGACCACGGAACGCCACCCACGCTTCTTTTGACTTCGCCTAAGGTATTATCCCTGAAGAAGCGTCAGTACCGTCACCCGAAGACATGCGTAATTCTTTGCCGGTAGCCACCAGTGACTTCTGGTTGCCCGTCAGGCGCTCGCTATTTTGAGCAAGCGTTTCGATGATGCCACCATCACCATCTCATCAGCCTGCGCGTGCACCTCATTGCCTCCTTCGTCCTTGGTTAATATTCCTGAATATGCTGGCGTTCATCAAGACCCAATCATCTGGCTTCTCGAGCTCAATTTTATGACCGTTGACATGCTTGATCTGAAGACATGACGCTATTGTTATCCGTAAGCCCTAGCGCTATTTCTCCAAAGCGTGGCATCAATACGATGGCTTCATCAAATGCGCTGCGAAATTACGATTTCGACAAGTGCCACAGCGCGGGAAGGCTAAACAACGTCGCTGATGCCCTCTCGGAACTTCTTTGATGGCGCGCCACAAACCTGGAAAAACGTATTTTTCACCCAGATGGATATTTCTCCAGCCTAACATGAGGATAAAGATTTTGGCATCATTCATTACTTCTTCTTATGACCTGTGTCTGGCGGCATCCCACCACTTCCACTAGTATCGGCTCAGGTCCACCGGGTCTTGTCGTAGGTAGCTTGCCACCGCCACTAGAGCCGCATAGTACACTTTGCAGGGAGGAAGGGGCTTTCTTTGGGAGGTATTTACACAGCTTATTTTACATTATGTATAGGACACGTTTCACACCACATGAGGACAATCTAGCAGAAGATGTTTTTCTACATCATGAAGATCTTGTGGAAAGCTCTACATCAAAGAGCAACAGTAATGAAAGGCAGTGTCTCGAACAGCGCCTGAGCAAAAAGACGCTACATCGTAGAAGCACTGCAGCTAAATCACTCGAAGCAGCCAACAAGGGCTAATTTTAAACACTAGCATTTCCCCAGATAATTGGAAGAGAGAAAAGGCACCAAATTATACTGCCCAATTGCAAGACAAGTACACTTATTGAAGGGGCCATCCTCACTCGCCCGCGTCAGCGTCCTCGACAGGAACAGGAATCACCCCACTTTCACCAAGGGGTATCCCATGGGTCCACCACGGGTTCCCATTGAGCGTACGCTGTCGTTGGAGTGATCGGTACAACGCTTACGACAGCATACATTAAAAGGGCCGTTGCAGACAAGCTAAACGGGTCCGAACTGCTCGCTCGATTAGCAGGGCGATTCGCTGCTACCGTCACGATCTCTTCTAAGGAAGATGCTGCACTCGCTGTCGTGTCTCGAACGGCTTATTTCATCGTGGTGACTCGACGCCTCACCCTCCGGCTAGGAGGGACAATACCTGGCGAGCATAGGTAGCCGGCCGGTCGGCTACTTGTTTGAAGACCAAATTAATACCGCTCCTGTCTAAGCTCAGGCGACGTACCTAACAGCTTCTCCACCGGTAAGGAAGATCCCGGGGCACAGTGTCCAGGAGGTAACATGTAGATTTATGTGCATCACAGCCCGCCAGCCCGTTTTTAACTGCTCTTTGCCTTAAGAATGAATTGCACTGTCACATCACCGCCGGACCTTAAGACAGCACCGCACGCAGGGATGAGGTGACGTCTTCTGTCATCCTTGTCGCACATGAGAACAGGAGGAACTGTGACAGTTGCGCCAAAAACACAACCCCAAACAAGCAAGCACACGGCAATTCCCTACCAAGAACCACCAGGCTTAGCTCCACAGATGATAGCCCTCTCTCACATCTTAGTGGTAATTCTCTTGCCTTTCATCGCAATACTAAAAGCGGACACTTTTGAAAGCACATAGGAGCTTTAAAACAGGAACACTAAAAGGCCTTTCCAAAAAACTCTAAACATGAATCCAATACTCCTGGCCGGTAAAAACAAGAATCGAGTTGAGGCTTTCTTTACATTAAGGCAACGATTCGCTGATTTATGTTAAAAATAAGCGTGCGCTTGACCATTTCGGCCCAAAACATTGTGCCAACCAAACTTAGAACCTTTCCTCCGGGCAGAAATATCAAACCGGCATGCTGCCCCATCAGCAATGCTGTTCACAACCGACATCCGCAACGGCATGTACTAGCGCCACAAGCATTTAATCAGCGAATACGTGATTTTTTTTACCTGTCAACTTATCCATTTCGATTCTTACCAAACAAGTCAGTGACTCTCGCAATAACCTTACATAAATCGCCTCCATACAAAACGCTTGCACGAAACAGTAAACAAACAAAACCAACTTGCGCATGGCTCTTCCATAAAACTAACACAAAGCCTAGCTTGGCCTATTCCATTTCCTGTAAGCTCCTGGCTTGAACTCTAACGTTGTCACTATTCAACTAGTAGTACGCTGACCTATTTTCATGCATCCACGCATGACACGCAACGAAAATGCTATAAACGTTTTTCCAAGTCATCTTTCGTCACCTTATTTTCGGGGTTTAATCTCACTACGCCTGCAGCTCGCTCTAATGCGTGTCATTTTTGCTCCCACAGATACGTACACAATGTACACTTGCCAACGAAACCACTGAGCACAAAGTAAAATACAAAGGTCTAAACTAGTTATTCGACATTGAGAGTCAAAGATATTCGAAAAGAAAACAATTTCATCACTTAAACAAAGCAACAAAATTCTTTCTAATAGTACTGATTCAACATTTTTGAGAAGCTAACAGTTGTTCTCAACAACTTTTAGTCGAACTCGTGGTCATCACGCCCGGACATATTTTCTCTAGAAGTAGGGTGTACAACACAAGCAAACGTTAATCGCCTTGCGACCGAACCTTGCGACGATCCTCAAAGCAGACTTGCCGTTGATACTGCCTGCCACTTCGCGAAACCCACCGACCTTTGTGTGCCACACCCCATTCAACTCAACGCGATAACAACGGAGGAGTCCCCTGCCCTCTGACCGCTTACATCCGCAGGCTGCTACTCTTTTCCTTGCTCTCAAGCTTCTCGGACGCTTGCGATACAGCAACTTTCTCGAAATTTCGCTCTGCCATTTGAACACATTACTCAAAAGCGGCACAATTTTTGGCTGCTTTCTTTTGAAACGCTTTCTCAGTTTTGAATGTTTTTGGAGCCGTCTACGGAATCTTTCACCTTCATTTGATGCTCGTCAGCACCCACATGCTTGTTAGCTCTTTCGCGTGGATTGCCCCGATGATTGCCAAGCCAATTAGCATTCGAACACTACTGCATACGATGAGGTTTTCTTTTCCGGCGGCTCATTCGCATACGATACAGACCGGTCAGAAATGACGATGCAGTTTTCTCGTGATTTCAATCCAGCGTTTGAAGCCCTTACTCAAACGCGTTGTGCACATAGCTAACGTGTCCTTACCGTTGCTCTTCGGACGATTTTTTCTCTCGTGCTCTCTTCTTTGTGCGGTGTTTAGAGCCTTTCATTCCACTTTGACAATGTTTCATCATCGATAAGCTCCTGCGCTGTTTCGCGCGCACAGTACTGATGATTGCCTATCAGTTCATCGTTATACGACGGCCACGTAGATTGCGCTTTCTTTTCTTCACTCTCCAGCCGCTCAGAAGCATGCGATTCAAATTAGTCACAGAACACAACGGGCCTTTTCTCGCGAATCCACCACGCCGTTTGAAGGCATTCGTCCCTTCGTCAAACGCGCCACGCAAATCGGGAGCTTTGCCGCGTTTCGGTTTTTCGGACGCTTTCTGCGCTTGCCATGCTCTTTAGTGCCGACCTTGGAGCCGTTTGTCAGCCATTGATGCTCATCAACATTCTCTATAGGTCTGCAAGCTTCGATTCTCGTGGAATATTCTGTTAATCTTATCTCAGTTTGCACTGCCACGGAACCCCCACAACTTGATTCGAACGCGAGCTCTTTTTCCTCAGAACGGGTTAGGGTGTCTACCGTTGCAACAGAAGTAGTAGCCTTCGCTTCGGTCTTAAACGGCACCAGCGCTACAACGCACCGCTCGTGCGCTACATCTACAGATGTCTGACCTGCAGCCTTTGCTTCGGTCTTAAACGGCACCGCCAATACATCGCAACGTTATAGCCCTACATCTACAGACATCTGTCATGTAGCCTCGCCTCCACTTCGGTGATAAACGGCACTGCCGCAGCATCGCGCCGTTTGTGCCATACGTTTACGAATTGACAACTCCGCAGATTTTATCTAACCTGCGCCTTATTCTTCCAATCTCCTCATATAGCGCTTTCATTGCTTTCCTGTGTTCTTCGTGCTCCCTGTGCCAACTTTCTCTTCTTTCCTGACTGAGTTTGCAGCATTCTGCCTGCTGCCTAAGGCACCTTTTCTCTATCACCTGTCGTTTCAGCCCAATCCCTCTAAGTATTTTCCAACTTGCTCGTCATTAGCCCCAAATGCCTCGATCGCATCAATCACCTCTGGCTTTTCTTTCGAGTCGGCAATTCGGAAACCTACCTTTCGGGTCAAATCTAATAGTTGAGGCTTCGTCAGTGCCCTCAAATTCATGAATGGCCCAGTGCTGTTAACAATTTGCTACCCAAACAACCTTGACGTACTATGCCTACTTCCGTCAACAGTACCAAAATTATTGCTTCACAAAGCCTGGTGATATCCTAGCGAAGGAAAGCCATGAACTTGCCATATGCAGTCATAAATTCAGGCGTGCTCTTTCTGGAGCTGTAAGCACTGCCATAAGGAACACTTTGGCTTTAGGTCATTGGGGTAGCGAGCTTCAGCGATACCTTCCAGTCCGACGAACTCGATCTTCCTATGCATAGGTATTTCCATTTCGGATGGCCTCCATCTGCGTTCAGAGGATCTTTGTCCAACCGCTGCCATCAGTTTGTTATGACCGGGGCTCTCTGGCATCCCACCACTGCCACCACTTGTTATGACCGGGGTCTGACGGCATCCCATCTAGGCTGCCAGTCGTTGTGGCTCGGGTCCGGCGAGTCCCCTCGTGGGTAGCTGGCTGCCGCCACCTTACCCGTGTAGCCCATCTTGCAGGGAAAAAGGGGCTTTCTTCAGGAAGCGTATACAAAGGTTTATTTTACATTATTTACAGGAGAGCGTTTGTCGCCACTTGGTGAACATCTAGACGAAGATGTTGTCCTACGTCGTGATGATCTCGTTCAGAGCTCTACATTATTAAGCAACAGCATTTAAAAGCATTTTCTCGAACAGCACCTGAAGCAGAAAGGAACTACATCGTAGAAGCACTGCAGCGAAAAGCACTGAAAGCAGCCCAAGAGGGCATATTTTAGATAGTAATGTTTCCCAGATGATCAGAACAACGCAAGGGCGTCTAATCTCCAGACACACACAATTTGACGGGGCCACCCAAACTCGCGCACGTCAGCGTTCTTGACTTGAGCAGCAGTCAGGACACTTTTACCTCGGGTTCCCCTTCAGTGTACACTGTCGCTGGGGTGCTCGCTCAAACGCTTACGACAGCATACATCAAAGAGACTGCCGCAAAAAAGCTCAAAATAGGTCAAAACTGTTTCTCTCATTCAGCGGGGGTGATTCGCGGCTACCGCCACAATCTCATTCAAGGAAGATGCTACACTCGCTATTGTCTCACGAACGGGTCAGCGCCTGTTGGATTTGCTTACACCCTGGATAGATCACTTCAAGGAAGCAGTCGGACAGTTGCAGGCAGAATAAACTATCGTTTCGTTTCTCTCTTTGACAGGCCCGCAGTGTGGCCGAATGTAAGGAGGATTGGTGCAGCAGCTGTGGGGCATGAGTTTGGTAGCGAAGAAGAAAAATGAGAGTAGAACAGCTCGCCCGACGACCGGGTGTTGTCCCTATTTAAATTCTGGGTTGGGCGGATGCTTGAATTGTTGGTGGATATGGTGGAAATAATAGTGGATACGGTGGAAGGTGTAGTGGTCGTAATAGCTGATGATGGTGAGAGTGGCAAAAACAATGGCACATGGTGATGGTGGAACCAAGCCAATGGTGGTAACAGTGGAAACTGGCGGCTGATGGTGGCAATGCGAAACGTGTTTGGAGGAAGGCTTGAAGAGTAAGCTGAATGACGGTGGCCTGATGGCAACATAATGAAAAAAAAATAGCAGCATATCTACGGAGTGAATGATGGACAGTGGGGCGAAGCATTTGTCCGTTCATTCGTTCTTGCTTCTGTCCGTTTATGCGTCCGTCTGTGTAACCGCTCATGCGTCCATCCACTTGTACATGGGTGCGTCTGTTCATGCGTCTATTCCTGCGTTCGTCCATGCACCCGCTTCTGCATCCGTTCATGCGTTCATCCATGCATTTGTCTGTGTGTCTGTTCGTCCATCTATTCAACACTCCAAGTACCACCCTCTCACATCTTTTCATCATATACTCCCCATACAAAAGCACCCCCATGCAGTCGACATTCCAAAAACTAAACGAGAGGTGGCACACGCGCACTTTCTTACCGCTTGCACTTCGGGTCTACTTGCCACCTTTAACCACCTCGAGTTCGTTGTATATACTAGTTCACTGTATTCATGGCACCTCAGCCCAAGGCTCGCTAAACCTTTTTAAAACCAAGGAGGTTACGCTCAGCGAGCATAACAAAGCAACCTCTTCCTGTCAGATTGTGCTCAATGTACATGCCAATGGCTGCTAATGAGAATTGAGGGACAGGAGAATTCAGCTTTTACTTTTTTATGGCTTGTGCTTTGTATCTACTTCCCCTCTTTAACCACCTCGATTTCACGGTATATACTAGTTCATTTCATTCATGGCATTGCGGCTCAATGCTCGCTAATCCTTTAAAAACTAAGAAGGTTACACCCAGCGAGTTGCCAGCTATGTTTCTGTGAATTGGGAACCCCGATCCCAGTTCTCTTCTGTCAGCCAAGCCCGGATAGCAAATGACGTGGCCGTTCTGTAGCACCGTATAGGCCTCATCTGTCTTTCTAACCTCTCTGAGCGCTATTATCTTGTTTAACACTCTATAGCTCCTCGAATAGTGTAGCAAGACTTGCCTCACCAGATAAGGTTCTAGCAATAAACTTTTCCAAGTTCACGTTCTAGTGGTGGCCTGTCCGGACCAGAGATTTTTAGCACCCTCTGCTGCGTTGCAGATCTGACCGCCGCCGTGGTCAGTTGCTTCGCAGCTTCTGGAGACTGAGGGCCTTGAGGTAATTGACGTATGCATGTGGGAGGTAGTGGCCAGATACTGCACCAATGTGGCCAATCCTTCTCTGGTGAGACCCCCCCCCGTTACTTTGGTCCGTGGTGTCGCTACGCGCCAAGGGCCTGCTTACGCAGACGATCCTGTGGGTAAAAACATAGAAGTAATGAATTCATTACCACATTGTGGGAAGCGTGCAGTGTCAATAGATGACGAGAGTTTCTGACAATAAAAAACCATGGTGCGCATGTATGGCATTAGCACAAGTGGCTCATTCGTTCATATCCTTGCATGCAAGGCCTGCGAGGCAAGTGCTTTGTTGAGTGTAGCCCCTGCCGCGGAGACCTCTCTGGAGAGGTCGTGCTACAGGATGCCCATGTATTAGATATGATAGGTATGAACTTCTTCCAATAAAGCCAACAACGATTCATGTGTGAAAAGTGGTTCCCTACCGACGAACATTGCAGGATGAAGTGGTATGTGTTGTTGGTAGTGTAATAGAAAGTGTTGTCTTCTCCGCGTGTCCAATTGTTTACCCTGTAATAAATGTGAAGTACAGTGAGTGCTTTTCCACATCTGTCACACAAAGGTGGATTGCCACCAGAGACAAGAAATGAATGTGTAGTGTGGGTATATCCCGTTATTAACCTTGTATGTATTACTTCTGTGGGGCCCGACTTTGAAACTGGTGGCGAATGACCAAGTTGTGGCTTGATAACATGCAGTTAATTACCTGTGTGTGTGTGTCCCACGTGATCTGCCAATAACCGCTGAGCTTTTGGTTTAGAAAAGGTTTAAAATTCAAGTCAAGTGCAGGAATTGGTATCCATGCATTTGTAGCGGTTTTGTTGGCAGAACCAGTTAGATGCTCCACCTTAATGCTGCCTTGTATTTTGCTGTGCCCTGGCTCCCAGCAGGCTACAACATGCTGTTTGGATAAATAGACTGTGCATAAAAGTGAGTTCAGCACAGTTGTGGCAGCGGCTGCCTCTGTAGGCAGTGGTGTTGAAGAGGGACCCTGCTCGAGAGTGACCACTATTTTTGTTTATTAATTTGGGGTGTTTTTTAGCTGTAGGCGTTGATTATGCCAAGGGCTTGTAAGCCTGGTCTTGTTGCGCGCTATTCAAGTGAACTTGTGTAAGGCAGTTTAATCAGGTGTACGTTTCATTTTAAACAGATACTCTATCGTTATGCGTTACGAATACTATCAGAGATTTTTTTCCTAGCAGGTGGCCGAATGTAGGCTGGTGTATGTATGCGCGCTGGCATGCGTCTTTATAACAAACCATGATATTAGAGTTGAAGCGGGTTCGTGGGCAGCGTTTTGCATTGTCTTAGGTATAGCTCGCAAAGTTTGCACTTATGCTTCATGTAGTTCATTTTAAAACTCGAACTTACGGCATACAGCAGAACCACAGGTTTCCCTATGTGGCTGAAATCTGCTAATTTTAAGCCATTTGTTGACCTTGAACTGTATTTTCAAACGACTATTTTAAGGCTAAGTGTGACCAAAATAATGTAGCAGACCGTGTGAGCACTAACTCAGTCATTATACTACGCGTTTTGACCACCATCAATATTACTCTGCTTGTTCACACTGTGTTTCGATTTGTTTTGGTTTAATAAATATTCTATGTACCTTGCCCAACGATGGTGTGTAAGGAAAAGAAGGGTGTATAAGGGGAATATATAAGGGAAGAAGTGGATACCTAAGGGCTCGTTTTTCCGTGTTTTAACACAATATAATGAGATAACAGACAGTATAGCCAAGGAATGTGCAGGAGAATTTATTAGAACCAATGGATTGTAAATAAGAAGAAACAAAAGTGGATGAAAAAATTACCATCCGTGAACAGGAATCGAACCTACGACCTTCGAATAACGCGTTCTATGCTCTAACCACTGAGCTACCACAGCGGCCTACCCTCCATCCACTTTTTTGGGTGTATATCTGAATTTAGAAGTAGGATGGACAGTCAGCGCCATCTATAAGCCGAGCGACGAGTGTGAAAACACTCTTATGCACTTGTGTGGCGTCACGAAGCACGTGAACTTATTATGAGCGGGCAGCTGATTAATTGTCCCTCTTATACAACCTAAACACACCAAGTCTGCCAGTATGAGACCCTCGTTAATGAATAAGGAAAAGAAGTGGATTCCTAAGGGCTCGTTTTTCCGTGTTTTAACACAATATTAATGAGATAACAGACAGTAATGCCAAGGAATGTACAGGGGAATTTATTAGAACCAATGGAATGTAAATAGGAAGAAAGAAAAGTGAATGAAAAAATTGCCAGCCGTGAGCAGGAATCGAACCTACGACCTTCGAATAACGCGTTCGATGCTCTAACCACTGAGCTACCACAGCGGCCTTCCCTCCACCCACTTTTTTGGGTTTATATGTGAATTTATAAGTAGGAGTGACAGTCAGAGCCATCTATAAGCCAAACGACGAGTGTAAAAACACTCTTATGCGCATGTTTGGCGTCACGTAGCACGTGAACTTATTAGGAGCGGGCAGCTGATTAATTGTCCCTCTTATACAACCTAAACACACCAAGTCTGCCAGTACGAGACCCTCGTTAATGAAATAAGGGAAAGAAGTGGATTCCTAAGGGTTCGTTTTTTCGTGTTTTAACACAATAATAATGAGATAACAGACAGTAATGCCAAGGAATGTACAGGGGAATTTATTAGAACCAATGGAATGTATATTACAATAATGCCAACCATTGTAGAGAGAAGATATTAGAACCAATGCAACGTAAATAAAAACATAAAAGTGGTGAAAAAATATTTTTCGTGAGCAGGAATCGAACCTACGACCTTCGACATAACGTGTTCGACGCTGTAGCATCAAATGCGTTATTCGAAGGACGTAGGTTCGATTCCAGCTTCCGAAAATTTTTTTCACCCACTTTTTTTTTCATTTACATTACGTTGGTTCTATTATCTTCCCCTATCTATTCCTTGACCATATTGTCTGTTTAGATGTCCTTCTTATAGGGTTAAAAACACAAAAAAACTAGCCCTTAGGTACACATTTCTTTATATAGATATATAGATATATATATATATATATATATATATATGTATATATATATATATATATATATATATATATATATATATATATTCCAGTAGATCCTCTGTGAGCGGTCACAACGTGGTTTATTTCGACGTTTAGGCCTTGAGTCTGGCCTTCATCAGGATTAAAGGTGTAGTTTGTTGGTGCATACAGGTATGAAGCTGAGCACCAACAAACTGTACCTTTAATACTGATGAAGGCCACACCCTAGGCCGAAATGTTGAAATAAACTACGTTGCGACCGCTCACGGAGGATCTACTGGACTATATGCAACGCTACGGCCACTCAACCACCATGCATATATATATTATATATATATATATATATATATATATATATATATATATATATATATATATATATATATATATATATATATATATTATGACGTCTCGGTTGAGGCTGTGTTTATTCGGCCCAAGGGCTCAGCAGCGACCGGGCACTCTGACACCGGGGGTGCACACACAGGATGATGATTTTGGTGACAACCAGTGAACATGAGGAGACAGACCCAGGCGAATGATAATGGTTATGATAATAGATATATGAATAAACCGCATGTCGAATGCCCACAATATATATATATATATATATATATATATATATATATATAAATATGTGTGTGTGTGTGGAGCATGAAAAATTCCTGTTAAGTAAACACGACCTCCAATTTATCAATGTAAGTGAATTGCACCATCTGCTCACCACCCCTCCACTTGCACTATCGTGCTCTCACCGGTCTCCTAACTTCTACTGCGCTTTGTGGATATAATGGAGCAAACTCTGCATGTGGTGCCTCACAAAAGAAGAAAAAACATAAAGCAAATTTTCGGGTTCTATTGTGCACAGATCGGTGTCGCCGCGTCTTTATTTTTCGTGTACAAATATGAGCAGTCGCGCTGGCTTTGTAACGTATACAGTTTTTTTAGATAGCTTGTCACCATTACCAGCTCTACGCTAGAGAGCATTGGGGAAGCGTTACTGCAAAAATATTGAACGTATTCCGGTGTGATGCGGTGGCACCTTTGCTTCAAGCTCCAACAAAGAAGCATGACGGAATAACTCCGTCGCACGTGCGATATTGGAGTGAGAAACACGCCATTTGCATCTCCAGGGAAGGGGCTCTGGAACGCGTGTCACGCAAGACCGCTACCCATCATATGACATCGCATCAGACTTCTTTCTTGAACTAAGGTGTAAGGTGGACCAATGGTTGTCGTTGAAAAGCATGCATGTACTTTGACAATGAAAGAAATAAAAGAGACGTTGGGCAAGTTGCCTGAGGTCAGTAGCTCTGTACAAGCCTAAAACATATGTAGCTTGAAACTACGGCAGTGCTAAATAGAATGTTTCAGGATGGGCTCCATGAAAAACCCCCATAGCTCGGATACCTCGCCTGAGTCTTCGTGCTGCTACGTACGGCGCTTGGGTCGAGAATAAAGCGGGATTTCTGGTAGGGCAAACGAGTGGCTGAGGGGCTGCTAGCCTGCGGAAAGCCATTCTAGCCTGAGCATTGTCATTGCAAGACGGAAATTAACGCATCATGCAAACCGGTGTCATAATTGATTACAATGTTTGTCACAATACCCTAACTCAAAGGAACAGTGGTATCACAGCGTTACCTTTGATGCGTCGGCCCAAGCACGAGACCTATCAACCCAGCGGCCGTGTACGCTCAAGGGGACCCAATTGTGGTACTGTGTTGACTCAAACCCCCAAGTATAAAAGCAGCGTGGATGCTTGCAGGTGGCTGCGTCAGTAATACTGTATATCTCGGTTTGAACAGTCCGATTTGGTACCACTTCTCTGATCCAACAGATCAGTTGAACCTAGACTGGATACATATTCAGCCTTCGGGCGCTGCTACAAGTTCTGATGCTTTTCATGTAGAGCTTTTCATATCTTAGTTTAGGTAACATTTACCTATCTTCTATGTAGCCTATGTAAGTAATCCTCTGAAACGATTCCTGAAGAATGCGCTTTTCTCCCTGCAAAACTAGCTAAAAAAGTCCTGTGGCACTGGCCAGCTACCCATAATGAGACCCGCCGGAACCGAGCCACAAGGACTGGAGGCAGAGGTGGTGTGCTGTTAGACCCTCAACTCTAACAACTGGTGGCAGCTGTGCAGCCTAATGCGCGCAGCCTGAGAGGCAGGTCCTGAGAAGCAGCCTGAGAGACAGTGTGCCAGGCCTGGGAGGCAGGTCCTTCTGTTAAGCCTTGGGCATCAGGAACCTTGCCCAAGGACGTCACACTAAAGTGTCCTGGATAAAAGAGTCGAACAAGTTGGACGTCATGGAAGAAGGACGCTCGTGATCATCGAAATTTTTTTTCACTTGCACGATCATGTGCTCCGTCATTTTCTATTTATTCTCTTTTCTTTCCTAAAGAGCACCTTGGTAGCGGCACAAGAAATGAAAAAAAAAATGTAGTCGTCATTTCCGCTGTGTTTTTTTTATTCATTTACGCCACCTTCTTGGTACATCTCCGAAATGGTGGTCATCTTATCAAGCTGCGCCAGCGTGCTTAGCAATTATTCAGGAGCTAGCACTACAGGCCTGGGTCTCTAAAAGAAAAGACACAGCTGACGCATCACGAACACGTGGTCCCACACTCGGGGAAATGCCGAAACCCTACACCACGTCAGCTGCGTGCCCCAGAAAGCATGTCCGTCGTGTAAAAAAAAACAGAACGTGAACATTCAAAGTGTCGACTGGGGTATCATCCACCCCCATTTTTAGCGCTTTCCCAGCGTCTATGCTACATCTTACCCAAAATTATCAAAATGGGAGTGAGTGAGAGAGTGATGAACACGATAGTCGCAGCTCCTCCTGTACTTCATCTCCATAATGGAGGCATTATAACTCCGACCTCCTCTTCCCAATTTCTATCCGCCTGACCAAGAGCTGAAGGAACTTTACAAAGTATGCTTTTTATTAGTGTGAAATACACACCTACCTGTTATGGAATAGTCCTTCGCACACTCTGGCTCAAACGTTCGGTACCCAAAGGCAACCTGTCGCTGGCATTCCCTTCAGAGCAGAGGCCCACATCATTTTTTTCTAATTCCATTGGAAACGATACTTGCGTTTGCCCTTTACACTCGAGTTGGAGCAGCTAACGGCTGAACAACCGACCATGGTTTAGCAGGACGAAGATAAGCGGGCGACCACGCGCGCGATTCCCGAATAATCTGGGGCTAAAGGTAGAGTGGGTAAGCGGCATCTGCTCTCGTCGAACCGAAAGCCGGCAGCAGATGGTGCATCCCATAACCCATGAATCTTTCACTGGTACACTCGTGTTCAAGCGACAAAGAGTTTCTTCGAATCATCTTTCGCTATCCTGAGCTATTGGAGTTGTGAGTGCAGCTAAGCACTCCAACAACATTATTGACCTTTTAGTCACATTCAGTGTTTTAGTTGTTTCGCCAAGAATTGTTCATCTTCTATTTCAGAACCAGTAGAAGGTGTTCCACACTTCATTTATCATGTGACAGATGTTAAAAAGTGACATAGTGTGCAGGAGAGGGAGAGAAGTACGAAAGATGGAGCGTGGCACGAGGGGTGGTTCTCGCATCTACGCCGCAGTAAACGAACGACGAAACGCTCTGCTCGTCTTCTCCAGGCATAATAGTCCTTTGAAACACGCTTTCTCACAAAAAAAGTCTTCGGGTTTCAGAATGGTGCCAAACCCGACTTGGTTTCAAGGAAGATCATTGCCACCACTTTACCCCTGAGGCTTTTGCACGCAGGAGTCGCATCCACCATCGCAGAACTCCAAGAGCGCTTCTGGGTGACGAAGGCGAAGCAGTGTGTGAAAAAGGGGATCGGGTGGTGTACCTGGTGCGCGCGGTAAAGGGTGAAGCCTGCGACCGTTCCTATGACAGTGCTACCTGCTGACCAAGTGAATGCGTTTAAACCGTTGGACGTTACTGCCGTAGGTTTTATTCAACCACTACACTTGAAAAGTGAGCCAATACAGAAATCTTACATCGTGCTATTCACTTGCGCGGTAATACGCGCTGGTCATCCAGAGCTTGTTTCACGCTCCAACGCAGACAATTTCTTGGAAGCATTTTGGCGTTTCAGTGCACGTTGTGCATTCCCTTCAGTGATTTACGCTGAGAATGCTTTGTGCTTTAAAAGGGATTTTCGCAAACTTCGTGCTCCGTATGACACTATTAGGTCAAGTGAAGTCGGTGATTATCTGTATGCTCATAGCATCACGTGGAAATTCTCCGCTGACAGTGGTCCTTTGTGGGGCGGATTTTGCGAGCCTAGGGTAAGTGAAAGACAGCCTAGGAAAAGCTCTAGGAAAGGTCGCTTCTAGATTATGGTCAAATCAGCACGGTCCTAGCCGAAATTGGAGAGATCATAAATACCAGACAGCTTACGTACTTGTATGCTGTTCCAGAGGAGTCAGAAGTCTTAACACGGGCCCATTTCTTACATGGAAAGCGATTGACGGCAATCTCCGACTTGCAAACAGCATACGTGGTGCCCAGCTCCCATACAGATCTTTTTAATTAAAGGCATAATAGTCCTTTGAACACGCTTTCTCACAAAAAAAGTTTTCGGGTTTCAGAATGGTGCCAAACCCGACTTGGTTTCAAGGAAGATCATTGCCACCACTTTACCCCTGAGGCTTTTGCACGCAGGAGTCGCATCCACCATCGCAGAACTCCAAGAGCGCTTCTGGGTGACGAAGGCGAAGCAGTGTGTGAAAAAGGGGATCGGGTGGTGTACCTGGTGCGCGCGGTAAAGGGTGAAGCCTGCGACCGTTGCTATGACAGTGCTACCTGCTGACCAAGTGAATGCGTTTAAACCGTTGGACGTAACTGCCGTAGGTTTTATTCAACCACTACACTTGAAAAGTGAGCCAATACAGAAATCTTACATCGTGCTATTCACTTGCGCGGTAATACGCGCTGGTCATCCAGAGCTTGTTGCACGCTCCAACGCAGACAATTTCTTGGAAGCATTTTGGCGTTTCAGTGCACGTTGTGCATTCCCTTCAGTGATTTACGCTGAGAATGCTTTGTGCTTTAAAAGGGCTTTTCGCAAACTTCGTGCTCTGTATGACACTATTAGGTCAAGTGAAGTCGGTGATTATCTGTATGCTCATAGCATCACGTGGAAATTCTCCGCTGACAGTGGTCCTTTGTGGGGCGGATTTTGCGAGCCTAGGGTAAGTGAAAGACAGCCTAGGAAAAGCTCTAGGAAAGGTCGCTTCTAGATTATGGTCAAATCAGCACGGTCCTAGCCGAAATTGGAGAGATCATAAATACCAGACAGCTTACGTACTTGTATGCTGTTCCAGAGGAGTCAGAAGTCTTAACACGGGCCCATTTCTTACATGGAAAGCGATTGACGGCAATCTCCGACTTGCAAACAGCATACGTGGTGCCCAGCTCCCATACAGATCTTTTTAAACTTGAATACAGCGACAAAACTACAGAAAGATTTCTGGAATCGCTGGTGTAAGTAATATTTATTACTCTTTAGAATCGCTCATAATACGCTGATTGATTGTTTGATTGATATGTCGGGTTTAACGTCCCAAAACCACTATACTTACTAGGAGAGACGCCGTAGTGGCAGGCTCCGGAAATTTAGACCACCTGGGGTTCTTTACCGTGCATCCAAATCTGAGCACACGGGCCTACAACATTTCCGCCTCCATCGAAAATGCAGCCACCGCAGCCGGGATTTGAACCCGCGACCTGCGGTGCTCGTAATACGCCAGTGGTGGACATTACTATTATTGCGGAAGGCAATATAGTGATAGTGCGCGACGATGCTCTGCCGAAGTTGTGTTGGAAACTAGCATGCGTTCTGAAGAACACTACGGGACACGACGGCATCATTCGTGAATGTCGCCTAAAGCTAGCAGACGGCAAAATTTAAATGCGGCTTATTCAATATTTGTGTTTCCTAGAAATTGATTGATGATTGATTTGTGGGGTTTACATCCCAAAACCAGGCTATGATTATGAAAGACGCCATAGTGGAGGGCTCCGGAAATTTCGACAACCTGGGGTTCTTTAACGGGCAAGCTAATCTGAGCACACGGTCCTACAGCATTTCCACCTCCATCGGAAATGCAGCCGCCACAGCCGGGATTCGATCCCACGACCTGCGGGTCAGCAGACATGTACCTTAGCCACTGGACTACCGCGGTGGAGCGTGTTTCGTAGAAATGCCCAGGAAGCAACTCGTCGGCCGGGGGTGGTAAATACAGTGGACAAAGAGTGCAGGAGAGGAAGAGAAGAACGAAGGATAGAGCGTGGCACGAGGGTTGCTTCTTATATCTATGCTGCAATAAATCGACGTGTAGATGCTCTGCTCTTCACCTCCAGGCATATCAGTCCTTTGTACGTGGTTTTGCATGAAATAATTCTTCGGATTTCACAACACATAGCGGTACGAGCACGCCTCTGCTATAAGACTATTAATGGCGAGGCTACCATTATAGGAACATTAAAAAGAACGTTTACGGCAACATTTCATTTCAGAAGTTATTTTTTCTCACCGTCCAAAAAACGGCTCCTACAAGTGAAATGAAGTGACATGGTGCTTTTAGTGTCGATGTTCGAAGCGTGTTTCCTCAAACTTTGAAAGCACTAGTCTACGTGTGCTTAAAGAACGCAAGAGCTTCATTGAAACACCGTGGCTGATTCAATCTAGCAATAAAAATTTATTTATTTTATTTATTTATTTTATTTTAACATACTGCAGCCCCTCTTGGGGCTATAGCAGGAGTGGGTACATCGCACAAAACCGTGCATCGAACAAGTTCAATAATGAAACAAAAGCAAAAAGAAAGAAAGAAAACACAGTAACGACGAAACCAGGTGTTCGAAAGTCAAAATAGAAGAAAGTGTACAGTTTTAGCGGCATGGTAAAGGGTTACATAAAAACGACCTAATATACACATCTAAGTACAAAAGTTCACTCGTACAAAGGGGGAAAGGAAACAAAGCGGTATATGTACGTAGTTTACAATAGTAGTATTTCAGAAGGAAATATAAGCAAGTCAAGAGAGCGTACGTGGCCAGGCAACAAATTCCAACGCTCAATTGTTCGCGGAAAAAAGCTATATTTGAACGTGTCTGTGCGGGGATGATACGGGGAAACGTTAAGGGTGTGATTGCTTCTGGTCTGAGTGGGGCTTGCATATGTGACATATTTGTTCGATGACAGGCGATATGAACAGTGAATGATGCGGTGAAAAAAGGTTAGTGATTTAATTTCACGACGGGCAGCTAAGGTGGTTAGCTCTAGAGATACAAGGGCTGTGGTTGGTGAAAAAGCGCAGTCATACCTGCGACAGATGAATCGGATGGCTTTCTTTGAACGGCTTCAATTTTGTTAATTTCGCCTTTTCGGTAAGGGTTCCACACGGAGCATGCGTAGTCGAGTGTCAGTCGGATTAGTGTTTTATACATCAGGAGTTTGGTGTCTTTCGGTGCTTGGCTGAGTGTGCGTCGAAGATAACCCAGTTTCTTAAGTGACTTTGTGCATACATATTCGATGTGTTTCGACCAGGATAGGTTACTTGTGAAAATAATGCCAAGATACTTATATTCTGTAACTCTTTGGAGGTTTATGTCAGCGGATGAGTACGTGAAATTAGGGAACGTTTGTGCGTAAAAGACATGGATACTGTTTTGCGGAAGTTTACGGACATCTGCCACGTTTTACACCACGCGCAAAACCTAGAAAACGACTCGTTTAGTTTTTCGTGACACTGCGGTGTGCTAATGGTGTCATATAGTACGCAATCGTCCGCATAAAAACGGATTTTAGAATAGATGTTGCCAGGCAGGTCGTTTATGTAGATCAGAAATAGCAGTGGTCCAAGGACCGAGCCCTGGCAAACTCCAGAAGTTACGTTAGATTTATCGGATACGCAACCATTAAATTCTACGAATTGCGCGCGATCTGAAAGTTTTCCATCCACTTGACCAAGACAGGGTTGTTTAATATGACAGTTAGTTTGCATATCAGCTTAGTGTGAGATACCGTGTCGAATGCTTTGGAAAAATCGATGAAAATGGCGTCGACCTGCTCTCCGGAGTCAAGTGAACAAGAAATGTCGTGAACGAATTCTGTTAATTGCGTAACCGTGCTGAAACCACTCCTGAATTCATGCTGAAACTGAGATAATAGGTTATGTTGTTCTAAATGCTCCATGATGTGTTTATAAATTATATGCTCCAGTAGTTTACAAGAGTAGGAAGTCAGTGATATAGGTCTATAGTTAGTAATAATATGCTTTTCTCCGGACTTAAATAACGCAATTTTGCCAGTTTCCATGAGCTAGGCACTACGCCAGTTTCAAGGGATTTCTGAAATATGACAGTAAGGTATTTGAAAGCCCAATCGGAAAAACGGACCAAGAACGCATTGGGAATGTCGTCCGGACCTTTGCATTTCTTAGTGTTTAAGTTTGATATTAGGTTGAGAACCCCCTCTTCGCCAATAATAATGTCCGGTATTGATAAGAATGAGCTTGTACTATGAAAAAGAGGAACTTCAAGATCGTCGCGAGTGAAAACAGACTCAAAAAACCTATTGAAAGCTTCGGAAATTTCCGCAGGATCATCGGTTGTTTCATTGCCAATGGAAAATGACGCTGATGCGGCATCGCGGGGCAATATTGATGACCAAAACTTGCGTGGGTTATTGGATAACAGGTTCGGTAGTTCTATTCGAAAGAAATGGTTTTTTGCGGCGTTTATTTTGACGCGGAGTTCTTCTTTTGCCTGAAGAAATCTACAGTGTTCATAAGAAGAACAGCGTGACCTCGCCTGCCTCATCCTACGTGCCCGACGTGAAAGATGCAAGATTTCACGGTTCATCCAGGGAACATTAGTATTTTTCTTTTTTGTTTTGATCGGTACAAATTCCAGAGTGCAAGTTTTCACCAACTGTTCAAAAAAACCAACTAAAGCATCAACACCGTTGCGTGTGGCGAGTGCTAAAAATTGTTCAAATTTATCGGCTAAACAGTCGAGAACGAAAACGTCATCAGCGCGGTTAAAATCGTGAAAGGAAGTGACCACGAATTGCCGTTTCGCAATCGAACATTGCAAGGAAACTAGCACTGCCTTGTGATCCGAGATACCGTCGATAATCTCGCATTTACACACGTTATGTAACATACTTGAACTTACAAATACCAAGTCAAGGAGTGCATTATGCCGGGTGTAGCCAGTTACGATCTGGGTAAGCCCGAAGGATAACGAAAAATTTATAAGCTCACCACAAATATGGGAGTCGCGGCCGCTGTGAGTCAAGGAAGGCCAGTCAACTCCAGGGGCGTTAAAATCCCCCATAAGAACAAGATGCTTGGTGCCGAAGTTGTGTGCGTTTGCGAACTCGTTAAGACTGTGAAACATATCAAGGGAGGAATCCGGGGTGTGGTATATGACACCAATTACAATCTGAAGTTTGTCGATGTGAAGTTTGCACCATATTGATTCAATGCCAGAAGGACTAGGCAGGACTGAGAACCTAAGTCCGACCGAAATAGCAAGGCTACACCGCCGCCTCGGCCGATTCGTCAATCGACACGAACCACGACATATCCGGGTGGTGTAAATTCAAAGTCATATATAGCCTCGTGGAAACACGTTTCAGTTATACCAATGATGTGTAGGGAATATGTCAAAACGAGAGAAAGGAAGTCGGGGAATTTGCATGTTATGCTTCTTGCGTTAAGGTTAATAATAGTTAGTTTGGGTGCAGAGCTACGGGGTAGTCAACACTGAGTTCCACGGACGAGCGGCGCACTAGAACTACCGGAAGTATTCAGGGGCGGCGATAAACCCTGTGAAAGAACATTCGGGGAAGTCCCAGGTTTATTTGTAGCGCGGCTATGGTAACCAGAGGCCGCAACTAGAACATTAGATGCGTCGTTCCAGTTGTAGCGAACGTTGTCGATAAATACATGGTCATACACTATTTTAACTGAGGAGCCATTATTGCGGAAAGTGGAAGTCGCGTCCCATAACTTCTTGCGGATAGATCGCACTCAAAAAGAGTAATCTTCTGAAATGCTGAAATCGGAGCTATTAAGATGTTTGGCTTTCTTCAAGAGAGCCATCTTGTCGTTAAAATTTAGGAGTTTCAATATGATCGGACGCGCCAGCCTTTCACGCGGTTTGCCTAATCTATGTATGCGCTCTACGCGTGGCATTTGCATTTTCATTTTCTGCGTGACGAGTACAGACACACTAGACAGTATAGGTTCGCCATTCTCGCCAGCGTCCTCTGGAAACCCGTGTGAGATAATATTATTTCGCCTGGATTGATTTTCGAGCTCGTCTATTTTGAGGCTGAGCTGTGCAAGTGTTTTACTCGCCGAGGCACCTTCGCACGCAGTTTTCCCCTCGCAGACAGCTGTCACAGACTCGAGTGCCACCACCCGTGATTCCAGCGCATCGAATCTTGCGTTGAATTGTGTTTTTATGTTTGCTATATCGCTAGCGATTTGATTTTGGCTTGTGAGTATCTGAGAAAGCATAGATAAAACGGTAGTATTTTCGGGCTCGTTTTGTGTAGCATGGGCTGACGGAGTAGGCAGGGTAACCGCCTCCGAAGATGTATTTGAAGTTGTCCTAGATCGCGTTGCGAGGCCATCTGAGTCTTTGAGAGGTTTATTTTTAGAACCAGGACCAGGATTTAGTTTGACGTTACCACTAAGAATCAGGCGGCAAACATTATACAACGCATGCGAATATAGCGACACAACCCCAGGTGGGCAAGTGAGCAGCAGCAAGAAACGATCGTCAGATCTCAAGCAGTATGCATGGTTTAGATAACGTACCTGTGCAAAGAAGACGAAAGGATTGAGCAAGGTGCTCGAGCTGCTGCCGCTTTGCCCACTGGTGAAGCACAGTGAAGCCAGGACTTTTATACCCGCAGTGGAAGACGTCACATGCCAGTGACGCTCGGTGACTGGGTGATCAGTAGTGACGTTTTTGCTTTGGTAAGCGCGCCAACTGTCAGCTGAAGTGCTGCCGAATCCAACGATGCTATCAAGCGCGGGTAGCGCATGATAGCTTCAGAGCACGCCGTCGGTGAGGTGCGCACGCAGTTTCAGAGCGTCTGCCGATGCCGTAGCAGCAGATCGTGTCGTTTCCAGCGCGGTGACATTGTGCAAACATGTCCGGGCAGGGAGCAGGCAATCTGTGCAAAGAAGACGAAAGGATTGAGCATGGTGCTCGAGCTGCTGCCGCCTTGCCCATTGGTGAAGCACAGTGCAGCCAGGACTTTTATACCCGCAGTGGAAGACGTCACATGCCAGTGATGCTCGGTGACTGGGTGATCAGTAGTGACGTTCTTGCTTTGGTGGGCGCGCAAACTGTCAGCTGAAGTGCTGCCGAATCCAACGATGCTATCAAGCACGGGTAGCGCATGATAGCTTAAGAGCACGCCGTCGGTGAGGTGCGCACGCAGTTTCGGAGCGTCTGTCGATGCCGTAGCAGTAGATCGCGTCGTTTCCAGCGTGGTGACATTGTGCAACCATGGTCCGGGCAGGCAGTAGGCAATCTGTGCAAAGAAGACAAAAGGATTGAGCATGGTGCTCGAGCTGCTGCTGCCTTGCCCACACATGCCGACAACAAATCAAAAGCAACGGCGTTTCTCATCAAAAGACCACGAACAAGTCTGTAATAAAATTGCTGCAATATACGTGCCTGCAATCTCACTGTATAAGAACTTGGGGCCGGAAGTTGACTAATGCATCAACAAAACAGTCATAAATTAGTGTGAACCTAAATAAACAAAAAATGCTATACACAAGTATATATATATATTAATACGTGACCCAGAGTCGATGATGCGCTCGTGTGCCTCCATGGCACCAACTATTTCTCGTCCCTTGAGCTTCGAACCAGATACTGGCGAATTTCTGTCGACAACCGCGACCGGGAGGAGACAGCATTCATCTCACCCGACGGCGTTTGCCAATTCAAGGTCATGCCTTTTGCGTTGTGCGAAGCGCCGGCTCTTTTTGAACGTATGATGGAATCTCCTCTTCGCGGTTTGAAATGGTCGACCTGCCCTTGCTATCTGGACGATGTAATTGTTTTCTCGCCCTCATTTGAAAGCCACCAGTCTCATCTCTCGGCAAATCTAGACGTTTTTCGTTGCGCTGGTCTCCAAGTAAATTCGTTTAAATGCTGATTTGGACGCCAGCAGATTAAACTACTCGGCCACCTTATTGTTGCCACTGGTGTTCATCCCGACTCTGACGAAGTCCGTGCAGTCTGAAATTTCCCGGTTGCTCGTTCTAAACAAGAAGTTCGCAGTTTTATTGGACTCTACTCGTACTTCCGCTGCTTTGTCTTCTAGTTCGTGGATATTTCTAGGCCCCTCAGGGATCTTCTCAATAAGAATGTGGTCTTTTTGGGGAGAAGTTTCAAGATCAATTTTTCGCGTCGTTGATTACTACCCTCACATCACCACCTGTGTTGGCTTATTTTGATTGAGCGTCTGAAACGGAGCTTCAGATCGGTGCAAGCGGCCATGGCATTGGTGCTATACTCGCTAAGATACAGAATGGCACCAACCGTATGATAGCCTACGCTAGTGGCCTTCTGTCGGAAGCAGAAAAAATTATTCTATCACAGAGCGGGAATGCTTAGCCCTCGTTTGGGCCATTGCGAATCTTCCTTCGTACTTATACAAACGTCCGTTCGCAGTCATCACGGGCCATCTAGCGCTTTGCTGGCGGTCGACGCTTAAGAACCCTACAGTAAGACTAGGCTGATGAAGTCTTGGATTACAGGAGTACACGTTCTCGGTTTTATACAAATCTACAAAGCTGCAGAGCAATGTTGACTGCTTATCCCTGCACCCTGTCGATCCACCTACCTCCATGATTTGGAATCCGATGCCTGCGTTTTAGCTATCACCGACTTTCTGAACACAGCCGAAGAACAACGCCGAGATCCATCACTGCTCACAATCATAGACCGCCTTCAATCGCGTCTAACTGAGCCTTCTCTTAGCAGAGTCCTGCTTCAACACAACGTTTTGTACCACCGCAACTTACACCCCGACGGCGCGGAACTTTTACTCGTCCTACCACATCACCTGCAAAAGACTTTTTTGTGACAATTGAATGACGCTCCAACTTCTGGATATCTAGGAGTCTCCAGAACTTACGACCGCGTTCGACGACGAGTATTATGAAAGAATCTCTACCACTCCGTTCGCCAATACCCCGCATCTTGCAACCTCTTCCAGCACCAAAACAGCCTACGACTCCCCCTGTCGGTCTTCTTCAACCTACTGAAGTTCCACCCGAGCCATTTTACCGAGTGGGGTTGGACTTGCTTGCTCCCTTTTCTACTTCCACAACTGGAAATAAATAGGTTGCAGTGGTCAAAGACTTTGTTACTCGGTAATAATCACTCAAGCGCTACCAACATGCTGTGCAACTGACGTTGCCGACTTCCTGCTCTACGACATTATTCTCTAGCATGGCGCTCCGTCTAAACTGCTCACAGACCGTTGTCGCTACCTTCTATCTCGTGTGGTTGATGATCTATACCGATCTTGTGCTACCCGTCACAACTTCACCGCATTTTACCACCCTCAGACTAACGACCTTAGGGAGTGCCCAAATCGCACATTGACACACATGCTTTTCATGTACTTATCTACCAACTACACTGATTGGGACATATATCTTACATTTGTCACCTTCGCCTGTAATTTGTAACGTCAAAACAGCAGGCTCCTCCCCATTTTATCTACTCTTAAGACGTCATCCCTTACTGCCCTTCAAAACACTGCTCTCGTGAGACCACCCATCCTCCACTTCGTACGCTCAGGATGCCATAACCAATGCCCTCACGGCACGCACGGTAGCCCGCGCTCGGTTATCATCGTCGCAGACAGAACAGAAGTCTCTTTATGACCATAGATATAGAGATGCCATATTTTGCGGGTTCGCGTGTTCTCTTGTGGTTCCCATCTCGACGTGTTGGCCTCAGCGAGAAACTACTATTGGTATACATTGGGCCACACCGAGTCCTTTGTGAGGTCTCACCTGTGACCTGCGAGATTGCCGCTACCACAAACTAATCGGCTGTTGCACCCAGAACGGAAGTATCCCACGTTTCTAGTCTCAAGCCCTACAACGTGGGCTCGCTCATTTAACAGGCACCGAGACGGTGCCCTGCAAGCTCGGGTGATGACACGTGTACGGAACTGTCGCTCCGGCACAGCTGAAATGGCACCAAAAAAGCGGCTATCTTAGTCTTTCGACTCATCACACTCGGCCATGACTGCGCGCACGTTGAACTAGCGGCAAAGTTTCTGGTGGGTGGGATTGCCTGCATCGTGGTGGTCGGCCTGGTCCACACTGCAACATTACATGACGGTCTGGGGAAAGCGTCTCTGGTGGACGACACTGGATGGTCCTATCCGGTTGGTCTACGCCACGGTGCGCCTCTGCTTGAAGATCTGCCAGTGTGTTTTCTGGTTGGAAGGATAGACTTTGTCGCTGCTGTCGAACTCTCTCATGGTACATTGCTTACTAACAACTCGTAGAGTACTGTTCAGGCAGAGGGCGTTGACTCTCCCGCCAAGTCGCCGACCAACGTGGAAATGCTGGTGTTTGTCCCGCCACTTTTGGACCGAAGTGCAGCGGGATGCTCGTCACTGTCATGGCGTTGACTGTGACGCGTAGTGGCGTGATCCTACGCCGCAGGTGTGCAGCGCTCTCTGACGAGGCACTGGAGCAGTGCTGGTTGTCGTCCGCGGAATATGCGATACTAGTCGCATTCACGGTGGTGACACGCACGTCCTACAAAGCACGAGCAGCGTTTCTTGGCGTCTGGTATGTTGGAAGAGTACTGGCAACAGAATGCCGTCAGTGGGAAGCTTGAACAGCATTCCAAAAGCACAAGAGCCCGGGAGTATATATATATATATATATATATATATATATATATATATATATATATATATATATATATATATATATATATATATATATGACGCTATGATGAATCGGAGACGTGGCCTGGCTCATACGCCATGTTTATTCTAAAAGCACTTGTTCCTACTCAGCCTCTACCTTCAGTCACTACCTACTTACGTTACACGATTCACCCTCCCCCCGAAAGGATGCGCGTGTTGTATAATACAATGCATAATAAATGAGCAGTACTCGAACGCAAAAAAAAATCTTGAAATAGGCCATAGTTGCACATCACATTGAAGTTCCCTAAGATCGCACGTAGTCCTCACAAGAGAGGGCAGCAATCCGGGGTTATCAAGTGCAGCTCCGGTGGGCGAGGCTGGCTGTTATGCTCTAGACAACATAAACATGCTTTGAGTGTGGAAACAGATGGAGATACAGCCGGTATTCTTGCAAAGAACGAATGAGGTTGGAACACTTTGCAGTATTGAATGCTTCGTAGGCGTCGCATTTTTTGTCGTGGGTCATACAAACGCCGTGCATGCAGTTTGCACACCCTTTTATCGTGGCTGATTAGGCGCTGCTTGTGCTCCTGCAGAGCACAAATGGTTTTTTTGTGGCTTTTGGGGAGTTTTCTATGTTGATAACGCAGACGTTCAGACCAAAGGCGCAATCTTGAAAGCTGCTGCAGAAAAGTTCCTTGGCTTTTCTTTCTAAGCTGGCTCAAATTCGGAATCAGTCTTTTTTTTGTGATCGTTGTTCATGACATTCCTTAAGCCGCAAGTATGCTTGCGATGTAGCTTTAGTTCTTCGTTGTCCTTGTTGGTGTGGTCGTTCTAGTTTTTAGGGTTCTCCTTGTTGTTTTTGTTGGCGTTGCTGATGTTGCTGTGGAACGCGTTGCGGTGGCAGCCATTCTTGAACATCAGGCTGGTTTTCTTGACAACTTGATCTAGTCGGCAGCTGGTAGTCTGTGGGCTGTTGTAATTCTGTTCGGGCAGTGAAGATAATGCTTCAGGGTTGATCGACAGCTCTTTAGAAGCTTCTTCTGCACTGTTCACTACGAAGAGCTCTTGCGCCTGGCAGCGTGCGATGTTCAATACGTCTGAGCCTTGTGCTTTGCTTCGACTGTCTAAGGTGTGTGCACCGCACGGTAATGAATGAACCCGCCCTGAAGTAGCATGGCTTGACCGGGTATTTTCGTGAAGCATCAGGTGATATACCGTGATGGCGGCATCCTTATAAGGCGAATGGTGAGCGATAGGAGCGCTTAAATAACCGCCTGGTGGATCACGTATGCGAGACGAAGAATGAAGGCAATCAGGTGGGTGAGCAACGCCTCGTGTCATAAGCTGGAGGGAAGACTTTGCAAATTCTGAATTTTCTGCAGAGGGGAGGCGCACTTGATGGTTGGGTTTTTCCCAGAATACGCATAGTCTTCTGTAAGTATACTCATGTGCGACTTTGTCTTGTGGCAGTTGTCGATTCACGCTGGGCTTTTGAATGCTCGATGATTGCTTAGGGAACAGACGATAGTGTCGGGTTTTCATGAGATGTTTGGCAATAAGTAGGTCTTAGTCATAGTCGCTAAAACAAGTGATCATTTCTTCTTTTATTTTTAGCCAAGACTCGTCATTTTGAAAGATGTAGGTGAGGTAAAACTTTAATGCCTCACCGGAGATGTAGTCAGTGAAGTTGATAATCATCTCCCGTTCCGACCAGGATGCAGCGGTGGAGTGGACCTCGAATAGGTTGAACCAGTCCTTTACGGGTCCGTCGTCCGCTGATCCGGTGTACTAGGGGACGTAAAGGTCAGTCGATGGCTCTGTCATTGTGCTGGTTGCTGTCCTTCTAGGCGATGATTCGGTAGTCAATGTATGGTCAGGGTGTCTTCTAGGGAACTGCATCGATGATGAGTGACTGATGAAAGGGCAGGCAGGTCTCCGTCCTGTCGACTCTTGTGACGCTATGATGAATCGGAGACGTGGCCTGGCTCATACGCCATGTTTATCCTAAAAGCACTTCTTCCACCTTTGCATCTACCTTCAGTCACTACCTACTTACGTTACATACGTGGCCTGGTTCATACGCCATGTTTATTCTAAAAGCACTTCTTCCACCTCTGCATCTACCTTCAGTCACTACCTACTTACGTAACATATGTAACGTAAGTAGGTAGTGACTGAAGGTAGATGCAGAGGTGGAAGAAGTGCTTTTAGAATAAACATGGCGTATGAACCAGGCCACGTCTCCGATTCATCATAGCGTCATATATATATATATACTATCATCATCAGCCTGACTACGTCCACTGCAGACTAAGGCCTCTCCCATGTTCCGCCGTTAACCCGGTCCTGTGCTTGCTGCTGCCAATTTATACCCGTAAACTTCTTAATCTCATCTGCCCACCCAACCTTCTGTCTCCCCCTAACTCGCTTCCCTTCTCTGAGAATCCAGTTAGTTACCCTTAATGACCAGCGGTTATCCTGTCTACGCGCTACATGCCCGGCCCATGTCCGTTTCCTCTTCTTTATTTCAACTATGATATCCTTAACACCCGTTTGTACCCTAATCCACTCTGCTTTCTTCTTGTCCCTTAAAGTTAAACCTACCATTTTTCTTTCCATTGCTCGCTGCGTCGTCCGCAATTTAAGCTGAAACCTCTTTGTAAGTCTCTAGGTTTCTGCTCCGTAGCTAAGTACCGGCAAGAGACAGCTGTTATATACCTTCGTCTTGAGGGATAGTGGCAATCTACCTGTCATATTTGAGAGTGCTTGCTGAATGTGCGCCACCGCATTCTTGTTCTTTTAGTTACTTAAAACTCCTGGTGCGGCTCTGCGGTTATTACCTGCCCTAAGTAGACATAGTCTTTTACAACTTTAAGTGCACCATTGCACATCTCGAAGCGCTGCTCTTTTCCGAAGTTGTCGTACATTGCTTTCGTTTTCTTCACAATAATTTTGAGACCCACCTTTCTGCTCTTCTCGTCTAAATCCGTAATCATGAGTTGAAATTGGTCCTCTGAGTTACTCAGCAATGCAATGCCATCGGCGAAGCGCAGGTTACTAAGGTATTCTCCATTTACTCTTATCCCTAACTGTTCCCATTCTAGGCTTCTAAAACATCCTGTAAGCACGCGGTAAATAGCAATAGGGAGATTGTGTCCCCCTGCCTTACACTCTTCTTGATTGGTATTCTGTTGCCTTCATTATGAAGCACTATGGTAGCAGTTGATCCCCTGTAGATTTCTTCCAGAATGTTTATATATACTTCATCTACGCCCTGATTCCGCAGTGTCTGCATGACAGCTGATACATCTACTGATTCAAACGCCTTCTCGTAAACTATGAAGGCTATGTATAGTTGTTGGTTATATTCTGAGCATTTCTTAATTACTGGATTGATAGTATGAATGTGGTCGTTTGTTGAGTAGCCTATTTGAAATCCTGCTTGTTCTTTTTGTTGATTGAATCATAATGTTTTCCTAACTCTGTTGGCTGTTACTTTTGTAAATAGCTTGTATACTACAGAGAGCAAGCTGATCGGCCTGTAATTGTTCGAGTCCTTGTCATCTCCATTCTTATGTATTAAGATGATGTTAGCGTTCTTCCAGGACTCTGGTACTCTTCCCGACAGGACACACCTCGTAAATAGGGTGGCTAGCCTTTCTAACAGAATCTGTCCTCCATCTTTCAGAAGATCTGATGTTACCTGATCCTCACCAGAAGCTTTACCTCTTTGCATGCTCTCCAAAGCTTTTCTGACTTCTTCTACTATTACTGGTGGGGTGTCATCTGGTTACTGCTATTTCTTATAGTATTAAGGTCGTGGTTTTCTTGGCTACTGTACATGTCTCTGTAAAACTCCTCCCGATTTAAACTATCCTATCCATATAGGCGCTTTCTTTGTCCCTTAGTGCATACATTCGACTTTTGCCTATTCCAAGTTTCGTCTTCACTGCTTTGACGCTTCCTCCGTTTTTCAGAGCGTGTTCAATTTTTTCCATGTTATACCTTCTTACATCGAATACCTAACGTCTACTATTAAACTTCAAAAGCTCTGCCAGTTCTAATTTGTCTGTTGTACTTGACACTTTCACGATTTGACGCTTCTTAATTAGGTTATTTGTTTCTTCGAAAAGCTTGCTAGTGTCTTGTCTAACTACCCTGTCTCCAACTTCCACTGCACACTCCGTAATGATGCTCGTGAGATTATCATTCATTGTGAAGTGAATAAGAAAGAGGTTGATACCATCAGGTCAGCTATCATCAACACAAGAAAAACGCACGAGATCGGCGATCAAGCACCGTCATCTGGGTCCGCCTGCGTTCCTTTAGAGCTACCACCCGCTTGCTCAGTCCTTCAATAGACCCTCTTTACAATTGGTGGATAGTGCTGCGTAACTGCATCACCTACGCCCTGGAACTCCGATCCCGCACCCTGCCGTCGACCATGCAAGTTGACGCTGCCCAACAGACAGCACCTCTCACGGCCGCTACTTGCCCCGACCCGGTTCTCCAGCGAGACCCCCCGATCTTTTCAGGCGCCGAAGACCAGGACTTCGAGGACTGGCTGTCGTCCTACGAAAAAGTCAGTGGACCAAACAGGTGGGATGACGCTGCTAAGTTGAGCACCGTGAACTTTTACTTGGCTAATGTGGCGAAATTGTGGTACACAAACCACGAATCTGAGTTCGAAAACTGGGCCTCTTTCAAGAAGACAATATCCTCGGTTTTCGGTCGCCCTGCCGTGCGGAAGGTGCGCGCCGAACAACGCCTGCGCTCACGGGCACAAGAACCTGGCGAAACGTTTACCGCCTATATCGAAGGTATACTCGATCTCTGCAGGCGCGTCGATGACGCAATGAGCGAAAGTGCTAAGATCCAGCACATTATGAAAGGTGTTGATGATGACGTATTTCAAATGCTCCTTGCGAAGTCTCCTGGCACGGTGTCTGAAGTGGTAACTCTGTGCCAGAACTACGACGAATTGCGACGGCAACGAGCTCTCACCTGTCGTCCATTTCAGCCTAACCAACCACTCGCTGCACTGGACGTCGTACCTGACCTTTCCCGCCTTCTAGCACAAATGAAAGACTTTGTGCGTGAGGAGGTCGCACGTCAGCTTTCCCTCCTGCCGTTTTGTCAGCGCCAAGAGCTCCCACAGCAGCAGCAAGAGCAACCACCGACACCATTAGCTCCCATGCTCCGACATGCACTTCAGGACCAGATTGCCAGGATGGCTTCAACTTTATCGCCGGGGGTAATTGTAGTGAATAAGAAAGACATTGATACCATCAGGTCAGCTATCATCAACACAAGAAAAACGCACGAGATCGGCGATCAAGCACCGTCATCTGGGTCCGCCTGCGTTCCTTTAGAGCTACCACCCGCTTGCTCAGTCCTTCAATGAACCCCCTTTACAATTGTATCTACGCTAAGGTTGGTTTCCTCACTAAGAGCCGAGTGCCGGTTCTGCAGCGACACTCTGAATTCCTGTACTTTCTTTCTCAGTGCGAGCTCATCGATTCGCATCTTGCGTATCATTTTCTGTCGTTCTTTTTTCACGTCTAATCGAATTCAAGACCGTACCATTTTGTGGTCACGTAATCGTAACTTGCCAACCACTTCCACATCCTGCACAATGCCTGAGTGTGCACTCATCATAAAGTTTATTTCGTTCTTATTTACGCCATTAGGGCTCTTCTATGTCCAGTTACGGTTTCCTCGTTTTCGTGGGAGGAATTCAAAATCCATAAATTATTGCATTCTGTAAATTCTACAAGTAGCTATCCTCTGGCATTTCTAGTACCGATGCCACATTCTCCTACTGCCTTGCCTGCAGCCCGCTTCTTCCCTACCTTTGCAATAAAGTCGCCCATCAGTATAGTATACTGTGTTTTTACCATACTCATTGCAAATTCCACGTCTTCATAAAAGCTTTCAACTGAAGCGTCATCATGGCTGGATGTCGGCGTGTAAGCCGGTACTGCCTTCATCTTGTATCTTCTTGTATCTTTTATTCAGTTTATATACAATATATATACATATATATATATATATATATAGGCATGGTGGTTGAGTGGCCTTAGCGTTGCATATAGTGAAGTAGATCCTCCGTGAGCGGTCACAACGTGCTTTATTTCGACGTTTCGGCCTAGAGTCAGGCCAGACTCTAGGCCGAAACGTCGAAATAAACCACGTTGTGACCGCTCATGGAGGATCTACTTGACTATATATATATATATAAATATATATATATATATATATATATACATATACATATATACATATATATATATATATATGTGTGTGTGTGTATTTATATATATATAGAATTATACAGGTTGGCGTGTGTGTGTGGGTATACAGTGTGAAAAACAGCTGTTAAGTAAACACGACCTCTAATTCATCAATGTAAGCAAAATATACCAGCTGATCACCACCCTAGCCTCTCGCCCTTTTGTGTTCTCACCCGACGCTTAACTTCTGCGCTTTGTAGACATAATGTAGGATACCCTGCATGTTGTGCCTCACAACAGAAAGCATGAAAAGAAAATCTATGGGTTCCATTGTGTACAGATCGGCGTTGCCATGTCTTTCATTTCTCGTATTCCCAATATGAGCAGTCAAGCTGGCTCTGTAGAGTATGCAGTTTTTCGACAGAGTGTGTCACCATTACTAGCTCTATGTCAGCAATCATTGGGGAAGCGTCACTGAGATACTACTGAATGGATTGTGCTGTGGTGCGGTGGCACCAATTCTTCAAGCTGCGACAAAGAAGCATGATGGAAGAAATCCGTCACAGATGTGATATTGGAGTGGGAAACACGCCGATTGCATCTCCATGGAAGAGGCTCTGAAACACGTATTACACAAGACGGCTGCCCATCATATGGCCTCGCATCACGATCCTTTCGTGAACTAAGGTGGACCATTGGTTGTCGTTGAGAAGCACGCGTTTACATTGGCAATGAAAGAAATAGAGAAGACGTTGGGCAACTTGCCTGAGGTCAGTTCCTCCATACCAGCATAAAAACGTATATAGCTTGAATCTATGGCAACGATAAATGGGAAGGTCCACGATGGGCTCCAAGAAAGTACTCACGTAGCTCTGATACCTCACCTGTCTTCGCGCTTTTACCTTCGGCGCTTGGGCCGAGAAGAGAGCGGAATTTCTGGTAGTGCGAACGAGTCGCTGAGCAGCTGCTAGCCTGCGGAAAGGCATTCTAGCCCGGTAATCGTCATTCTAAAATCGAAGTAAAGCGCCATGCAGACCGACGTCATAATCGATAAGTATTGATTATGGTACTAATAACTTCGATCGAAGGAACAGCACCGTCGCAGCGCTACCTTTTATCCGTCGGCTCGAGCGTCAGACCGATCACCCAAGCGGTCGTGTACGCTCAAGTGAACCCGTGGTGGAAGTGCGGCCATGAACACTGAAGGGGAGCCTGTTGTGGTAGGCTGGTGATTCCACCCTCCAATTAAAAACGCAGCGTAGATGCGTGCAGGTGGCTGCGTCAATAGTTATATATATCTTCCGTTTAACAGTGCAATTTTGTACATTTTCACTGATCCACAGATCTGGGGAAACTAGACTGGTTATATGCAGTCCTCGCGCACTGCTTCGTGCACTGACACTTTTTGTTGTAGAGCTTTTCGGATATTATTTGATCAAGATGTACATCTGTTCCATGTACCCTATGCCAGTAAACCTCTGGGAAAAGTTTCCGAAAAATTCGCCATTCTTTCTGCATGATGTGCTAAACGGGTACTGTGGCCAGCTACCCACAAGGAGACCCACTGAACCCGAGCCACAAGGACTGGTAGCAGAGGTGGTATGCTGTGAGACCCTAGTTTCTAACAACTGGTGGCAGCGATAGCATGCCGCATAGCCTCAGTACTAACAGCACGCGAAGCCACAGAGGCAGGTCCTTCTTTCAAACCTTCCGCATCAGGAACCTTTCCGACGAGGTCACAATAAATTGTCCTCGATAAAGGAGTCTAAAAAGTTGGACTTCATGGAAGAAGGATGCTCGTGATATTCATATAGATTTTTTCAGTTGTATAAACTTGTGTGCAGTTACCCTATATTTTATTATTTTTTCCTTCCTAAATACCGCCTTGACCGTTGCGTACGGCTCAAGAACTAAAAAGAAATGCAGTCACCATAACCCCTATTTTTGTTTTGATTCATTCACGTCACCTTCTTGGTACATCTCCAGGATGGTGGCCACCATATCAAGCCACCCCTTCGTGCCTCGCTAATTATTCAGGTGCTCACACTGCCGGCCTGGTGTGTAAAACAAAATACACAGCTGACGGCATCCGAAACACGTAATCACACACTCGGGGGAGCTCCGAAATGCTACACCACTTCAGCAGCTTGCCCCAGAAATCAAGTCTGCCGTGTCAAAACAACAGGACGTTACCATCCAAAGTCACGACAGGGGTAGCTGCCGCCAATATTTTTGCGCTACATCTTACCTAAAAATATCAAGATGGATGTGGATGAGAAAGCGATTGACACGACAGTCGCAGCTCCTCCCGTTGTTCATCTCCATAATGAAAGCACAAAGCTCCACACTCACCTTCCCCATTTCTATCCCCTCACCAAGAGCTGAAGGACGTTTTTATGCTTTATTTTTGATAAGATTTCAGTAGTTTTATCTTTCTATAGGAGGTTTTTATTAGTGCGGAATACACAAGAACCTGTCAAGGATTGGTCTTCGCACACTCTGGCTCCAGCGTTCGGTAACCAAAGGCTACCTGTCGCATGGGCTCCCCTCACAGTCGAGGTGCACATAATTTTTCTTTCTTCGTTTGATTATAAACGCTACATGCGTTTGCTCTTCACGCTCGAGTTGGAGCCGCTAACGGCTGAACAAACGATCATGGTTTAGCAGGAAGAAGATATGCGGGCGACAGCGCCCGCAAATCCCGAATAATCTGGGGCTAACAGTAGAGTGGGTAAGCGCCATCTGCTCTCGCGAACCGAAAGCCGGCAGCAGATGGTGCATCCCACAACCCATCACTCTCTCACTGGTCAACTGTTATGCATTCGGCAAAGAGTACTCATCGAATCAGCTTTATCTATCCTGCGCCATAGAAGTTGGGTGTGCAGCGAAGCACTTCAACAACTTTGTTGTCCTTTTAGTCACATTCTAGTTGTTTTAGTTATTTCGCCAAGATTCGTTCACCTTTACAATACAGAACCAGTAGGGTGTGCTTTACACTGCATGTTTCGTGTGAGAGAAACAGCAGCGGTCGACCACGCACGCCTCTGCTGTAAGATAACTATAAGCGAGGCTACCAATATTGAAATTTTCAAAAGTATAATTAGGCTAACATTTTATATCAGAAGTAAACTTGTCTCACCATCCACGAAATGCCTCCTAAAACTGCAATGAAGTGGCATGGTGCTTTCATCGTCAATGTTCGAAGCTTGTTTCCTCAAAACTAGGAAAGCGATAGTCTACGTGCGCTCAGAGAACGCACGAGCCTTGATGAAACACCACGGCTGTTGATATCCAGCATATAAAATATGCTGCCAACAAAGAAAGAGGAATGACGTTTCTCAATAAAGGAGCACGAAAGAGTCTGTAGTATAATAGCTGCATTATACGAGCCTGTAATCTGTTTGGATAACAACCGGAGGACAGAATTTGAGCGTTTCATCAACAAAAACAAACATAGAGTTAGAGAATAGTGCAATTTTGAATAGACGGTAAAATACACGCACACACACACACACGCACGCACATATATATATATATATATATATATATATATATATATATATATATATATATATATACATATATATATATATATAGTGAGAGAGAGAGGGAGAGAGAAAGCTTCGCCGCGGTGGTCCAGTGGCTGCTTTCTGCTGAGATACTCGGCTGCTCAACCGCAGGTCTCGGGTTAGAATCCTGGCTGCAGCGGCTGCATTTCCAATGCAGGCGGAAATGTTGTAGGTCTGTGTTTTCAGATTTGAGTGCACGTTAAAATCCCCAGGTGGTCGAAATTTCCGGAGCCCTCCAATACGGCGTCTTCCAGAATCATAATGTGGTGTTGGGACGTTAAACCTAATGTATATATATATATATATATATATATATATATATAGTGGGAATAATAATTCAATGGGCCAGTTAGTCTTCGCGAAGGTATGGGATATGGCACAACGGGAGCGTTGTCAACAAGGATAAATATATTTATTTCCCAACAGTTTCTCCGATGGAGGCGGAAATGTTGTAGGCCCGTGTACTCAGATATGGGTGCACGATAAAGAACCCCAGGCGGTCGAAATTTCCGGAGCCCTCCACTACGACGTCTCTCATAATCATATGGCGGTTTTGGGACGTTAAACCCCACAAATCAATCAATCAACCCCCACAGTTTCGGGAGGGGTCCTCCCTTTATCAGGGGATGAGTTATACTGACACGAACTTCCAAACTTCGTTGCTGCCTCGTCCCTCTCGCCTTGAAAGATGTTTGCGAGGGTGAGAGGGAGCCAAAAAAGAAAGAAAAAACAAAAAAGGGGGAAAAAGGCGAAAAGAAAGAAAAAAGAAAGAAAACAAAGAAAGTAGAAAAGAGGAAGAACCAGTGTCAACACTGTGAACGAAACCAACTGTCCGGGTACGTCCACATATGATTCTTATCACGTGCTGTTCAGTTCTGGACGTGTGTCGGGCCACCCAAGATTGTCACCGCGGTGTCGGGAGGGTCCGTGACGGCGTGCGTAAAGAAAGGGTTTCCCCTTAGTTGATCAGGCGGGGTGCGGCGTGCGGAAAGAAAGGGCTTCCTTTAATGGGTCGGTCGGCTCTTTACCTTTATTCTTCGTCCGTTTCCCTTCAATGGTCATCAAGTGGTAGGCAAACGTAAACACTTTGTATGTGCATGTGAACAAAAGAAAAAAGGGAAGAAAAAAGGAAAAAAACAAAAAAAGAAAGGACAGTGTACTCGTAAGTGTACACTGTCCTTTCTTGTTTTTGTTTTTCTTCTTTTTTTCTTCCTTTTTTTTCTTTTGATAGTGAGAGTGTCAGTCAGCGCCACCAGTAGCCATGGTGGAGAGTGTGGCACTCACTTTATGAGCCTGTTTTTCGTCTCCTAGCACGCGAAGTTATTACTAGGTGGCAGCTCATCAAGAGTCCTTTGTATACAACCTACAGACACTAGGTCTGCCAGTATAGAAAAACCTAATACCACGAGCTGTCATGTTAATGTGAAGAAAAAAGAGTGGGTGAAAACAAAACTTGCTGTGAGTAGAAACTGAACCTGTGACCTTAGAATAACACGTTCGATGCTCTACCACTGAGCTACCAAGATGGCTATACCCCCAGACACCATTGGGTGTATTAATATATGGGATTTTATCTGTGGAAGTGTGAGTCAGTGCTGATATTAGCCATGACGGCGTGTGTAGAGTATTTAAAAGATATATATATATATATATATATATATATATATATATATATATATATCTGCGTTTGTGTATGTGTGTTTTTGTGGACATAATAGAAAAATCCCGCATGTTCTGCCTCACGAGAGAACGCATATGAAGTGAATTTTTGGGTTCGATTGTGTAATAAATTGTGTCGCGGTGTCTTTCATTCTTCGTGTTCCCAAAATGAGCGGTCAAGCTGGCTCAGTTTCGCGTGCAGTTTTTTTTTCAGAAGGAGTGTCATCGTTGTCAGCTTTATGTCAGCAAGCTTTGGGGAAGCGTCACTGCAATGCTACTGAATGTGTTGCGCTGTGATGCGGTGGCACCATTGCTTCAAGCCCCCCAAAAAAGAGCATGACGGAAGAAATCCGTCACACATGTGATATTGGAGTAGTAAACTTGACAATTTCATCTCCAGGGAAGGGGCCCTGAACCACGCGTTACACGAGACCGCTACACATCATGTGGCGTCATATCAGGATTGTTTCGTAATAAATGTGGATGAATGGCTGGCGTAGAAAAGCACGCATGTACATTGGCAATGAAAGAAATAAAGGAGACGTTGGGCAAGTTACCTGAGGTCATTAGCTCCTGTGCTTCATATCCATAATAAAAGCATAACACTCCGCCGTCCTCTTCTCCATTTCTATCCCCCTCACCAAGAGCTAAAGGACGTTTAAATGTAAGTTTCTAATTAGTGCAAAGTTCACACGTACTTGTGATGAAATGGTCTTCGCACACTCTGGCTCCAACGCTTGTTACCCCAAGGCCTGTTGTCACTGGGGCTGACTTCACAGCCAAGAGTCAGATAGTTTGTTTTCTTCATTCGAAGAGAATCAACCTATGCGTGTGCCCTTCACGCTCGAGTTTGAGCAGCCAACGGGTGAATAACCGACCATGGTTTAGCAGGATGAAGATAAGTGGGTGTCCGCGTTTGCAAATTCTGAATGATCTGAAGCTAATGGCGGAGTGGTTCAGGGCTATCTACTGACGTACAAAAGGAAGTCAATATCAGACGATGCATCTCACAACCCCATCGCTCTTTTACTGGTCACCTATTGTTAAAAACGGTGGACGGATGTTAAAAACGGTGGACATAGGGTGCAGGAGAGGGGGAGAAGGACGGAGGATGGAGCGTGAAATGATCGGTGGCTCTTTGATCTACGCCGCAGTAAACGGACGTTGAAACGCTCTGCACTTCAACTCCAGGCATATTAGTCCTTTGAACCTGGTTTTCCACAAAAGAACCTTCGGAATTCATATTGGTGCTGATACGCGACCCAGTTTCATGGAGAATTATTGCCGCCGCTTTACACTCGAGGCTACTGCGCGCAGGAGTCGCAACAACCATAGCGCAACTCCCACAGCGCTTCTAGGTGACGAAGGCGAAGCAGTGTGAAAAGAGTGATCGGGTGGTTTACCTGGTGCGCGTGATTAAGGGTGAAGCCTACGATAGTTCCTTTGGCAGTGCTACCTGCTGACCAAGTGAATGTGTCTAATCCGTTTGACGTTACTGGGGTAGATTTCGTTGGACCAGTGTACTTGAAAACTGAAACAACACAGAAATCATACTTCTTGCTATTCACTTGCGCGGTAACACGCACTGTTCATCTAGAGCTTATTTTAATCTTCAGAAAAGGAAGTTTCTTGGAAGTCTTTCGGTGTTTCACTGTGCGTAGTAGATTCCCTTCAGTGAAATAATCTGACAATGCTTTGTGTTATAAACATGCTTTTCGGGAACTTCGCGCTGTGTGTGACACTTTTAGAGGAAGGGAAGTCGGCAATTTTCTGTCTGCTCATAGAATCACGTGGAAATTTTCTGCTGATTGTGCTCCTTGGTGGGGTGGATTTTGGGAGCTTATGCTGAGTTCTGTGAAAGACGGCTTAAGAAGAGCTCTAGGATGGTCTCTTCTAGAATATGGTTAAATGAGGACTGACCTAGAAAACATTAGCGATCATAAATAGCAGACCACTGACATACTTGTATTCTGTACCACAGAAAGAAAGGCTTAAAACCTGCCCATTTCTTACATGGAAAGCGATTGACGGCGCTCCAAGACTTCCAAAATGCAAATGTGGTGGCCGGCTCCCATACGGAACTTCTTGAAACTTTGATACAGGGACGAAAGCAACAGAAAGATTTCTGACATCGCTGGTATAAAGAATATTTATTACTCCTTAGAAGCACTCATAACAGGCCAGTGGCGGGCATTACTACCCTATCGGAAAAAAAACGAATGGTGGGCATGGTGTAAACCACCATCCACCATTATAGTGGATTAATGTAGTGGGTGAATGGTGGGAAATGCCCACCATGGCGCATGGTGGGCATGGTAGGTGCTTCAGTGCCGGCAACGCTTGAGCGCGAAATGACGTCAGAATCACCGTGACGAGCTGCCACAAAAATAAAACAGAATTCTATAAAAACGGTACAAAAAAAACACGTCCCGTAAAAAAAAAAACAAGGCGCCACGGAGGATCGAACGTGCAACCTGCGGATTCCCAGTCGAAGACACTAACCACTGCGCCATACCACACGATTTTTTTTAAATTCATGGTATTTATTAAAGTACTTGGGCAATAAAGACAATATCAAGCGAACAAAAGTACAATCAAATCGCCAAAGTAAGCGCTCAAGCGTTACTCATAAACACTAAATGGCTAACACAGCGTGAGTTCCTCACATGAAGAGTTCTTCACATCATGTTATCAAACAAAAAAAAGGGTGAGGTCAAACAGTTCTCTAAGACGGAGTACCAGTCCGGTCTAAAGTCTAGCTCGTCGTAGATGTTTTTTAGGTGGATAGACATTTGAATGAAGTGTGCGCTTGAAGAGGTGGTGGGCTCTGCATTGCGGTCTTGCATTCGTGTCTTCCACAAGCTGTGCAAGCCCATGAGAAAAAACATATCATATGGTATTTCATCAAGTGTTGCTGGCAGAAGATAACGTATTGTGTGAGAATTAATGACGAAACGTTTTTTCAGTGCTTGCTGAAGGACATCCCAAAATAGTATGGCATCTTTGCAGCTAACAAAGCAATGTTCAATCATTTCCGGCACATCACATAGACAGCAGTTAACAGACGGAATGAAAATACCTTTTCTTTCTAACCATGTGTTTACCTCCAATGTTTCAGAGTGGAGTTTATAGAAGAATGTTTTTGAATTCGGTGGAATGTACATTTTGCGCACTCGCTTCAACACATCGTGACCAGGAAGATTGGCGTACAGTGACCGGTACAATGGAGGTGGGAAGAGTGTACTCAGTAGGTCCTTATAAAGCACCTTGCGCGTTACTGAGTACAGGTATTCTACAGAGAAGCGAGCTTTGAGGAACTGAACTGCGAGGTAAACTTCCTGCATGAATCCCCACAAGCATGGGCGTTCGGAGAAGTTGGATGAAACAATTAAATCTGGTAAGCAATCAACAAGTGTAACCTGCAAGAAGGAACGGATTACAGGATGGGAATTGTCTCGAAAAAAAAGAATCGGGATACTATTTGCCATAGATAAAGGTGTTTTAGTCCTAACCCACCCTCACTAACTGGCTTAAATATATTATCACGACGCATGGGCTCAAAAGTCGAAGACCATATGAAAGTAGCAAACCGATGAAAGCGTTGTATATAGAATCTTGCGCAATGAATAAGTTGCAATACATAGTAAAGTTTTGTCGCTAAGAAAGTATTACAAGCTTCAGCTCTCCAAAATACCGAAAGTCGATAGGGCACAAATGTCTGGGCCTGTCGTTCAAGCTTAGGGACACGTTCCTTCCAGTAATGCGCACTGAATCTATATGCATGCAATGGTACATCGAGGTATGTTGGAGGAGTTCTTCTCCAATTACTCCCTGCAAAGTGGTTCGGTAGGCTACCCCACAAGCCAAACCACAGTCCTAAACTTTTGAAGGCATTTAAACGAGCTCCTGATACTACGCCAACCTTTTCAATAGTATATACCACATTTTCGACACTTGGTTTATCTGTGCAAAAGAATGCGACATCATGTGCGTAAGCCAATACTTTAACCTCACTGCCTAATATTCTAAAGCCATGAATGTAACTCGACTGTATTATGCTTAAGCACAGTGGTTCTAGATAAAGTGCAAATAAAAGAGGTGACATCGGGCATCCCTGTTTTACAGAAGAGCGAATAGAAACTGGCTTGGAGAGCTGACCATTAACTATCAGACGAGTTGAGCATTCATTATAGCATAATTTAACGCCTTTAAGAACAACTTTGCCAACATTAGCTTGTTCGAGAAGAGAAACGTTGACTGTGTGTTAAACACTTTGTTAGCATACAAACTTACGGTTCAACTTATGTTTGTCGTGTACACAACATAGACAAGATCCACACCTGCTACTAAAAATTGCACATTTATTAAACACAAGCAACTGCGGCCTGTAACGATTGCCACTGTGTTACTGGCACTAGTGCTAATTTTCTTTACAATTCACAACTTCAAGAAAAAAATCAAGTGGACTGGGGAGCAGCAACAGTTTACCGGCGGGGTCTGCCAAGTTTAATATCCGTTTCGCGCTCGTTGTAAAGGGCGACATCTGCTCACGCTTTATGACGCCTCTAGGCTCATTTCATAGATACGCCCGCCTAATTTATTTGATTGAGTATTGGGATGCTTTTCGCGCAATGTAGAGGGCGGTCGTGCCAGCGCAATGCTGTAGCTCTTTCGCTGAAGCAACAACTACATAACGGCTTGGCCAAAACGAATGCGGTGTGCCGGAAACATTACGCTATCATATTGGTTCACCAAGCATACGAATTGCCACGTCTGAGTTCTTGTACAAAAGCTAGAGAAATGCCGGCGAGTGCGACAAGCGGCTGTCGGTGAGAAGACGCTTACGTTCTCTGGGAGTGCTTTAATCGCGTCGCATCGATGTTTGTTGCTTCTTGAGCGGACATCATACACAATGAAAAATGCTTCATTTAGGTTAATTGATGCCATGGCTGCGCTGTATTGTCATACTTAATCGTCGAAATCGTGTATTCTGAAACCCAGAAGCACGAATAACACAATTGTACCGGCTCGGTAGGTAGGCCTAACCTTTGGTGGAAATCATGGTGGTAGAACATGTAGTGTACAGATCCCAGCTTGGTACACTATATAAATTGCCTGCATTATAAGCCCACGCATCATCTGCTCACTGCTTCCCAGCGTTATCGCGATGGTGGGCAGAGCTTCTCAGCTTGGTACACCATGTGGCCCACCATAACAAGCAGCACCCATCATCTGCTTAGTGCTTCCCAGCATTATCGCAATGGTGGGAAGAGTTTCTCAGCTAGGTGCACCAGGTAGCCCACCATAATAACCACCACCCACCATATGCTTAGGGCTTCCCAGCATTATCGCAATGGTGGGCAGGGTGTCCCATTATTGCCCACTATCTAGCCTCTGCTTTCCACCATCATTTCCACTTTGCCCATCATCTGTACACCATACCACCCACTATGTCCCGGCATACCCACCATATTTTCCACTACGTCCCACCATATCCATCATAATTTCCACCATGCCCACTATTGTTTCCACTACGCCCACCATGTTCTCCAGTATCCACCATGGCGATTTTTCCGATAGGGTAGTATTGCAGAAGGCAATATAGTGGCAGTGCGCGACGATGCTCTGCTCAAGTTGTGTTGAAAACTCGCACGTGTTCTGAAAAGTATTATGGGACACGACGGCATAATTCGTGCATGTCGCCTAAAGCTAGCAGAAGGCAAATTGTTACGCGGACTATTAAGTTTTTGTGTTTCCTGGAAATGCGCCGGCGGCAACTTGTGGGCCGGGAGGGTTAAAAATAGTGAACATAGAATGCAGGAGAGCAATAGAAGGGCGAAAGATGGAGCGTGGCACGAGGGGTGGTTCTAAGATCTACGCCGCAAAATAATGGACGTCTAGACGCTGTGCTTTTCATCTCCAGGCATATTAGCCCTTTGAGTATGGTTTTCCATAAAAGTAGTCTTCGTATTTTACAACACATATAGCAGTTACGAGCACAACTCTGCTGTAAGATTACTGTAAGCAACGCTACAAATATTGGAACTTTCACAAAAAAATTTAGAACAAGATTTTAATTCAAAATTAATTTCGCCTCGCCGTCCACAAAACGGCTCCTACAAGTGCAATAAATCGACATGTTGCTTTCATTGTCGATGTTTGAAGCGTGTTTCCTCGAATTTAAGAAAGCGATCGTCTACGTGTGCTTAAAGAGTCAAGAGCGTTAATGAAACACAAAGGCTTCTTCAAACTAGCAATTAAAATAGGATGACATAAAAGAAAGAGCAACGGCGTTTCTCATTGAGCGAGCACGAACGAGACCTTAATATGACGATAGTCTACGTGTGCTTAAAGAACTCAAGAGCGTTAATGAAACACAATGGCTTTTTCAAACTAGCAAATAAAATAAGATGACATAAAAGAAAGAGCAACGGCGTTTCTCATTGAGCGAGCACGAATGAGTCTTTAATATAATAGCTGCAATATGCGAGCGTTTAATATCACTTAATAAGACCTCGGGGCCAGAAGGCGAGCACTTAATCAACAAAAAAAACAGAGTCATAGAATAGTGTGAACCTAAATAAACGAAAAACTACAAACACACACACAGACACACACACATATATATATATATATATATATATATATATAAATGTATATATATATTTATTCATTTTATTTATTTATTTAATACATACTGCAGACCACAGTTGTGGTCCTGGCAGGACGATCACTTGAATAGCACAATAATAAAAAAGAGCAAAAGGGACAGAAATTGAAAGGGCCGACATTGCATTGTCAATCCAACACACAAATAACAACACCAACAAAAAATGGGGCTATACAGTATCTAATAAGTATGACTCAGCAATGGAATTCCATTCAGCCACGGTGCGCGGAAAAAAATGAAAATTTGTAAGTATCGGTATGCGCTTGGTATGGTGTTAGCGATCTAGGGTTATGGTGCCGCGTGTGTTTTGTGGTCAGGGCGGATATATACAGGGAGGGGTCGATAGCCAATTCATGTTTAGTAAGTGAGCAGAGGAAATCGAGACGAAATTTTCGTCTTATTAACTGATGCTTGGGAATGTTATTGGCAATCATTAATTCAGAGGGAGAATCCGTGCGACGAAATTTTGAAAAAATGAACCTGACAGCTTTCCTCTGAATCTTTTCCAATTTATCGATGTTATTTTTGGTATACGGGTCCCATACTACAGCAGCATATTCAAGTTTTGGTCTAACGATATGAATGGTAGCAAAGAAGTTTAACACTTGGAGGCAAATTACGAAGTTTGTGTCTCAAGAAACACAGTTTTCGAAAGGCGGAGGAGCAGATGTTTTCTATGTGCAAGTTCCAGGAAAGATTACTAGTGAACATTACGCCTAAGTTTTTGAAGCTGTTGACTTGGTTCACCGCGCATGATCTTAGTGTGTACTGAAATTGGAATGGAGATTTTTTGCGCGTTATGCGGAGGGAAACAGTTTTCTCTGCGTTGACAACCATGCCCCAATCCCTGCACCAACTGTATATATTGTCCAGGTTTGTGTTAAGTTCTATTTGATCTTGCATGCTGGAGATTTCACGGAATAAAATACAGTCATCTGCAAATAGCCGGACTTGAGTGGTGGGTGTAACTACAGTGACGATATCATTGATGTATAACAGAAAAAGCAAGGGCCCCAGAACACTACCTTGAGGCACTCCGGGTGTGACAGCAAGACAGCTCGAGGCATAACCATCAATCAAGACATACTGCTCTCCAGTCATCAGATACCTAGACATTCACGCTACCAAACTTTCGGGAAGATTCATATTTTTTAATTTTTGAATAATTTGTCATGAGCAACTTTGTCAAATGCTTTGCTAAGATCAAGAAAAATTGTGTCTACCTGAACATTATTATCAATGGCTTTTGCAAACTCGTGTGTGACTGTGACCAGTATGAGTCACAGTCGAATGGTCTTTCTTAAAACCATGTTGGAAGCTTGTTAGAATCGAGTGTCTTTCAATGAATTCAAGAATACGGTTGGCTATGATATGTTCAATTAATTTGCAGCATGTTGAGTTAAAGATATAGGACGGTAGTTATCCGGAATTAATCGATCCCCTTTTTTAAAGATAGGGATGACTCTAGCGATCCTCCAGTCACGTGGTAGTGTTGCAGTTAACAGGGACGCTTGGAAGATTACAACAAGAAATTTGGCGACGCATTCAGCATAACGCCAAAGAAACACATTGGGAAGGTCATCAGGACTACAGCATTTTTTTGCTTTCAAGTTTAAAAGCATTGAAACCAAACCAGAATAAGAAATGAAATTTGCTTCACATGATTCAACCAAAAACGTTTCTGGTACACATATTGCTGAATTGGCAAACACGCTCTGAAAATAACTGTTGAAGTGATTTGCGATGTCACTGTGATTTGTAGCCGTGCACCCTTTGACAGAAATTGACGTCACTGGCTTTTTGTTATCGGATAGAAAACTCCAGAACTTTGTTGGGTCGCTTTTAATAAAGTTTGGCATTAACGTTTTAAAGTAATAGTCTTTGGATTGTTGCACTTCACTTGCCAGGCTTCTTTGTAGCTTTTGGATCACATCCCGCTGGGCATGCCTGTTTTTCAATTTTTTAATTTTCCGCTTTAGATGGATGATACTGCGTGTTTTCAAGGTGTGCGTTTGTTAGTTTTTTTACGTTTGTTCGGTACAAAGTGGGTGATACAGTAGCGGCATACTTCCAAAAAACGATCCCAAAGAGCGCATGCGTCATTGACATCATTGCTGAAGTCAACTAAGGCCGCTTCCATATGTTCAATCACGCAAGCGTCGTTTGCCATAGAATAATCTCTAAAAGTTTGAACGGACGGTTTTTTTATAACAAACGAATTTCAGTAGCGAAATAGATACGCTGACAAGGCTATGATCCGATAACCCTTGTTCTATCAATACAGAATGCTCAGAAAAGTCGCGATTTACAAACACCAAGTCTAAAATAGAGCTCGACAGTCCTTGTACACGAGTAGGTTGTTTAACTAGTTGAATTAGGTCGTGTGTGAGCATGATGATAAAAATAGGCATTCTCATTTTTGTTAGGCTGCGAACAATTTCGCAACCAGTCCCAGTCGATTGGTGGGCAAATTGAAATCACCTATTAGAAATATCTTTTTATTAAGATACAGGACATATGTGCTTGCAACGTGATTAGATAATCTGGAGCTGAGTCTGGAGGCCTGTAGCACGCGTACAAAAGAAAGCTATGGCCCCAGCACGTAATCTGTAGGCATAAACATTCAAGACTGCCTATATCTGCTAGAATCCTAGCCTCTAATGGCGGCTTCACCTAGGATGGCTACGCCCACTCCTCTTGGTGGCCCTGTCTTTGCAAAATATGTTGTAATTGGGCGGAAAAACTTCTTCATCACTTATTTCACTTCTCAACCAAGTGTCAGTTATTACGGCTATGTGCGGATCATGTTGCAATAATTGAATTTCCAGTGAATCTATCCTATTATTGATACTGCGTGCATTTATATTCAGTAGCCTTAGTTGTTTTTCACTTACCACATTTTTTGTGTTTGAGCAAGACGATGTGATCCTCGCAGTGAATGAATCGGTGGAGCGTACAGTTGAGACGCCGACCTGTCTTGGAACGATGTCCTACCAATACCATCACGCTATAAGCTCCTTCTTTATGATTGCGCAAAGTGTGTCCGTTGCTCTCGTGGAATATTCTCATGTCAGTGGTTCGTAGCATTTTTGGCTCGACAATTTTCTACTGTGTGGCCTTTCTCAGTCATCTGTCTAGCCAAAACGCTGTCCTCTGTGGAGGAATGCTGTAGCTTTTTTTGTTCTTTCCTTCATCAATCTTGTACATTCTGTGTCCGTAGCTTGAAGTTGTTTCAGCTTCTTGTGATTGCGAACACTCAATGTATGCAGAAGCACATGTCTCTTCATATTGTCACGCGGTTGTGACACACGCAGCACTTGAGAGGAAGCACACAGGAGTCAGGGCGATGTCGGGCGAACTGTTTATTGGGCGAACTTGTGCCCAGCAAAACAAGGCCAAACACAACTCACAGCAACTGCGGCATGAACAGTCGTCGGTCGACGGAAAAAGACTGACAAGTGGCGCACTGCGCCTGTTTTATACACGCGTCATATCGAGTTCTCGATTTATCTCTGGAGCTCCAGAAGTTACTAAAATGTGCGCGTCAAGCATGCAAAGTTTCAAGAATGGATCCACACTGGTTCCAGAGTGGCATGCAAGATAAACGCGGCCTGCGTTGCGCTTAACAGAAAGTGATAACAATGCTCCCCGCAAACAATCACAACGGAGCGCGCGTGTCACTGGAAAGTGATAGCGGCTTTCTTCGTAAACCAAAAGAACCGCACGTGTCACTACCCCCCCCCCCCTCTGAAAAAGCATCGTCCCGATGCTAAAGACAGAACATAAGAGAGAGTACATGCAATAAATTACATTAACAATGCGTCACAGCTAATCAGCGCGCGTAATAAGGTTTAAGTCGCTACCACGTGTACGACTTCGGGTCGTGCACGGCGTCGTTGGGATGACGTAAGCCATCGGGCACGACCTCATAGTCCAGTTCACCACGACGTCGGACTACCTTGTAGGGTCCAAAGTAGCGTCGCAAGAGCTTCTTAGACAATCCCCGTCGTCGTATCGGCGTCCAGACCCAGACAAGGTCGCCGGGTTGGTATTCGGTGTGGACGTCGTCGAAGGTTGTAGTGGCGCCTGTCGACCGTCTGTTGGCTCTTGATACGCAGGCGGGCTAGCTGTCAAGCTTCTTCAGCGCGATCCAGGTAGCTGGCGACGTCGAGGTCTTCTTCGTCGGTGCCGACCGGTAGCATGGCGTCAAGCGTCGTTGTTGGGCTCCGTCCGTGGACGAGCTTGTATGGAGCAAACTGCGTCGTTTCCTGCACGGCCGTGTTGTACGCGAAGGTTACATACGGGAGCATGGCATCCCACGTCTTGTGTTCGACGTCCACGTACATGGCCAGCATGTCTGCGATGGTCTTATTTAGACGCTCGGTGAGGCCTTTCGTCTGTGGGTGGTAAGGGTGGTTCGGCGGTGGCTTGTCTGACTGTACCTCAAGATCGCATCCGTTAGGTCAGCCGTAAAGGCCGTACCTCTGTCGGTGATGAGGACCTCGGGGGCTCCATGGCGGAGGACGATGTTCTTAATGAAGAACTTGGCGACCTCGGACGGCAGTGCCCTTGGGCAAGGCCCTTGTTTCGGCATAGCGGGTGAGGTAGTCAGTCGCTACGACAATCCATTTGTTGCCAGAAGTCGACGTCGGGAACGGCCCCAGTAAGTCCATGCCGATTTGTTGGAATGACCGTCGAGGTGGTTCGATGGGTTGCAGAAGTCCGGCTGGCCTAGTTGTCGGCGTCTTGCGTCGCTGACAGTCTCTGCATGTTTTACGTAGTGGGCGACGTCGGCAGTGAGGCGAGGCCAATAGTGCTTCTCTTGTATTCGTGACAGTGTGCGAGAAACTCCAAGATGTCCGGCTGTCGGGTCGTCGTGTAATGCTTCCAGAACCTCTGGACGTAACGTTGAAGGCACCACGAGGAGGTGGTCGGCGCGGAGCGGCGAGAAGTTCTTCTTCAGCAGGACGTTGTTCCGCAGGAAAAACGAAGCCAGTCCTCGGCGGAATACTTGCGGCACGTCGGCGGTCTTGCCTTGCAGGTAGTCCATGAGGATCTTGAGCTCTGGGTCAGCTCGTTGGCGTTCCGCGAAGTCGTCGGTACTTATGGGTCCCAAGAAAGAGTCGTCGTCCCGGTCATCCTGGGGCGGCGGATCGACAGGGGCGCGAGACAAGCAGTCGGCGTCGGAGTGCTTTCGTCCGCTCTTGTAGACGACGGTGATGTCAAATTCTTGTAGTCTGAGACTGCACCGTGCGAGGCGCCCTGATGGATCCTTCAAGTTAGCTAGCCAACACAAGGCGTGGTGGTCACTCACGACTTTGAAAGGCCATGCCGTACAGGTAGGGGCGGAACTTTGATGTAGCCCAGATGATGGCAAGGCATTCCTTTTCTGTCGTGGAATAATTGGCTTCTGCCTTCGAAAGTGACCGGCTAGCGTAACTGATGACCCTTCCAAGTCCGTCGGTCCTCTGCACGAGCACGGCGCCGAGCCCTGTGCTGCTTGCGTCCGTGTGAATTTCGGTGTCAGCTTCTTCGTTGAAGTGCGCCAGTATTGGCGGCGTTTGCAGGCGTCGCTTTAATTCTTGAAATGCCTTCGACTTGCGGCGTTTCCCATTTGAAGTCGACGTCGGCCTTCGTGAGGTACGTCAGTGGCTCGGCGATCCGCGAAAAGTTCTTCACGAAGCGCCTTGTAATAAGCGCAGAGGCCAAGAAATCGGCGTACTGCTTTCTTGTCGGTGGGTGCAGGAAAGTCGGCGATCGCAGCTGTTTTCTGTGGATCAGGGAGCACTCCCGACTTGCTGATAACGTGGCCAAAGGAACAATAGCTCCTCGTAGGCGAAGTGGCACTTATCTGGCTTCAGGGTAAGTCCCGAGGCTTTGATTACCCGAAGAACAGCTTCAAGGCGCCGGAGGTGCTCGTCGAAAGTTGGAAGAAAATACGACTACGTCGTACAAGTAGACGAGGCAAGTCTGCCACTTCAAGCCTGCGAGTACTCTATCCATAACCCGTTGGAACGTCGCGGGCGCCGAGCAAAGACCAAACGGGCATGACCTTAAACTCGAACAGGCCTGTCTGGTGTTATGAAGGCAGTCTTCTCTCGGTCTCTCTCGTCTACTTCGATTTGCCAGTAGCTGGTTTTGAGATCCATCGACGAAAAATACTTGGCGTTGTAGAGTCTGTCCAGAGCATCGTCTATCCGTGGGAGGGAATACACGTCTTTCTTCGTGATCTTGTTCAGGCGACGATAATCGAAGCAAAAACGTAGGGTTCCGTCCTTCTTCTTCACTAACACCACAGGGTGATGCCCACGGGCTCGTAGACGGCTGAATGATGTCGTCACGCAGCATTTCGTCGACTTGTTGCTTGATGGCCTCGCGTTCCCGTGCAGAAACTCGGTAGGGGCTCTGACGTAGTGGACGGGCATATTCGTCGGTTATGATGCGATGTTTCGCGAGAGGGGTCTGACGAAGCCTCGATGACGACGAGAAGCAGTCCTTGTATTGGTGGAGTAAGGCTTTTGAGCTCCTTTTGTTGCTGCCTGGAAAGGCCTTGATTGACGTCGAAGGCGGGCGCGGACACTGCCTGTCCGACGTTGCGGCTCCCTGAGAATCGGTGAGGGCGAATGCATTGCTCGCTTCCACAAATTCGCTTAGATGTGTTACCGTCGTGCCCCTATTCAAGTGCCTATATTCGTTGCTGAAGTTCGTCACCATTACCTTGGCTTCGCCGTTATGAAGCTTGGCTATGCCTCTTGCGACGCACATCTGACGGTCTAGGAGCAGGTTCTGGTCGCCTTCGATGACACCTTGTAATTTGGTAGACGCCTTGGTGCTGACGGAAATGATGACGCTCGACAGTGGCGGGATGGTTACCTGTTCTGTCACATTCAAGGCATTGTGAGCGACGTTGCTGTCTGACGCCGTTGCATTACCCGTGGACAGCGTGATTGACCTGGATCTTAGGTCGATGACTGCGCCTGCTGGTCCAGGAAATCCATGCCTAAAATGACGTCTCGCGAGCATTGCTGCAGGACCACAAAACTCACAGAATACGTCTGGCTGTGAATCGTGACTCTTGCCGTGCAGGTTCCAGTAGGTGTTATAAGGTGGCCCCCTGCTGTTCGGATATCCGGTCCTTCCCATGCAGTCTTTACCTTCTTGAGCTTAGCGGCGAAGAGATCACTGATGACAGAGTAGTCGGCGCCGGTATCGACTAGGGCGGTGACGCTGTGGCCGTCGATGATCACGTCGAGGTCGGTGGTTCGTCGTCTGGCGTTCCGGTTAGGTCGGGGCGTCGGATAACGGCTGCGTCGGCTTGGTCCGGCACTGCTATGTCGCGTCGGCGGCGAGGCTTTGTCGTGAAGACTCTGCTCAGGCGCGTACTGCGACTACGTCGGGAAAGTTCGTGCGTCGTGGTCGTCGTCATCGGCAGCGGCGGCGGCGGTGGAGGAGGATATTCGGCATTGCGTCGTGCAGCAACCGCACCTCCATCGGTTGCTGCCTTTAGTTTCCCGGGTAGGGGCTTGGGGATCGGCCCCGGTTAGGGCCGGTGTACTGGCGGACGATCCGGGGAGACGTAGCGGCCAGGCGAAGGTGAACGGGATGGTCGTCGTCGTTGCCACTGCGATCCGGCGATGTAGTCGGCGATGTCGCGAGGGTCGCTCACCTGGGCGCGGACGCGGCGCGTTCACGTCAAAGCCACGCAGTCCCATCTCACGATACTGGCAGTAGCGGTAGGTGTGCCCGGCTTCGCCGCAGTGGATAGCATAGTGGGCGGTGGTTCGGGGTGCGCCAAACGTCAGTTTTCCTCGGCGAGCGCTGGATTACTGGCGAGCGGGAAGGCGTCGGGGGTGGCGGCGGTGGTTGGCGACGAAACTGCGGAGACGTTGGGTCCTGGCGTTGGCGAGGAGCGGCGACAGGTGCAGTAGCGGCGTAGGTCATCGCCTCCGGTTGGGACTGTGGCCGTTCAGGAACGCTCAGTGAGCGCTGTAGTTCCTCGCGGACTACGTCTTCGAGAGAGGCGACTTGGGGCTGAGACGATGGCAACATGCGGCGCAGTTCTTCACGAACAATAGCGCGTATGGTCTCGCGCAGGTCGTCGGGGCAGAGTCCTCGGACTTCTGCGACGTCTGGCGACATGCGCCGATCGTATTGGCGGGTCCGCATTTCAGGAGTCTTCTCGATGGTGGTAGCCTCGGAGAGGAAACTCTTGTACCGTCTTTGGCGGGTTTCCTAATCAGTCCGGGGAAGAGCTCCTGCTTCACTCCTCGCATAAGCAGGCGAACCTTCTTGTCCTCAGACATGTCGGCGTCGGCGTGGCGGAAAAGTCGCGTCAATCTCCTCCGTGAAGATCGTTACGTTTTCGTTGGGGAGCTGCACCCGAGTTTCAAGCAGTGATGCGGCTCTTTCCTTCCGCACGACGCTTGCAAAGGTGCGCAGGAAAGCAACGCGGAAGTCGTCCCAGGTTCGAAGCGTTGACTCGCGGTTCTCGAACCAAGTCCTTGCGGCGTCTTTCAGGTAAAAATACACATGACGCAGCTTGTCGTCCGGGTCCCACTTATTGAGGGCTGCGACGCGGTCGTAAATGTCAAGCCAGCTTTCCGGGTCTTCGTAGGTCGATCCCGCGGAAGGTAGGCGGCTCTCTGGGCTGGTTGACGACCACGGTTGCCGAAGACCTTGCTTCCGTCATCGTGGATGCCGGCTTCGTAGCAGCCTTTGTTTTCTTGTCCTTGTCGGGAAGCGGCAGGTATTCGGGCGGTAGTCCTTGTTGTCTTCGGCTCACTCGAACGACCGGGTCGGCATCGTCCTCTTGGCGGCTTGGGCTTGGCTCACGGCTGGACGGGGGCGTACGGTACATGGACCGAGAAGCACCTCCACCAGATGTCACGCTGTTGTGACACACGCAGCACTTGAGAGGAAGCACACAGGAAGTCAGGGCGATGTCGGGCGAACTGTTTATTGGGCGAACTTGTGCCCAGCAAAACAAGGCCAAACACAACTCACAGCAACAGCGGCGTGAACAGTCGTCGGTCGACGGAAAAAGACTGACAAGTGGCGCACTGCGCCGGCTGTTATACACGCGTCATATCGCGTTCTCGATTTATCTCTAGAGCTCCAGAAGTTACTAAAATGTGCGCGTCAAGCATGCAAAGTTTCAAGAATGATCCACATGGTTCCAGAGTGGCATGCAAGATAAACGCGGCCTGCGTTGCGCTTAACAGAAAGTGATAACAATGCTCCCCGCAAACAATCACAACGAGCGCGCGTGTCACTGGAAAGTGATAGCGGCTTTCTTCGTAAACCAAAAGAACCGCACGTGTCAATATCCTTCATTTTGAGGACGTATCCTGACGTCCTTTCCCTTCCAGTCGTGCAAGAGTATCTGCTGCTCCGTTTGGCAGCCCGGGGTGACGCAGCTTGTTAAAAGTGTACTCGGTGAGGTAGAGTGTCCAGCGGCCAAATTGGCGGTTGGTCGCTCACTTCTGCACGAGGTATGTTAGGCTGAAGTTGTCTGTGAATAGGGTGAATTGTGATCTTCCTCGCAGCTATAGAGTGATTGTCTCGGTTATGGCTCAGTGCATCGCGAAGCATTCGAGGGCGTGGGAGTGGAGTTTTGAGTCATGCTCATTTAGAAATCAGCTTGCGTATTTGGTAACAATCTTCTTCCCGTCTTGTGTTTGCGTACGTACGGCTCGTAGTGCGCTTTAACAGGCGTCAACGTAGACTCACGTCAGGCATTCGGGTCAGTTTCACCAGGACAGGGGGAGACTTAGCATATTTTCGAGATTTCCATTGATGACTTGATGTTCCAATGTTCACTCAAACTTTGTGTTTTTTAATACCAGGTTGCTCAATAGACCTGTTATTTTCGAGACGTTCTGGACAAACTTGCAGTAGTGATTAGCAATCTGCAAGAACGAGAAAAACTTTTCAGGGTTGGTGTGTGGCTAAAACTTGTCGATGGCTGCGATGCGTGAACCATCTGGTGTGCGACTTTCATTTCTAACCACGTATCTGAGGAAAGTCTTCTTATCACAAATGAACTGGCACTTTGGAATGGCCATGTCGAAGCCATTATGCTTGACTCTTTGTCAAGGTTCTTCCAAGAGCCTCAGCGATTCCGAAACTGTTGATGCTCATTGGCCGACATCATCCATGTATGTAGTGGTTCGTGGCAAACATTCAAGTTTGTGGCACATCGTTTTCTACATCGTTTGTGGGGCTTTGCAGACACCGAAGGTCATTCTCAGGTATTTGCATTTTTCGTGTGGCGTGACAAATGCTGTTTTATGGACGTCTTCTTCTTTTTTTTCGTATAGCTGAGAAAGTGGCCTTAACGTCCATGATGGTGAAGTATTCTGACTCGTCTCTTGTGATAACCGATATCACGTCTTCGAATATTGGTATCGAGTGAGATAATTTACCGTCTTTACTCTGAGTTTTCAATAAATAGGCACCAGTTTACGAGGCGTTGTCAGGTGGTTCGGCTGGTCAACCACAATTGATGGCGTGGCGTACTTACTGTGACTTGGTCAAACGACGCCTTTCACCAAGCAATCATGAGCTGGACGTTCGACAATTCATAAGGCGATCATCTGTATGGTGGGGATGCAACTGGTAAGCTGTCTTGAAGCTCAATCGAATGCACAACGTCCCGGCACAGTTCAAGCATGCCAGCAACGTTGCAATTATGGGGCAGCTCTTGAGCATTATCACGTGCAGCATATTTTGTTCTTCGAGACTCGCATCTGATGCAATTGATAAAACCGATTTTTTTGATTTCTAGACACACCATAGCATCAGGTTCACGTTCTGTGGGCTGAATACGCGCAAATCCGTCTGTGTCGCTTTGTTGATGACGAAGGATGCAACGAGCATGTCAGCAGTCCTTCCAGTTGACGCTTGAGCTGGACGTCTATTCACATACGGTGAGGGATGTCATTTGGGTGAATGTCCTTTTTTGTCACGTTCACCGATGTTATGCCATTCGTCGGTTGGAATATGACTTGAACGTTTATTTTTGGTAGCCAGTCGGATCTAAGAATGGACATCAATAGGTTTCGGTAGCCGACATACCGCAACATTGGATAGTGTGGTTCGTGTCATTCCGATCATTATGTCCAGTTTGGTTGGTATTTGTGGATCTACCGTGTGGTTTAAGATATATGTGGTTGCCTGATGTGCATGCAGTAAGTGTAGCCTTCGGAGAAAGAGCTGGCGGAGCACTTAGGGAGATGTTTGCTCCTGTGTTGGTGGAGACTTCGACCGGAGCGGTCGCGTCGAGGCGGCCGTTGCCAAATGGTAATGTTCGACCACTGGACTCTAGAAAAGACTACACCTGCTTGATTAAAGTCTGAGTCGTGTTCTCACTCTTCGGTTTCTCTGGGATTTTTTTGCCTCCGCTCGCTGCGGTGCTCTAGTTTTTGGCTTAGGGCAATCTGTCAATATGAGTCCGTTTTCGGTGCATAGATGGTTTTTTGAAAAGAAAGACGTAGCGCACCTCACTTTTTGCGTTCCGATTTCTTCGCTTGAAGTCTTTGTGCCTCGGCTCCGTCTCTTCCGTTATTGCCATTGATCGTCGGCCGTCGAGCATTGTAGCTTTGGCGATAGGCTTGGGAACAGAGTCGCAACATTGTACTGGCAGTGTATTTGCCAATTTTTTCTTTAATGCCTGCCAATATCAGGAAAATTCAATCCTTGCTCCGCATGTAGTACGTTGCTTCTTTCAGGATCGTGTTTTTTGAGTATATGCACTTAATAATCAATTCTTGCCACGGTAGCGTGCGTTTTTCTTGAGTTGTAGGAATTCTTGCATTGTAATCTTTTGTTTGAAGCGTTCAAAAATTTCTCGCTTTCCACAATTGTCAACTTGCAAATTGTTTTTCATAGCTTAAGTTTCAGTCGCGTGCAGCACCTCGTAAGTGGGTGATGGCGTTCAAAAGTGTCAGCGACGGTAACCAGTGAGCTAGGGACGCTATTCGTTCGGTCTTAGTTATCTAAGTGTTTACGTCAGATTGAACTGAGCCGTCATAAAACGGTATTGCTGCAGACACGTCAGCTGGTCGAATGGACTTCAATTGGTTCTCGTGCTTGGACTCTTCACTTTGTCAATTTTATTTGTGATTCGGCCATCATTGAGAGCAATTGAGTGATGTTGCTGGATTCCAATTTTTGTGAATTCCCATCTTCATCACGTGCATGGTCAAATGAATTTGATTGTGACTCACTCGCTTCGTCATTTTCGTGATCGCTGTCGTGGCGTTGCCTGTCTCGTTGGTCCTTAGTCGTAGCAAGAATTTGTGCTTGACTTTTGAGGGCTTCGATTTCGGCGCTCAGTTTGCGTTGGCGAACGAGAGGCTCCAAATGTCTGCAAGCTCGTTTTCGCTGGTACTTCGTTACATCGAGGCTCCTGCGTGCCGCTGGTTCGTCACCATTCGTTGTTCTCGATGAGTGTCATTACAAGGTCGTCTTTTCTGTCCGTGTGAGGGATGCGGCGTTGCTCGCGTTCGTCGGCAAGCCCTGTCTTCTTGAGTGCGCTGAGGCATTTTCAGTTTTCGGACAAAAGCAAGTCCTCCATCACGATTATTGAGTAAGCTCGGGCTGGGTTCTGGCGGCTTCGGCCATGGTGACTGCAGCACTATAGCTGGCGTAATCGCAGAATGCCATTAGTTTTACTTGTTCCTTATTCAACTGCGATATGTCAGGGGAATCATGAAAGAAATAATGCAAGTTTAAAATTTCGAAGGAAACTATATAAAAAAATGTTATATGTGCTTTTTGCCGCCGCGCGATCCGTCCCAGTTCGTGCCTTGAAGGTAATTGTCTTGCCGGGTGGCTCCCGTCTGACTCCATGGTCGAGAGGGTCTTTTTCCCCCCACATTGGCAACACTGCTGCAGGAAAACGTGACGGCAGAATCCTCGGTATGCACTCGCAGAAAACTCGTGAGCACGGACGTATCGAGTTTCAACGGGGCGTTGCACAGAGCCCGAAAGCCAAAAACACTACCTCAAAGAAAGTTCGGACATAAAAGGACACACACGCATATGGATCGACAGTGCTCCTACACTGACAGTCTCTATCGTTATTGTATGTTTGTGTTTCCTTGGCTTCTCGCTTACACGGTATGCAGAAGATAATCTTGGTAATAGTGAAACCGAATCACTGGTATTTATTCCTGTTAAAGCGTCTTGACCATGAGGAGCATGTTTCTCTTTTTATACGTATGGTATACCACTCTGAATTACGTTTCTTGTAAAGCTTCTCTCGCTATTGCTCTGATTTGTACCATTTTCCGCGCATCACACATGACAAATATGGAGCTGTCACTGTGTTCAGACGTACTGTACATGGCTTCCCTGTTGTAATGCCTTTGGCGCTCTGGGTACTGAATAACTAATAATTTCTGATTGCGCCCACAAAGTGCCAGTAAGTTCTAGCGTGTACGAAGGCCGAAACAGGCACAGGTATTATTCTGTAAGAAGTGTACGCCGTTGATTTTCAACATTTCCGATCAAGCTTAAAGGAGTACTGACATGAAATATTTGCCTTGTAGTGTTTTTTGCATTTTAATGAGAGGTCAAGCCCACTGAGAGCATAGAAAACGTCCCGGTAAGTTTGAGTGCACCGTGAACAATTATTTGCACCATATTTTTGAAGGTAGTGTTGGCTGCTTTTGTACCCTGATGTCCACGACATAATACGAGCAGCGTCACTTGATGATAGTATCTGCCGGTGCAAGTTTTCATGACGTATTCTCTTTCGCGCATCACATCTTGGTAGCTCAATGCGTGCCGCACGTGTGGCGGCTGAAGCGGCACGCGGGCACTAATTGGGACTGGCATGACTTTGTGAAGCGCAGCTTCTTCGTCGACATTGCGATGTCAGCCAGCAACTGCAAGTTATTTGTGTGTACGCGTTCGCAGTGAATTGGAGCAAACAGAACAAACTCTGGTTGGTTGTCATCCAGCTTCCGCCTCGGCCACGGCACACGAATTCGACCCACGTTTGTCTCAGTGCTACATCAGACTGGAATCGGTAGAATTTGCACATATTAAGTGCTTTTAGCGGTATACATCTTTACGTTAAGGTGTCACTGGATACCGGTAGGAGTTTACTGTTACCGGATTGCACTTTTTTCAACGTGTTTGTTCCCAGACGTTAACGGTTACGCAAGTACATGAAAGGTTGCCTTTAAGTTTTCGCAAACCATAAGTGTTTATGTCATCTGCATTCGAGCTACATTTCACCTAGAGAGTATCAAATCACCACAACGGTAAGATCACAAGATTTTTTATTTATTGTGAACAGCATTCTCGTATGCGAAAAGATGTGAAATAAATACAATGTTACTGCACGGATGGTGTCGGAATTTTGTGATACTGTGTAAAACCCCAGTGATGAACACGTTAGCTTACGCGTGTTGTTATTTTTTTTGTCAAAAGTATTAAAAGGTAACTCATTTTCATTAACGCCGCTGCGTGAATTTTACACTAGATATACATTGCATGATGCTTCTGTAACAACAATTTTGTGATTGCCTGGTTCACTTCAATCCCTCCACATGGCGCCATCTATCCAATTTGTCGGGGACTCGCATGTTCATGGTTTCAATGTTCTAGGCAACCATGGTCATTTCTAACTTTCATATATTTGTAGTTTGGCTGATACAATGTGCTCGCCGCCGGCGCTCGCACTTCGACCTACTTATGGAGTATTTGTTTCGCCGCTCTGGTTTTATTGCTTAGAGTCACCAGATACAGAGGCAGCTCGCAATCTTGGCGTGAGTGGCAGCGTACGAACCAAATACATCGGCAATCTGAGAGGGCTCAGCACGCCTGTAGCGCCACCGTGCAGCCAGTGCAGAAAGCTTCCAGATAAACACTGCTGCGCTTGGGCCACGCCAAAATATTGTGTCGGTCAGCTCAGTGGATATCTCTGATATGTCTGAAATTTCATTATATTGTTTTTCTCTCTCTTTGACATGTCTAGGTGTACTGAAAGCTTTTTGAACTCAGAGCTCACATGAAACCAGCGATCATCAACGTCCGAGCTACTGTCTTCAAAGAAATAACAAGTCGGCGTGCGAGCTGCTGTATCTAGTGCATTAAAATTTTCTCCGCCTTCGCTAACCGCCTCGTTATTGACATGATGCATATAAGGCTTCTTAGATGTGAATTCACCACACACACGCTTAGAAACGCCACTAAAGATGCACGTGCACGAAGTTATACGTGCCCGGCGATGCGCCCTTCGAAACGCGTGCTCGCGACCCTCATCTTGTTTACGTACCGGCCGGCTTGTGTCACGTGTTTCATCCTCCCACTAACATTGCGTTACGCTCTAACTTCGAAGTCGAAGCGGTCGAAACCTTTCCAAGTCAGAGGACGATGCTCTGAAAGAACCAAATGAAGGTAGTCCGAGCGTTTGAATTTTACCAACCGATGGTGCAGCTACTTTTGCCAGTGCTCCATAGAGCTCAAAAACGCTCAACATAATACGCTATTAGACTCGACGGCTGAAGTACCCGCAATGCTAATATCATGTGTTGGTAAAAACGAAGTTGGATTTGCGAGATCGGGCCTCAACTATAAAGCTTCCCTATCGCAAAAACAAGTGGCACTGACGCAGCGTCATATGTGATTACTGGACGAGTGTCTAGTGGGGGCTCTGACACTGGGACATGTGCCACGCTGCACGAGGCACACTGGCGCTGCATACTGGGACACCCACTATCGGCCGAAATCTGGCTTTAAATTGTCTTTAAAATTTGTGGTCATGTGCACATTGTAATTAAGGCTGAAACACGCCTCTTAAGAAAAAAAAGCAACGAAAAAAAGAAAAAACTGAGTGAGCCTGTGTCCAACCTATAACTTTAACACATCACATATTCTGCGTCAGACACGCTTCCCAATACTCCACACCTGAAACACGAGAATAAGTTTATTTATCTCCATTCTAAAAGTAATTCAGGTATTCTATATTTTGTATTGGTCGCTTACATACGTAGTGTTTCGTCTCTTCGTGCTCGTGCAAAACTTGCTATTGTTAGCTCATTCTTTGCGGGTTGCCTTGGATGACATCCATCTGGCACGTTTTGCCGCAAAGCTTGTCGGCGTAGCTGCAGATGTGTTGTGGCAATCTCAGTGGCTCGCTATGTGGTTCGTCATACCTATGTATGAAACAGCGTTCATCTGAAGTGCTCACCGACTACTGTATATTTCTCCCCTCGATAGTTTGAAAGTATTTTCTGTCCTCTTTGCTTACGTTCCGCAAAAGACAGCCGCAACAGTTGACTCTAGCCGCAACAACTACTAGGCTTAGAGCCGTACTTCTTGTGCTACGGTTGCTGTGAAGATCGTACATATTCAGTGAGACAGTGCATTTGCAATATTCATTACAATTAATGACAACATTCCTATGCATAAACTTGAATCGCATGACATAAATGGCCCTGCACTTCAATTTTTATCTAGTTATTTGTGCAATCGCACATAAGTTGTTCCGATTGACGGTAAAGTTTCAGCAGCTAAGAGAGTAAATCAAGGTATTCCTCAGTGCTCGATCCTTCTCCCGCTGCTCTTTCTGCTATTTATTAATAATCTACCTAACGATTTTTCCGCTACAGACTGCATCTTATATGCAGATGACACGACCATTTTTACTTATGCTAACAATAACGATGAGCTTAAAGAAAACCTTAACGTGGATCTACATAATATAAGTTTCTGGTATCGAATGAACATGTTAAGAATTGTTCAATTAAAAACCGTTTTTATGGTCTTTCATTTCTTCGCGACTGCGCTTCCAAAGTCTATATCTGGGAGTCTGAACGATAATTTAATTCTAATGTCCGACAGTACAACGTTTCTCAGTGTAGTTCTTGACCGGCATATGAAATGGTGATGCCGGGTTGGTGGTGATGCCGGGTTGCGTCCACCGTCGCGGACGGCCGTCGAACCATATCGCGCTTTCGCCCAGCCTTCGCTGCGCATCGCGCCGACGAAATGATGAAAACTTTCTGGAATCTCCCGCGGAAGGTAATTAATCGAGCAGCAGAGATGGGAGATTAGGAGAAGAAGGAAGTTAGCGCCAGTGTGCGTGGGGTTATTCCGCCGCGTCTGTCGGTGAAGGTTTTGTCCTTAGTGACAAAGCAGGAGAAGAAGAAAGTATAAGCCTTAGTGCGTAGAGTGTTCCGCCTTGTGGGCGAAGCCATTTGTCTTCCGTGACAAAGGAGGAGAAGAAGAGGATTTTCACCTGAAGGGTGAAGGCTCGCGCTACAGGCAAGAGTGTGTGTCTACCACTATCGAGCGAAGACGCGTGGCAACAGCTGCGTGTGGGAAGCCGACGTGTTACCGGCGAAGAAGTTTGGAGCCTGGAGAGCGGCCAATTGAAGACGCTAGGTTTCCTGGAAGAGAAACTTCGGGGCAGTGGAATGACAACAGCTCTGGACTTTGAGTGAGTGATTCTCGGAAGAGTATCGTCCCGACTTTTGTTCCGAGAAATTGGGACTGAATGAGTTTCCTAACACTTTAGTCTTTAAGTGTCTTGGTTGTTCGATGCATGCGACTGCATTGTAGGGTGTATTGTTATCTGTGTCCATTCTTTCGAGTGTGGCTGATTTTACTGTGTAATACATTGTTTGATTCGTGACATATTGTAACGATGTTGAAGGACTCGGGGTATAATAAAACGTATTTATTAAAGGGCGAACCTGTGCCCACAACTCAAAGGGACTATGGTCGTAGCACGTTACAGCAGAACGGCAAGATGTCTTCTTCTTCTACTTCTTCAAGAAGCGTCCCAAGCGCGTGGCACACATCAGCAGGGGCCAGCTGGGTTCTCGTGCTATCATCATCGTCTCTGCGCAACACTAGACGGCGCCCATGTATGTCTCTGTGCGCGTGGTGATGGGCGCGTTGTTTGAATGCAGGCACTATGTCGTGGCATAATCCCCCTCCTCACACGCATCGTCCCGATGCGTCAGGCAATGAATAGATTCGTGGTAGGCGTAGGCGTCACTGGTCTTCCGGTGATCTCTCATAGTACGGCTTCATCCGGACTACATGTACAACCTCTGTAGGGTTGCGGCGTTTTGAGCTCCCGTGTATAGCGGATCTGACTTGGTAAGTTACATCGCTTACACGATGGAGTACTTCGTAAGGCCCAAAGTAGTGGCTAAAAAGTTTTTCAGAAAGTCTGCGGCGACGCACTGGGGTCCATATCCATACTTTGTCACCTGGTTGAAAATGCGCTTCGGTACGACGCTGATTGAACCGATAGGAGTCGATACGTTGTTGGCGGCGTATTCTGTATCTCGCCATCTGTCGTGCTTCCTCGGCTCTTTGCAGGAAGTCGTCTAGGCCAGGTGGATTGCTGCTTTCATCATTCAGTGGTAACATGGCATCCAGTGGAGTGGTGACTATTCGGCCGAATACAAGTTCGAATGGTGTCACTCGCGTTGTTTCTTGAACGGCTGTATTATATGCGAACGTGATGTAGGGCAATATTTCATCCCACAGTTTATGTTTGACGTCGATATACATTGAAAGCATATCAGTCAGAGTTCTGTTCAAGCGCTCCGTTAGGCCATTTGTTTGAGGATGGTATGCTGTAGTTCTTCTCTGGTCTGTGTGGGTCATTCGCATCAGACATTTCATTAGGTCTGCAGTAAAAGCTGGGCCACGATCTGTAATTACCACACTGGGTGCACCATGTCTGAGGACTATGTTGTTGATGAAGAACTTGGCAACTTCAAGAGATGTTACAGTGTACAGCGAGTCAGTCTCAGCATAGCGAGTGAGATAGTCTGTGGCTGCGACTATCCACTTCTTGTGTGCAGTCGATGTCGGAAACGGGCCTAGGAGATCCATACCAACTTGTTGGAATGGGGCATGCGGTGGTTCTATTGGCTGGAGGAGGCCTGCAGGTTTCACGGATGGAGTTTTGCGTCTTTGACACTCACGGCAAGTTTTCACATAGCGCTGAACTGATGATAACAGTTTTGGCCAGTAGTATTTTAGGTGAATTCTGGCGAATGTACGGCTGACACCCATGTGCCTAGATGTTGGCTCATCATGACATGCGTGCAGAATCTCGTTTCGTAAAGGTGCAGGTACAACGAGTAAAAACTTGTCACCATGAGGCTTGAAGTTCCTCTTGTAAAGGACCTCTTCCCGAAGACAGAACGAAGGGAGCCCTCTGGATAAAGTGCGCGGGACTTTAACGTTGAGTCCTTGGAGACGCTGTATAAGCGGCAGCAAATCGGGGTCATTTTGTTGTTGTTCAGCGATTTCTGATGCCTGGACGACGCCTAGAAACGGGAAGTCTTCTTCCTCCGGCTCACTCGTCTCCACTGGTGCGCGTGACAGGCAGTCGGCATCGCTGTGCTTTTTCCCAGATTTGTATACCACAGTAACATCGTACTCTTGTAGCCTAAGGCTCCATCTTGCTAGTCGGCCAGAGGGATCCTTAAGATTCGCCAGCCAACACAGGCAATGGTGGTCACTTACTGCTCGGAATGGTCTACCGTAGAGGTACGGCCGAAATTTACTTATGGCCCAAATGACCGCGAGACACTCTTTTCGGTTGCAGAGTAATTTGTCTCAGCTTTCGAAAGCTTGCGGCTGGCATACGCTAGCACTTTTTCTTGGCCGTTTTGCCGCTGGACTAGAATGGCTCCGAGGCCGACGTTACTCGCATCAGTGTGAACTTCAGTTTCGGCAGTATCATCGAAGTGGGCGAGGATTGGAGAGGCTTGCAGGCGTGTTCTTAACTCATCAAATGCTTCCTGTTGTTCACTTTCCCACCTAAAGGGCACCTCGTCTTTTGTCAGATTAGTAAGTGGTTCAGCAATGTTCGAAAAATTTTCCACAAATCGCCGATAGTACGCGCATAAACCCAGGAAGCGACGTACTGACTTCTTGTCTTTGGGGTGTCGGGAACTTCGCGATGGCAGCTGTCTTTTCGGGATCTGGCCGAACGCCGTCGGAGCTGACGACGTGTCCGAGGAATCGAAGCTCTTCAAAAGCGAAGTGGCATTTTTCTGGCTTGATGGTCAAGTCTGCTGAACGAATGGCTTCTAATACTGTGCGGAGTCGCTCTAGATGTTGGTCGAATGTAGCGGAAAATACGACAACGTCATCCAAGTACACCAAGCAGGACTGCCATTTCAGTCCCGCGAGGACAGCGTCCATCATTCTCTGAAACGTAGCTGGCGCTGTGCACAGGCCGAATGGAAGCGCTTTAAATTCGTAGAGTCCGTCTGGGGTTATGAATGCCGTCTTTTCACGGTCGCGCTCATCCACCTCAATTTGCCAATATCCGCTCTTGAGATCAAGGGAGGAGAAGTATTTCGCACTCCGTAGTCGATCGAGTGTATCATCGATACGCGGCAGAGGGTATACATCCCGTTTCGTTACGCTGTTCAGTTTCCGATAGTCGACGCAGAATCGAAGGCTGTTATCTTTCTTTTTAACAAGCACTACGGGAGACGCCCATGGACTGCTGGAAGGCTGGATCACGTCATCTGAAAGCATCTCCTCCACTTGTTTCTTGATGACGTCTCTTTCCTTTTGCGATACTCGATATGGGTGTTGGTAAACCGGTCTCGTGGCTTCTTCTGTTATAATCCTGTGTTTTGCAATAGCCGTTCGTCGCACATTAGAGGACGTTGAAAAGCAGTCCGAAAACTCTTTTAGAAGGGCAAACAATCGTTTCTTTGATATTCTGGGAGCCTATGGTTGACGTTAACTGATGCGTCGACGTTGCAGGTATCTTGTGGAGTGGTTGGCGTTGTCGCTAAACTGCATAGTTCAGTCGCCATGCAGAACTCGTGGAAATAGGCGATAGCCATACCTTGCGCGATGTGCTGACATTCATTCCCAAAATTCGTAAGGAGGACAACTGAGCGGCCATTCGTTAAGTGAACAACACCTCTTGCCACGCAAATTCTTTTGCTTAAAAATAGCTCTACGTTTCCATCCGCTATTCCTTCGTGGTCACAAAATGCCTTATTTTCAACAAGCACCATTACACTACAGCGAGGTGGCACTGTGACGTCATCATCAACAACGCGCAGAGCAGTAAGACGTCGCTTTTCCGATTCCTCCACCGACATAGCTTGTTCTGTCGAAAACGTTACACTGGATATGCGCAGATTAATTATGGCTCCATTGGGTTGCAGAAAATCCATTCCTAGTATAAGCTCCCTTGAACAGTCCGGCAGCACGATGAAGTCAGCAACGTAAGTAAAGCCTCTTATTTCGAGCCTTGAGGTGCATCAGCCGAGCGGTGTAATAGTGTGGGCACCTGCCGTGCGTATCTGTGCCCCACTCCATTTTGTTACAACCTTTTTCAGTTTCTTTGCCAATTTGTGACTCATTACCGAATAATCAGCGCCGGTGTCAACTAAAGCATTCAGCTCGTATCCGTCTATTTTCAACCGCAAATCTGAATTAATCTTCGCACTGCTGCGCTTATCCTCTGTAAACATAGCATCGTCACCTTGAAACCGCAATGGAGGATCTTCGCAACTGTCGTTATCAGCGGCCTCACCTCCACAGGTCGCTTGCTTCAGTTTTCCTGGTGTGGGCTTGTATAACGGTGCCCAGACCGTGCGGAAGAAGCACGTGGGCTGGGTGATCGGTAATGCCTGGGCGACGGCGATCTTGGCTGATGTTGGCGTGGAGTGAGTGGGCTCTGGCGCGCGGACAAGTACTCTTCTATCTCGGTTGGCCGTTCGCCGTTTCGAGGGCATGGTGCGTACAACGGAAAGCCCCTTAATCCTGCCTGTCGGTAAGGGCAGAACCTATACAGGTGACCTGCTTCCCCACAATGGAAACACAAAGGCCTGCGCTCATGGTCACGCCAGATGTCACTTTTCCGGGGCCTTTGATCCACGTAGCGAGCTACACCACGGGCTCGTGGCAGGTAGGTAGCCGTCGGTTCCAGTGGACGAGGTGCGCTGCGTACCGTTTGTGGGCAAAGAGAGGCCATCGTAACTGCTGCATTGGTGTGCGCCGCGGGTTGTCTGAGTACTTCAGAGTACGTTGGTATGCGTTGGATCGGCTGTGGCGCACGCTCCGGCTCACGTATCATCTGCCTCAGTTCATCTCGTACTACGTCGACTACAGACAGTGTTGCTGTAGTGTGAGGTGCTTGCAACTTGCTGAGCTCTTCCCTGATCACCGACCTGATGAGTTCTCGCAGAGCGTCCATGTCATTTCGCTGGCGTCCAGAGAAGACATTGGCAGGTGCACAGTTTATGTCTCGATTGTACTGTCGAGCCCGCTGTTCTAGCGTTTTCTCTATGGCTGTCGCTTCCGTATGAAACTCCGCAACTGTTCGTGGTGGGTTGCGGACGAGAACAGCGAATAGCTCTTGCTTCACCCTACGCATGAGGTGGCGTAGCTTCTTGTCTTCGGTCATATGGGTATCTGCGCGCTTGAACAGGCGGATCATGTCCTCGATATACATTGCGACACTTTCGTTGGTGAGTTGGTTCCTGGATTCGAGCGCAGCCTGCGCCTTTTCTTTGCGATCCGCGCTGGCATAAGTCGCCAGAGCTTGTCGCCAAAATTCATCCCAGGTCGTAAAGGAGGTCTCATGGTTTTCATACCACGTCTTTGCGAAGTCCTCCAAAGCAAAGTATACGCGGCGGAGCTTCTCTCTCTCGTCCCAACCGTTCAAACGTGCCACTCTCTCAAAGAGGTTCAGCCAATCTTCTACGTCTTCATACGAGTCGCCATGAAATACTGGTGGCTGGTGAGTCTGATTTATCACCACTTGGGCTGGTGTTACATGACTTGTCATGGTGGCGGCGTCCATTGACTGAGTTCCCCTTGGCGTAAAGTGGAGTGGGCTGAATTCTGGTGAATCACCTCGAAGACGGCGACTGGTCCTCTGATGCACAGGTGTCGGCTCCGCAGTATCAACTGGCTGGTGGTCGGGGCTACGCTGTCTTGCGTTCGTAGGGCTTTGATTTATTACCCAGCACCTCCACCAGAAATGTAACGATGTTGAAGGACTCGGGGTATAATAAAACGTATTTATTAAAGGGCGAACCTGTGCACACAACTCAAAGGGACTATGGTCGTAGCACGTTACAGCAGAACGGCAAGATGTCTTCTTCTTCTACTTCTTCAAGAAGCGTCCCAAGCGCGTGGCACACATCAGCAGGAGCCAGCTGGGTTCTCGTGCTATCATCATCGTCTCTGCGCAACACTAGACGGCGCCCATGTATGTCTCTGTGCGCGTGGTGATGGGCGCGTTGTTTGAATGCAGGCATTATGTCGTGGCAATATTGTATTCAACTATTGTCGAGTGTGTATAGGACCAGAGATCAGCGCGACAACAGGTGCGTGCGTCAGGCAGCTAGTGCTGCTCCGTTTATTCAGTCCGTCACATTTATACTACACTCTGGGCAACGCCCCTTTGATCAACACAAGATAGCATCAAGATCGGGTAAAGCCCCTTGAGCTTATCGTTCTTAGCGCACGAGTGAGGCGCGATAAGATACACCCTTTTTCCTTAGGAAAACAAAGAAACGGTGCAGTTATTTACATATGCCGAAAACACGATAGCTTGAGGTGACACTTCGTAACAAATGAAGAACATATAGAAACAAAGGGAGAGTTCAAGCAATTTGTTCGAAGTCTTGGTCATATTCCAGTCGTCGTGGTGGTCTTTGCGTTCTCAGCGACCTTCTGGGTGCTGGCGTTGGACTACTCTGTGTGCCCGCTGTAGTTGGGTCATTGCTTGGCGCTGTGTCTTCGACGTGCCGCGCAGCTGTCGAGGTGCTTGGCTCTACGTTGCTCCCTTTGGGAACAGAGTCCTGCTGGAAGGATTCTCCAGTTGGTAGCAAGTGCTTGCGGTTGCGACGGAGGCAGCGCCCTTCCTGTGTGATTACGGGGTACGACCTTGGATATGTTGACGGCTTCAGAACCTGTGCTTTGGTGGCCCACGAGCCGCTCTGGACTCGCACAACGTCGCTTTCATCGAGTGGGGCTTGTGGCTGTGTGGACGGTCGAGACTGACGATGCTTTACGACTCGGTGGGAAGAGCCACACTGGTAGTCGGGTGGCTGCGTCCGCAGCAGACGGCCCTGGAGGATCTCTGCAGGTGTCAGTCCACATTCCAAAGGAGAAGTCCTGTAGGCCAAAAGAGCCAACCAAAAGTACTGTTTAGCTTCGGTAGCCTTCTTAAGAAGTCTCTTCACGGCCGGCACCCCCTTTTCTGATAGTCCGTTAGAACGCGGGAACCCTGGACTTGAGTCAGTGTGCTTGAAATCGTAAGTGCGCGCAATTGAAGCGAATTCACTGCTCGAAATCTGAGGGCCATTGTCTGATAGCACCTCCATAGGTATGCCTTAACGTGCAAAAATAGCGCTAGTGGCGTTGACAACGGTCCTCGCAGTGGTGTCTCGGAGGCATTCGACTTTCGGGAAGTTTGATAATGCATCGTGGACACACAGGTAGGACTTCCCGCCATAGCAAAAAAGGTCTATGCCTACGCAATACCAGGGTCGGTCAGGCACGGACCGCATCAGAAGTGATTCCTTCGGCTTGCTGTACGCGTATTTTTTGCATGTTGCACACCTCTCAGCGAATGATTTATTTTCAGAGTTTATGCCAGGCCAGAAAACGAAGCGACGAGCCCTAGCTTTACATTTGGCGATTCCCAAGTGCCTTTCGTGGATCCTATGTAACGTCTCACTTTTCATGCTGTTCGGAATTACGACCTTGAGCCCCTTAAACAAGACTCCTATAATGGAAGAGGGCTCTGGTTGAAAAGGCTTCAGCGGGCCCTCTATTGATTCACGCGTGGTCAACTTCTGCAGCACTACTTTCGGATAGCTGTCGTTGGCAGTTTCCTGGGCCAGACGCTTCCACGTTCCTTCGCTGATAAATGAGGATACCGTACTTACGGCATGCACTCCTGCGTCATCCGTGCTGACGTCATCCCTGCCTTCACTGCTGGGTGCTCTGGACAGCATATCTGCGAGCTTGAGCTGCTTCCCTGGAACGAAATGCAGTTCAAAGTTATATCTAAGCAATCGCATAAAAAAACGTTGCACTCTGGGTGGAATGTCGCCGATTGCTTTCTTTGTAATGGCAATCAAAGGGTGGTGGTCCGTTTGAATGATGACCGTTCGGTCGTACACAAAATGGTCAAACTTCTCGCAACCGTAGGCAATGGCAAGAGCTTCTGTTTCTATTTGGGAATAGCGCGTTTCTGCTTCGAACAGCGTTCTTGACCCGAACGTCACAGGCTTCCACGAGCCGTTGTAGTTCCGCAACAGCGCGGAATCTACACCGCACTTGACGCGTAACATGAAATCTTCGTTTCTCTTGCCGGATCGAACACCGCCAGCAATGGTTAGCCACCAAAGCTGTGGCATATTTGACACCATTCCTGTGTGCGATTAAGAGTCCATTCGAACACCGCATCTCTCTTAATTATGCTGCGCAGTAGCTTCATCCTCTCAGCTAATGTGGGAATAAATTTGCCGAAGTATTTCACAATCCTTAGCATTTGTTGTGCTGCTTGCTTGTCTCGTGGCTCAGGAATCTGCAGCATTGCCTGAATGAGTGAAGGATTGGGCCTGAGGCCTTCCGCAGAAATTCCATCGCCTAGGAAGCTTATCTGATTGAAGCCAACGATGCTTTTAGCTGAGTTAAACGGTATTCCTGCTTTGTCTGCCACCTTCAGCACCTGCCTCAGTCGTTGGTCATGCTCTTGCCGTGATGATCCCCAGATAAGTATGTCATCGACATAGACTTTAGTTCCAGGCAAAGCCTCAAGGATGTCGGGAAGGGCTCTCTGAAAGATCTCAGAGGCTGCTGATATGCCAAAAGGCAATCGAAAAAAACGGTAACCATGATACAGAGAGTGAAAAAAGGTCAAGCAGAAGAATTTTCGACGAGTGCTAAGTTCTGAAAGATTATGAATCTGTTTTAATGCTGAGACACTTTGGTATGGCGAGTACGAGTGCAAAATGAAGTGGGCAGCCTTGTTTTGAATAGATTCAATACAGTCGGACAGTATAGCTGTGTGAGGGTTCCAAATAATTGAAGCATAATCGAGGGTTGCACGGATGAGGGAAGTGTATGCGCGAAGTCTAGTTTCATGGTTTGCGAGATATAAACGGCGCTTTAGAAAGCCAAGTTTTTTAATGCCTTGTTTGTTACGTGTTCAATATGCATTGGCCAGTTTAAATCAGGAGTAAATATCACGCCAAGATACTTAAAAGAAAAGGTTCGCACAATAGCCAAACTGCATAACATGTATCGATTAAATGGAGTATTTAGAATCGAAGAAAATGACATGACCTTCGTTTTATCTGTATTAATTTCCATTTTCCACGCGTGGCACCATTCCGCAAGGATATTTAGGTCTCTTTCCAAAATAGCTACGTCATCGGTGCATGTGATCTGTCTCTAAATTATACAGTCATCGGCAAACAGTCGAATTGTTGAAGTTATATTGTTCGCAATGTCATCAATATATATCAGGAATATAAAGGCCCTAAAACTGATCCCTGAGGTACTCCTGACCTAACGACACAGGAACTGGAGAGATTATTATTTATATTTACTTTTTGAGAGCGACCACGTAGAAATTCCCGAATCCAGCGGGTAGTTTTTATGTCTAACTTTAGGCAGTTTATTTTTTGGATGAGCCGTATGTGGGGAACGCGGTAGAAGGCTTTAGAAAAGTCAATAAATACAGCATCTCTGTAAACCGATTTGTGCAAAGAGTCATGTAAATTCGTAGATAATTCAAATAACTGTGTCTGGCAAGACCGCTTGTACCTGAACCCATGTTGATTTTCGAATAACACTTTATTAGTATTAAGATGTCGCATTATGTGGGAGTAAATTATATGTTCGAGAAGTTTACAACAAACTGATCTAAGTGAGATCAGGCGGTAGTTTTTTGTACTTGAGGGATCACCAGATTTATAAATGGGTTTAAGGTGACCAGATTTCCAATCGTCAGGGACGCACCCAGAATCAAGCAATTGCTAAAAAATTAAGGACAATAAAAACGATGATACGTGACTAGTTAATTTCAGTAGTTTTGAGCTGATGCCGTCAGGTCCAGGGCTGGACCGAAGCGGAAGTCTAGCAATTGCACGTGATACACCTACTTCCGTTACGATAATGGGCTCGCTTGGGCAAGGTATTGGAGTAGGAGTGACGGAACAGGACTCGTAAAGAGGTGGTTCGTCTACAAAAACTTCGCTAAAGACATTGTTTAAAACCCCAGCACATTCTGAGGTGGGTACGATCGACCCATTTGCGTCTTTTAATGTTATTATAGTGTCCGTATCCTTAGGGTTAAGAACTCGCCAAAACTTTTTCGGATCAGATTTTAACAGATTCGGCAGCGTATCATTGAAATAATAATCCTTAGCTTCTTTAATTGCTTTTTCTGACTCCCGAGCTACTTCCTTATACCTATTCCAAGTGCAGTGACTGCTGTTTTGCGAAGCCTTTTTGTACGCTTTTTTCTTTTTATTTAGGCAACGTTTAACCTTCTTTGAAACCCAGGGAGCACTTGTTTGCGATGTGAAGGAAACCACAGGAATGCACGTATTTTCAATTTTTTTAAGGAAGTCACGATATATTATCCAGTTTTCATTTGTTGTATGATTGCTAAATTTGTTCAGAAAAGAACACAAAAACTCGGTTAACATGCAATTAATTTTTTCGATATCTGCTTTTTTGTAATTAAGTATGCGTTTAGGCTTTATTTTCTTGTTAAGGAGAGGCAGAGGGTGAGAACAGTGTACTACTCCGTGGTCACTAATTTCATCAAGGACTTGGACAACAACGTTAGTCGGATTGTTTGTAAAAATTATGTCGAGAATGTGTTGGCCGCGCGTAGGTGCAGTTACCATTTGAGTTAGGTGAAATAGTTTTAAGGTACGAAGGAAGCGAGATAATTCAAGTCCGACAGATATTGATGGTGATGATGATGTGACCCAGTTAATGGAGGGGTAATTGAAATCAACGCCAAGCAGCAAGACACACTGAGAAAATTTGTTATAAATTAATTCTAGTACATGGGTTAGGCGATCAACAAAACCTGGTTTGCTGTCAGGCGGCCGATAGCAGACCCCGATAACACAAGTGCAGTCTTCAAATTGGGTTTTTACGCAGAGTAGCTCGAGAGTGGTATCAATAGTAACAAGGGAGGGTTGATAAGAGTTTCTTACAGCTATTAAGACGCCACCGCCCCGAGACAAATTTTTATCTTACGGAAGACCGTGAAATAATCTGGAAGTGATAGTTCACAATTGCGTATGTCTTCGCGGAGCCATGTTTAAGTGCCTAGAATTATATCAGCGAAGCATGCGTGACCTACTGAAAGCAACAAATCAACTTTATTTATAATGCTACGGTAGTTAGCGAGAAGAACAGATAGGTTTTGAACTTTTGTTTTTCTAGGCTTGAATCGGACAGCTTGTCAATCCGTGATGGGAACATTCGGGGGGGTCTGCCTGAACTACTCTTGCGGAAACCGCGTCATAATGGTATAAGTGTCCTTTGAGCTTCAGTTTGTTATACCGTATGCTGTAGCGTTCATCCTTTTCTTTGTTCTGTTTAGCGAAATCGTGGAGCATTTCCTTTGCGAACTGTATTTTAGGGGAGAAATCTTCCTCGAGCCAGACTTTAGGTTCAGTGTTTTTGAGTTTATGCGCATTTCCAAGAAGGTAATCCTTCGTCTTGAAATTCAAGAACCTTATTATCAGTGGGGCGTAAAATCAGGACGAGGCTGCCCAATTCGATGCGCCCGTTCAATGTCACCGGGTTGCAAGTTTATTTTAAGTTTCGTGGAACAGAAATCCCTGACTAATTTTTCGCTAGCCTCATAGTCCTCTTTCTCCTCTTCCACTAAACCTTTAATTAGCAAGTTATTTCTTCGTGAATGATTATTTAAGTCATCGACAACACCTTATAGGTCACCATTAGTCCGCGACAAAGTCATTTTAAACTCTTTAAGTGTGTCATTCACTGCTTTGACGCCAGTGCCTATTTCAGGTACTATAGGTAGATTCTTTCAACTGCGCAAACTCGGAACCTAATGTAAGCAACATCCCGTTCAATTTCGTTTAAGGTTGCTGTAGTGGCTTCAAAGTTCTTTTTGTTAGTTTCAATGCATTCTTCCAGTAGAGCATACACATCATCTACTCTGGGGCCTGGATTGGCTTCAATATCCCCAGCACAGAGCAAAAGCAACGTTAGGCAGATTGAAAGTGCAAGAGAGGGTTTGGGGCACAAGACACACAGAAGGCGGGCCTCTGCATGAGGGCGTTCAGCATCCGCTATCATTTTTCTGCAGCAGTTTATAAAGCTTCCGATACGAACCCCGTAGGTTGCAATGTCAACCCCCATGACAAAAGAGACCAGGAGTGTAAGGCAAAATACAACAGTGGGGAATCAGCAGCCACAGAAAAGGGTAAAAAATAATAAAAACAACAAAAACAACTAGGGTTCAAGTGCGTACCTATAACAAAGCAGGAAGGCGGTTGATTTCCGCGCTGCGTGGCCGCATATCCCGGAGGGTCAGGGGGAGCGGTCCTTTTATGCTAAGCAGTGGCGCTGCGCCAGCACTTAGCTCTTCTTGGTCTGTGACGTCAGACAGCCGTGACGATGGCCCATTCCCTATCACCTTCCAGGCAAGAGCAACACGACGCACGGGCAGCAGGCGGTGATGATGGCCGATATCTATAACAAAGCAGGAAGGCGTTTGATTCCCGCGCTGCGTGGCCGACCGAAAGGCGTCGCGACAGTGCAGATTTTTGACGTTTCGTCATGAAGTGGAATTTGGTAGAATCCTGAATTGGCGTCTAGTCGCGTGAACACCTTAGCCCTGCGAGCTCCGACTCGATATCTTCTCCCCTTGGCATTTCGAAGTGTTCCCGCTTTATGGCCTCGTTAATTTTACGCGGATCCATGCACACGTGCAGTTTCCCATCCTTCTTGCACACTATGACGAGAGGGCTCACCCATTCTGTAGGTTCCGTGACCTCGACAATTATGCCTTCCCACTCCATGCGATCCAGCTCCTTTCGAAGTGGCTCCCTCAAGGCCAGCGGTACTCGACGGGCTGTCTGGACTACTGGGAGCGCTCCTTCGCGTAGGATTATCCGGCAGTGGCGTTGGAGACAACCTGTGCCAGAAAAAAAGATGGCAAAAGTCTTTCACTACTGCTTCGGAGCTGGTTTGCGAAACGGCGTCCACCTGTCGCGCGATTATTCCGAGCGTCTCGCATGCCTGCAGACCGAGAATCGCTTGAGTTCTCTTGCGGACAATGAAGAAGTCCTGAGCGGAAGTACGGTCATGCAATGTCACTTCTTGCCTCACGATACCCATATGGTTGATCTTGTCTCCACCGTAGGAGCGTAAGATGGCACTGCTGGGCTTTAACAGTGGCTTGGGGTTCATGCTTGCGTACAACGCAGCTGGGAGCAAATTAGCCCGAGACCCAGTGTCCATTTTGAAAGCAATAAGCTTTCCTCCCACTTTTGCCGTGACTATCCAGTCTGATCGACTGCTCTTACTACCAATCGTGAAAATTTTAAAATCATCATCGCTTCCTTGCAGTTCACCTACTTGCGGCTTTGTTTTGCAGCATACGGCAAAGTGATTTTTCTTATGACACGCATGGCATGTCTGTCCATACGCTGGGCATTTGCGCGGTGCGCGGGCCTGAGCACACTTTCGGCATTTACGGCTCCTCTGCTGCTTAGCCTGTGAACTGCTACTTGTCTTGTCCACGGTATCTACTGGTTTCTGCTCTCGCGTCCAGATTTCTTGGTTTGCTGCCGTTATCTCAGATGCCTTGCATACTTCTTCGGCCTTTTGTAACGCTAACTTGTTGTCGGACAAAAACTCTCTGGAGTCTTAGCTTCGTTTGTGCGAAAAACAATTTGGTCTCTTATCATTCAATCTGCTTGCTCTCCAAAATTGCACGCTCCTGCCTTCGTCTTATAGTCTCGTAAAAAATGTTCAAAGGCTCACCTGGTTCTTGCTTTCAGGTACGGAACAGATAACGTTGATGTACCTCATTGACTTGAGACGCACAATAGTCGTCGAACTTTTTGATTACCACGTCGCAGTCATTCTTGTCCTGGTCTTCAGTGAAACTAAAGGTGTTGTACACCTCTATGGCTTCTTCTCCAGCGATGCTCAACAGCAGCGCAGTTTTCGTTGAAGCACGTCATGCTTTCGTAAGCTCTGTCACTGTCAAAAAGAGCTCGAAGCGTTGCTTGAAAAGTACCCATCGCTTGCCTATATCACCTTCCAACCGCAGCGGCTTAGGAGGCTTCACTAATTCCATGCTGGCATACCTCGGATGGGCGGCTGTGGGTACGGCCTAGATGTTTCTGACACCATGTATGCGACCAGGGATCAGCGTGACAGCAGGTGCGTGCGTCAGGCAGCTAGTGCTGCTTCGTTTATTCAGTCCGTCACAATTATAATACACCCTGGGCAACGCCCCTTTGATCAACAAGCGATAGCATCAAGATCGGGCGAAGCCCCATGAGCTTATCGTGCGTAGCGCACAAGTGAGGCGCGATACGATACAGAGTGTACTTACTTGTGTATCGTTTTGATCTGCCATAATTGAGAATATAATTTTGTTTTGTTTAATAACTCTCGGCTCTAACTTCTTCTTTGGGCCACAGCCGGCGTCCCCTGGCGTGCCAAATAGGACCACTTCTAAATTGTTCACGCTTTCGTGGTGCGGTTCGGGGGGCCAATACTTCGGTCCTTTGAATTAGCCCGGCGAAAGAAAAAGCAGCTGAGTTTGAGAGGGAGAGGTTGGCAGCTGAGAGAGCGAAAGAAGAAAGAGAGCAGCAATTGAAGTTGGAGCTGGAGAGAGAAAAGTTGGCAACCCAAAGGGTGAGAGAAGAAAGAAAGACGACGGAGCGACATTTGAAAGAAGAAAGAGAAGCGGAGATGGCTGAAAGGGAACGGCAGCGACAGCACGAGATGGAACCCGAGCGGCTCCGTTTGCAACAGCGAAGTGAAACTCCGGTCCAAGCTATAGTTGAAAGCAGCGAACGGGAGGAACATGGCTTCCGCTTGAACCCAAGCAAGCTGCTCGTAGCGTTTGATGAAAGGAAGGACAACCTTGACGCGTACCTTCACAGATTTGAGACGATTGCGAGGAGCCAGAATTGGCCGTAACATCAATGGGCAACTGCTTTGAGTACCTGCTTGAGTGGTGAAGCACTCAGTGTGTACGGTAGGCTGACGCCGACCGATGCAGCCAACTATGCAAAGGTGAAAGATGCTTTACTGAAGTGATTTAGAATTACTGTGGAAGGATTCCGGGACAGATTTTGGACAGGAAAGCCAGCTGATGGTGAGACGGCTACGCAGTATGCCGCCCGACTTTGCCGTTATTTCAACAGATGGATTGAACTTTCAGGGACAGCGCATGAATACGATGAGCTTAGAGCGCTCATCATTAGAGAGCAATTTCTTACCAGTTGCCACCCAAGCCTGTCGCGGTACTTGAAAGAGAGGAAGGCTGAGCCACTTGAAGGCATGCTTGAATTGACTGATCAATTCTTGGAAGCGCAAGGTGGCACTAATTTGGCCAAGGTCAAGAAGGAGTGTCCCGAAGATTAAAAAAATTCGGCACCTGAACAAAAGAGGCGTGCAGCGGAGAGTGTTACGCGATGTTTTCTGTGTAACCGAGTGGGTCATCGCGCGAATAACTGTCGAACGATTTTCACGAGCCCTACGGTATTAAAATGTTTCAAGTGTGGTCAGACTGGGCACAAAGCAGACGCATGTCCTAACGGAGCGAGTCAAACTCACCAGGTATCCTGTGTGCTAGCAGCACCAAAATCCGTTGATAATGCCGTCACCGATGGATTCGTAAAGTTGAAAACTGGGGAGAAACTTCCTGTGTTGGTGCTGTAATGAAAAAACAGCCAACCGGTGTTACGAAAGGAATGCCAACGCTGCCTGGAAAAGTTGCGGGCAAAAAGGTTACGGTGTTAAGAGATACCGGTAGCTGCACTGTTATTGTGCGAAGAAATTTGGTGGGGTAAAGTGAGTTAACAGGCAAAACGAAACCGGTTTGCCTAATTGACAGTACGGTTCGGATGCTTCTCGAAGCAGAGATTGAGGTTAAAAGCCCGTACATAAGCGGGAAGGTTACGGCTATATGCATGGTGAACCCCTGTACAACCTTGTCATCGGAAACATCGATGGGGCGCGAGGGCCAAATGATTCAGAACGTTTGGGGGAAGACACGAAGATTAAGCCCCCGCCGACACAGGGACAGCGAGGTACAGTGGAGAAAACCCCTGTGAGGGATTTCACTCGAGCCCAAGGTGAATGCCGCGGTGTAAAAGACAGTGAATGAGAAGATGATCGTGTTGAATAAGTTCACGTGCTGGGCAGCTGGACTTACGTCGGCACGACCTCAACCGACCGACAGTGTAAAGGTGACGGAGTCAGCCAGCCAGGCCCAATGTCGTGACATGAACAAGCGGGTGACAGGATCGGTTGAACGTTATGACCCGTTAACGGCGTCGAAAAGGACAATGACGGCTGAGACGCCGCCTCAGATACCGTCGTCGGAAAGGGCTCATTGGAACAGAAACAATAACAATAAGAAGAGATCGAGAGAGCACCACAAGAAAGGGCGCAAGCGCAGCTCGAAGTCCTCAGGATAGGTGCTGAGGTCAAATCGGTTTGGCTGTGTTGAGCCTCATTGCGTTGTGTTTTGTTATCCTGTTTCACAACTGTATGTCGAGCTAGTCAAAATGTTTGTTACGGTGATGTGATGTATAGTATTGTACAATTGTTGTAATGACAGACCTTTGTACATATGTATTGCTTGAAGTATGTGATGGAGTGTTGTATTCATGCACCTGTGGCTATATTCTATGTGTTGTGCGATTGAATTGCAATGTAAATATGTATTGAGTGATCTATTGTGAATGTGAAGTGTCATGAGCGACAGATTATGTAACAGTCTTTGAGAGTGTGGGGACTGTTCGCACTCGTTTGTGTGGTTTTGAATATTATGAGATAGTATTTTTAAAGTGGGGGGCAGTGTCACAAAACGAGCGCTCAAAAAAGGGCGCGCCGCAAAATTATCTCGACGAAGCTATGGAGGGACACCTCGAGGTCAACGATAAAAAAAGAAAACAAGCATCGAAAGACTCCCCGGGCGCGCGTCCCTCTCCCCTCGGAAGCGTAGGTTCGCCGACGAACCTCCTCACATCGCGGCCGAGCAAGCCCTGGAAATTTCTTGATGGAAAGGGGTGTGGTGATGCCGGGTTGCGTCATCCGTCGCGGACGGCCGTCGAACCATCTCACGCTTTCCCCCAGCCTTCGCTGCGCATCGCGCCGACGAAATGATGAGAACTTTCTGGAATCTCGCGCGGAAGGTATTTAATCGAGCAGCAGAGATGGGAGATCACGAGAAGAAGAAAGTTAGCGCCAGTGTCTGTGGGGTTATTCCACCCAGTATGTCGGTGAAGGTTTTGTCCTTAGTGACAAAGCAGGAGAAGAAAGTATGCGCCAGAGTGCGTAGGGTGTTCTGCCTTGTGGGCGAAGCCTTTTGTCTTCCGTGACAAAGGAGGAGTCTTAAGCATCTTGGTTGTTCGATGCATGCCACTGCATTGTAGTGCGTATTGTTATCTGTGTCCGTTGTTTCGAGTGTGGCTGATTGTACTGTGTAGTACATTGTTTGATTGGTGACATACTGTATTCATCTATTGTCGAGTGTACATACTTGTGTATCGTTTTCATCTGCCATAATTGAGAATATAAGTTTGTTTTGTTTATCAACTCTCGGCTCTGACTTGATGTTTGGGCCACAGCCGGCGTCTGCTGGCACGCCAAATACGACCACTTCTAAATTGTCCACGCTTTCGTGGTGCGGTTCGGGGGGCCAATACTTCGGCCCTTGAAATTAGCCCGGCGATCGCCTCCCAAAATAATGGACCTGTGACACACGCACATATTCACAGCCATTTATCTTATTGCATATCAGCCCGTGGAAACACATATTTGACCCACCTCAACCAGCTACAACGCCTACAAAATCAAGCACTCCAACCCATGACTTTCAGCTATTTCTTAAGCAATGCAACGCTACTTTATCAGAATTTAAATATACATCCTCTTTATGACCTCTTTCACCTGAAGTTACTAGCTGTCATGCATAAGCTTTTCCGCGGTAATGTGCATATAGATGACATTGTCGTTGTAAACCTTGTAAAGAATATTATTACTAGGTTTTCTGAGCTTGACAACCACCTCCAGCCTAAAGTTCGCAAAAAAAAAACGGCCAGTACACTACCCCGATTACGGGAATCAAGCTGAGGAATTTCCTTCCTTATGTAACAAAATTATCAACCACAGAACGTGCATTCAAAAACCAAGTGAAGAAGTATTTTTTGCAACAGTTGTCTTCATAGTAGCAACTGCAGTGTAGCGATAACAATAGCAACATGCTATATTGTCCTTACGTTTTGTATTATAACTTGCACTTGTTTGTTTCTTCAACGTTTTCTTTTTTTTTTGCCTTGTAAACATGTATGTATTTTCTACTTTCGTTTTCTCGCACTGTGCTTTTTTTTTCTTTTTCTTACTGCAGATACCGTAACAACTGAATGTCGGATATTTTGTTTCTTCTCCCGTTAACATCAAGTATGGGAGTATCGTGACAGTTTCTTACTTTAGGGCTCGTTGTGTGTATTACCAATCCTGTACGCACTTTTCTGTAAACTGACATCGTTGTTGAGTAAACTTGAACTTGAACTTGAACAATGTAGTTTCGATCGTAACTGACCCATGAATGGTCAAATTTTCACCTTCGATCACACAAATCAGAAGCTAAGAACAACAAGATTGAGCAATGTAGTGGAGAACTGCAGCCGGTGACGTGCGCTTTTCTACGTTACGAGGCGCAACGACTCACTGCTAGAATAAGTAGGTTTTGATTATCAGACTGATGTTACTGTCATTTTGTGTTGTGAATTCTAAGTTTTATTCGTGCCGTTCATGAACTACATTGACGAAACTCGATAAAACTTTATTTGATTACCCTAAATTACCCGAGAGGCATTACATTACCCGAGAGGCCCGAGATTACCCGAGAGGCATTACATAGGGGGGGATACTGTTAAAAACAAGGTATACGTCAATTCATATAAAAGGACCGCCCACAGCGATCAGACATAACTAGGTATAAGGTACATTTTACGACAAGGATGTAACACATGGCTCATTTCACATCCCCAGTACATTTCAATTGCAGGAATCCGCATGGCACTAGTTCTTCGACGTTTCGCTGGTACACAAGAAATAACAGGGTAAGATATAGTAGCAGTAGACATTTAACACATCAAGAAATGTACGCAGCGCTGATTGGAATGCAGACGGGTCATTTATCATCACAATCTCGCTGGGTAGCTCGTTCCACTCGGTTACAGATAACACAAAAGAGGAATTTTGGTACTGTTTGGTCCTTGCGAATATGGGCGACACTTTACGAGCATGGTTAGTGCGATTGGACACATAATGGGCCGGAAAATATGAGCGCGTGAAAATATGTAATACCATGATACAGAGAGTGAAAAAAAAGGTCAAGCGGAAGAATTTTCGACGAGTGCTAAGTTCTGGAATGAATTAGAATCTGTTTTAATGCTGAGACACTTTGGTATGGCGAGTACGAGTGCAAAATGAAGCGGGCAGCCTTGTTTTGAATAGATTCGATACAGTCGGACAGTATAGCTGTGCGAGAGTTCCAAATAATTGAAGCATAATCGAGGGTTGCACGGATGAGGGAAGTGTATGCGCGAAGTCTAGTTTCATGGTTTGCGAGATATAAACGGCGCTTTAGAAAGCCAAGTTTTTTTAGTGTCTTGTTTGTTACGTGTTCAATATGCATGGCCCAGTTTAAATCAGAAGTAATTATCACGCCAAGATACTTGAAAGAAAAGGTTCGTTCAATAGCCAAACTGCATAACAAGTATCAATTAAATGGAGTATTTAGATTCGAAGAAAATGACATGACCTTCGTTTTATCTGTATTAATTTCCATTTTCCACGCAGTGGCACCATTCCGCAAGGGTATTTAGATCGCTTTCCAAAATAGCTACGTCATCGGTGCATGTGATCTGTCTATAAAGTAATACAGTCATCGGCAAACAGTCGAATTGTTGAAGTTATAATCTTCGCAATGTCAATTATATATATCAGGAATAATAGAGGCCCTAAAACTGATCCTTGATGGTACTCCTGACCTAACGACACAGGAACTGGAAAGATTATTATTCATATTTACTTTTTGAGAGCGACCAGATAGAAATTCCTGAATCCAGAGGGTAGTTTTTATTTCTAACTTTGGGCAGTTTATTTTTCGGATGAAGCCTTATGTGGGCAACGCGGTCGAAGGCTTAGAAAAGTCGATAAATACAGAATCTGTGTAAACCGATTTGTGCAAAGAGTCATGTAAATCCGTAGATAATTCAAATAACTAGTGTCTGGCAAGACCGCTTGTACCTGAACCCATGTTGATTTTCGAATAACACTTTATTAGTATTAAGACGTCTCATTATGTGGGAGTAAATTATATGTTCGAGGCGTTTACAACAAACTGATGTGAGTGAAATTGGACGGTAGTTTTTTGGACTTGAGGGATCACCAGATTTATAAATGGGTTTAACGTGACCAGATTTCCAATCGTCAGGGACGCACCCAGAATCAAGCGATTGCTGAAAAATTAAGGACAATAAAAACGATGATACATGACTAGTTAATTTCAGTAGTTTTGAGCTGATGCAGTCAGGTCAAGGGCTGGACCGAAGCGGAAAGGGTAGCAATTGCACGTGATACACCTACTTCCGTTACGATAATGGGCTCGCTTGGGCGAGTTATTGGAGTAGGAGTGACGGAACAGGACTCGTCAAGAGGTGGTTCGTCTGCAAAACTTCGCTAAAGACATTGTTTTAAAAACCTCAGCACATTCTGAGGTGGGCACAGTCGACCCATTTGCGTCTTTTATTGTTAATATAGTGTCCGTATCCTCTGGGTCAAGAACTCGCCAAAACTTTTTCGGATCAGATTTTAACAGATTCGGCAGCGTATCATTGAAATATTATTCCTTAGCTTCTTTAGTAGTTTTTCTGACTCCCGAGCTAGTTCTTTATACCTATTCAAGTGCGGTGACTGTTGTTTTGCGAAGCCTTTTGTACGCTCTTTTCTTTTTATTTAGACAACGTTTAACCTTCTTTGAAAACCAGGGAGCACTTGTTTTTGATGTGAAGGAAACCACAGGAATGCACGTATTTTCAATTTTTTAAGGAAGTCAAGATATATTATTCAGTTTTCATTTGTTGTATGATTGCTAAATTCGTTCAGAAAAGAACACAAAACTCGGTTAACATGCAAATAATTTTTTCAATATCTGCTTTTTTGTAATTAAGTATGCGTTTAGGCTTTATTTTCTTGTTAAGGAGAGGCAGAGGGTGGGAACAGTGTACTACTCTGTGGTCACTAATTTCATCAAGGACTTTGATTACAACGTTTGTCGGATTGTTTGTAAAAATTAAGTCGAGAATGTGTTGGCCGCGCGTAGGTGCAGATACCATTTGAGTTAGGTGAAATAGTTTTAAGGTACGAAGGAAGCGAGATAATTCAAGTCCGACAGATATTGATGGCGATGACGGTGTGACCCAGTTAATGGAGGGGTAATTGAAATCACCGCTTGAATAAAAATTCAAGGAAAGCGCACCCGCGCCAAGGGGGCACCCATGGCTGGACCGGAACCTTTTTTCCTAAATTCTTGCATGCTCACCCCTCTTCACCGCCCCCCTCAAGGAGCAAGCATAGGTAAATCATGATGCATAAGTTCTGTGTCACCGTACTCCTTACAGGAACAAAGTGGTCGTTTGTCCCCCCAAGCAAAATCCAGGCAGCGCCCCTGACCCGCGTGATCAACATGTAAATGCTTTAGCGTCTCGCATACACGGCCTCAGTAAACTGAAGCTATATATGTGTACCACATAGATGAGAATATCGTCATATTCGGTAAATGCTACGCTCGACATGCTACGATTCTATATAAAGTCTTACAAAAAGTGCGCCGATTACGCCTAGTTTCTGCCACTATGCCGCTAACGTTATCATTGTGCGGTATAGAATGTACAGCATGGCCAGTGCCTCCCAGCGCGCTGTAAAACATCGGGCTACGCTGTACAGTGTGGCCCAGTGCATTTCAGCGCACTGGGGACACTAGCCATGTTGTAAAGTTTGTCCCAAAGCCTCGCAACGCGCTGTAGTACGATGGGACACACTGTACAGCATTTCCAGTGTCACCCAGCGCGCTGAAACGCACTGAGGGATACTGGAAACGCTGTTTTTTTTCGATAGGGGTATCCGGCGGGCGGGTTACGTTGCGTAAAGGCGTACGTTCCGCAAAGACCAACGCATACGCACATTCTACCCGGCAACGCGGTAATGTATAGAAGTTATCGTACAAGCTCAACGCCCCTATTGTACGCTGTTCCACTGGAGCAAGACCATTCAAAGTGCAAAATATTTGTGCCATGACGATGAATTCAAAATCAAAACAATTCATTCGCCCACTGAATGCATAATTTTCTATTGGCATGTACGTACATTATCCCAGGCTCCGCTAGCTCGCTTCACTGGTACGCTTGATGACAGTGCCCGCATCAACGAACGGCGAGAGCAGACGGTCGAATCGCCAACTGGAAAGCTGTAATTTTTTGTGTTTTGGTGCTCGAAGTCATCACAACATGACAGACTACTTCGGGATTAGTACTGTAGTCTGACGTCAAGTTAGTGTTGATCTCGGTACGTGCTCCACGAGAAACGGTTATTATTTCAAATAAAATATCTTATCAGGATTTTCTGCGCGTCATACTTGCTCAGAGGCATCTCTGTATACAAAAAAATGGTGAAGGTGAATGCGATAAGTAGTTACTGAGGCGTTGTATTTAAAAAAAAAACGTTTGTGTTGCCTTGAGGGTGTTTCAGACTTTCTTCACCCAGCGATACTGGGTCAATGCTAAATAATTTTCATAATAATACTCGTTGTAGCAATTACTACAAAACAAGTTTTCCTTTGATCTGAAGGCGCTACACTTGTGTGACTACAGTTCTTCATCTTGATTTTTCATCTATAGTTTTTCAATGTTCTTCACCCCGGCAAAAATTTGATTTTGTGCTAATTAAGCGTCTTTTTTTACAAAAGTTACGCATATTTGGCGAGCAATATAATAACATTATCAATTTTATATGCTCTCATAATAAATGATTTAAATACTTCTAAAGTTACTGAAGGAAGGCGTTCTCTTATTTAGAGAAAGTTGGGGAAATAAGGTTTGACCTATATTTCACTTTATTCTCGAGATTTATTGGGCCGAATGGAAATTAATCAAAAATTTTGCATAGTATGATTTCATAGTACGCTATGCCAAAAACTCGAGAACAGTAACATTTGTTTCAGACATTAAAAATCTATCGAAACCACCACAAGTTTAGGACGGTTGCTTTTGTCTCGCTTTCAGTGCACAACACAGAAGCACGATCTTCCAGCGAGCGCATTCCGGCAGCGATGTTATTCCGCTGATTGTCCGCGATGTTATTCCGCACCTGGCATATAGCCACAAATTCTTTTTTTTTGGGGGGGGGGCATCTTTTGAAATTGTTATTTCTGGATGTCTATGTTATGGCGAACAAAAATTTGCGAGTCGAATTCTTGTGCCTCTGCTTTGAAACTTAAAACGGCGGGTATATATATATATACATATATATATATATATATATATATATAATATATATATATATATATATATATATATATACCAAAAACAAAAGTGATGCTGGGTTTGGGAAAGATAATCCGTATAGGGAAGAAGACGCACGTACGAAATGATTTTATTGACGTTTCGGACGTGGGTCCGGCCTTCATCAGAATACAGTTTATGGCACGAGTGCTGTTTATATACATGTGCATATCAATAAGATACAAATATGAAAACTGGCATGAAAGGCAATATATAGGCATATATATATATGCAAGTCACACATTATGAAGGGCCCCTAATCTACGATTAAAAAGATATTGCTTCCATGCGCGAGCATGTGGCGAGCACGTTGTTTACAAATAAAAGATAAAATGCATAAAAGATAAAGCACATAACATGAACAGTAGTCCGACCAGTAAAAGCAAGGGAAAAAAAGAAAAAAAAACTATATAATACTAATAAAAAGGACAAAGACGTTACACAGCTGCTACGTAATCAAAGGATACAGACAATGTAGTGCGACTTGCTGAGCAAGGTTGAAAAAAGATGGACAGATTGATACAGGTTACGCAGATAGGTAACTAAGTTTTCCTACGTTTTCATTCAGATCAGATGCGACGGCGTCGAACCTATAGATGAGGTAGGATTCACGGGCTTCTCTATGATAATTTGTGCGGAAACCAGATTCTAGTAATGTGACCTGTAGATTTTCAAAAGAGTGGCCGGGGAGGTGCACCTGTCTTGAAATGGGCAAGTGGGGCAATGTGTTAGCATGAGATTTATGGTTGTTAAAACGCACTGTAAAAGGCCCTTCTGTTTGACCAATGTACTGTATTTCACATAGCGCACATTCTATCATGTATATCACGTTCTTAGAATCGCAGTCAAGATTGCCTTTGATTTTTAAGGAAAAGTTGGAACCAGTACTGGTGGCCTGTTGGCATGTGCGCATGTACGAGCATATTTTGCATCGCGGTTTTTGGCAAGGATGGCACCCAATAAGGTCAGGACTGTCTGCTTTCGACGACGATGACGATGAGAGTATGTGTCGAATAGTTTTAGCTTTGCGATACACTGCTTTAGGTGGTTTGGTGAAAATGGTTCTTAAGCGTTCACTTTGCACTAAAATATTATGGTGTTTTCTCAGCACATTTGAAACACAAGGAACAGACGCAGAATGGGTAAGGACTAAATTTGTCTGCGGTGAGGGAGTCGAGTTTTTAGCAGCGCACAACAGCGTTCTACGACTATGCATGTCGGCACGTTTTATTGCGTTATCAATAATTGTGGCGGATATTTTTGTTTGACTAGAGCATCCTTTAATGTTCTGCAATTTCATTGAAACTCTAATTGCTCAGAGCAGATTCTTTTAAAGCCTAAGGTCTGACTGTAAGAGATGCGAGTTTTGAAATGTTTCACGTGGCTACTGTCAAAGTGCAAATACTGTTGCCTGTCTGTAGGCTTCCTGTATAGAGCAGTGGATAGCTTGTCATTTACAATCGAAATGCTTACATCAAGAAAAACTAAGCGTTGATGTGGAATAGGTATGAGAAAATGATATTGATGGATGGGCATCATTAAAATCAGATATGAAGGAAAGAATCCTGTTCACCATGAGGCCAAATAAAGAAATTGTCATCGATGTAAAGTTTATAATAGAGAGGTTTCAGCGTGCGGGTTTGCGAAAATTCACTTTCAAGCTGGGCCATGAATTATTGGCGTAGTTGGGTTTAGTACGCATACCCATTTACGTGCCTCTAACTTGGACATAGTGTTGCCCTTCAAATTGAAAGTTATTTAGCTCTAAAATGAGCCTGAGCAATACTGCTAATGTGTTGCTGTCGATAAATTTACCCGGTGATGTTGCTTCATAGGACCTGGCGACTGCCGCTATTCCGTCTACATGCGGAATGTTGGGGTATAAAGACGCTACGTCTAGCGTGACCAAAAAGGAACCTTGAGGAACGATCAGATCAAATATAGTACAAACAAAGTCGGTAGTGTCCCTTACGTATGACGGAAGTGATGTTGGGATACTACTGATCATAGAGTAGACATAGCTGGACAATTTTTCTGTGACAATAGCTATACCTGAAATAATGGGACGGCCGGGGTTGTTTATATAGTGTATTTGAGGCAAAAGGTAAAAACAACCAGGAACAGGACTTAGGGGAAAAAGAAAATGAATCGCGTTGTCAGACACCTTTTTGTTTTCCAGAAGCTCCAGCAAAGTGCTCTGGACAAGAGCTTTAAATTTTTCAGTGGGGTAGTGATCCAGACGCTTGTAAAGCCTCGTGTCTGCGAGCTGTCTGTGGGATTCTGCTTCGTAATCAGACTTGTTCTTTACGACAACAGCCCCACCTTTGTCTGCAGGCTTGATGACGATGTCGTTGCGACAGGACAAGGCATTTAATGCTTTCATTTCACTGGTGGTTAGGTTACGATGAAACGGCGTTTGCTTTCGATACGACTGTAGTACGTCTTGTTGTACAGCTTTGATATACATATTGCCACCATTGATGAACGAGCCACTGTGGCTCATACGCGTTTTTTTGGGCGCGAAGAAGAAGAGAACATCTTCGTTGCTCTGGTTCAAGTGAACTCCTGGCTGCAGGTCTTGTTTTGTTCGTGACATTACTGATGGAGACGCTGGGTACGTGTACTTCGGCTGTGTCGGCCATCGTGGAGACCGCTACATCTCCCAGAGCAAGAATCAGCCGCCGCCTGCGTGGGTTACCCCCTGAATTTGGTCCCTTGGCAGCGACACCCAGAAAGATGGCAACTACGATGACAAGCCAGGCGGTCCAAACCAGCGATGGCCATGATTCGCTTCTCACCCACGTTTCTCACGTGCCACAGACACCAAAGCCCTTCCATGGAGACATCTTCGAGGATGTTGATGACTGGCTAGACCACTTTGAACGGGTTGCCAGTATCAACGAATGGGACGATGTTCGCAAGCTGCGCCGAGTTTATTTCTACTTGGAGGATTCTGCGAAGACGTGGTACGAGAACCACGAGGGCTCCTTTGCAACATGGCAAGAGTTTAGCCGACAGCTCCGTGACGCCTATCGCAACATCGAAAGGAAGGAGAGGGCCGAACAAGCCATATCCAGCAGAAATCAACGGCCGAACGAACGTGTATCCATGTTTGTCGAGGACATGCTTCGACTCTTCAAGCGCGCGGACCCTGCCATGCCTGAGGAAAAGAAATTGCGCCATTTGATGCGCGGAGTAAAAGAACAGCTTTTCGCTGGGCTCGTGCGCAATCCACCGACGACAGTCGCCCAGTTCATCAGTGAGGCAGCTACGATGAAACGTACGCTGCAGCAGCGGTCGTCACAATACGAACGCCAGATCCCGGCCACCACATGCTCTATCGGCTCTGACAGCGAGAGACAGACCCTCGCAGACTTCATTCGAAGTATCGTTCGGGACGAATTGCGACAGCTGCAGGCAGTGGGATCCCATCCACCCGTGTCAGCCCTCGCGGATGTAATTAGACAAGAAGTCCGGCAGGCCGTCACACCCCTAGCCCCAATCGCACCGCCGATTCCCGAGGCCCCAGTCCTGACTTACGCAGCGGCATTGCGATCCCCTGCGCCACCGGCTACAGATACTGCTATGCGGCCAAGGTACCAGGCTATGCAGCCATTCCACGACACTGCTTCAAGCCCACCTCTCGGCTCAAGGTTTTCGAGCCCACCCACCTATCCGCCGTCCATCTCAAGACAAAGTGGTAGCAAGGCAAGCACGTGGCGCACCTCGGATAACCGTCCGCTTTGCTATCACTGTGGCGAAGCGGGTCACGTATACCGGAACTGTCCAAACCGGCAACTAGGTCTCCGCGGCTTCCACCCTGATGCTCGATGCCCGCGCTACGGTGAGCGCCCCCACGAAATTGAAGCCTATCTCACGGGCCAACGTACTCCTTCGACTATTCGGCACCACCAGTCGAGATCACCATCGCCTCGCCGGTCTACGTCACCCAGTTTGCCCTCATCGTCTTCCGCTCCTTTCAGGAGCCGGTCACCAAGTCCCCGCAGGGGAAACTAGGAACGGCAACTTCTGGGGGTGAAGTCGCGGCCCGGTGAACTGTAAAAGACCCTCCTTCGACGCAACGACCAGACGAGGGCGATTCCGGTTTTGCAGTGTTCTCCGACAGCAAAAAGATTGTTTCTGCCGAAATTGCCGTCTTCGTCGACAATCATGCCGTTAACGCCCTCGTCGACACCGGTGCCGACTATTCCGTAATGAGCGCAACACTGGCATCTGAACTGAGGAAGGTTACGACGCCTTGGCAAGGACCTCAGTTGTGCACAGCAGGTGGCCATCTGGTGACGCCTACTGGTATGTGCACGGCGCGCATTCGAATACGTACGTCAACATTTGCGGGCTCTTTCCTCGTATTGCGCGTGTGCTCTCGGCCAGTCATTCTAGGAATGGACTTCCTTCGTGAATACGGCACCGTCATCGACCTCCGTGAATTACTTGTGTCGTTCGAGGATCCTTTTCGCGCTGCAACTGACAGTATGCCATTCCGGAAAAGAGCGCTCCGTGTTACCGACGATTCTCTGACTCTCCCACCTCGAAGCAGCCTCTTTGTCAAAGTAGAATTGGGAGAGGACCTGCCTGACGCGGTAATTGCAGAGGCCAATTTGTCTCTCCTTATTTCACAACAAATCTGTGTTGCCCGAGGAATCATTCAGCCTAGCAATAGGCATGCTCACCTGCTGGTCACGAACTTCAGCGACGAATATCGCCACCTAACGAGACACACTGCCATTGCATATTGTGAAGAACTTGCCGATGCCAATGGTCCATCTACGTTAGCTTCATTTTCATCGAATGGCCACCCTGACGAGACCTTCGTGAGCATTCTCGACGTAAACGAGAGACTACCTTCGGCTCAACGAGAAAGCCTTTTGCGTATACTCGGCTCATTTCAAGACTGCTTTGCCACTACGTCAAAGGTTAAACAGACACCACTTGCTCAACATCGTATCATCACGGAACCTACTGAGAGACCTATCCGACAACATGCCTGTAGGGTGTCGCAAAAAGAGCAAGATGCTATACGTGACCAAGTCCAGCAGATGCTTCAGGACGACGTCATTCAGCCATCGACCAGTCCCTGGGCTTCGCCAGTTGTGCTAGTAAAGAAGAAGGATGGTACGTTGCGTTTTTGCGTTGATTACCGTAAACTGAACAAGGTAACCAAAAAGGACGTTTATCCTCTACCCCGGATAGATGACTCGTTGGACCGTATACGCAACGCTAAATATTTTTCCTCCATGGATTTGCGTAGCGGCTACTGGCAAATCGCAGTGGACGAGCGCGACCGCGAAAAGACGGCGTTTATTACTCCCGACGGTCTGTACGAGTTTAAAGTGTTGCCTTTCGGTCTATGCTCAGCGCCAGCTACTTTTCAAAGAATGATGGATACGGTTCTCGCGGGGCTCAAATGGCAATCATGCCTTGTTTACCTTGATGACGTCGTGGTCTTTGCAGACACGTTTGAACAACACGTCCAACGCCTTTATGCAGTTCTTCAGGCAATTAGAACAGCGGGGTTGTCTCTCAAACCCGAAAAATGTCATTTTGGGTATGAAGAACTGAAGTTCCTTGGTCACGTTGTGAGCCATGCTGGCATCCGCCCAGATCCCGAGAAAACCCGCGCCGTTGCCACCTTTCCCGTGCCCACAAATAAGCGCGACCTACGCCGATTTCTGGGGCTCTGTGCGTATTACAGGCGCTTTGTCAAAAACTTCTCGAAGATTGCTGAACCCCTCAACAAGCTTACAAAAGACGGTGTCTCGTTTGTTTGGGGTCCCGATCAGTGCCATGCGTTCGACACCCTCCGAAACCTCCTCCAGGCTCCGCCTGTACTAGGTCATTTTGACGAAAGCGCTGACACGGAATTACACACTGACGCCAGCAACGTTGGACTAGGAGCGGTATTAGTTCAGTGGCAAAATGGCATAGAGCGCGTGATCGCTTATGCGAGCAGAACGTTATCCCCAGCGGAGAAAAACTATTCTGCAACCGAAAAGGAATGCCTCGCTGTTGTCTGGGCCATAACAAAGTTCCGCCCATACTTGTATGGCCGCCCATTCAGGGTAGTTAGCGACCACCATTCCCTTTGTTGGCTCGCGAATCTCAAAGATCCCTCAGGTCGTCTAGCACAACCTTCGGCTACAAGATTTCGATGTCACCATCGTCCACAAATCTGGGCGGAAACACACCGACGCTGACTGTCTCTCACGTGCACCGGTCGAAAATGCCAACACTGACCTTGAGTCTGCCGTATCAGCGACCAGCTTAGTGGAGCAACAGCGTCATGACTCGGAGCTCATCCCGCTCATTGACTACCTGGAAGGACGCGATTCCCACCTTCCTCGAAGCTTTGCGCGCTCACTATCTTCCTTTTGTTTCCGTGATAGAGTGCTTTATAAAAAGAACTTTCATCCTACACAAGCTATGTATCTGCTTGTTGTGCCAACTACGCTTCGTGATGACATTTTACGTGCGTGTCACGATGAGCCATCATCCGGACACCTTGGCTATACGCGCACGCTGCAACGGATTCAACGCTCCTACTACTGGCCACGTCTCGCGAAGTCTGTGAAGCACTACGTTCGCACATGTCGCGACTGTCAGCGACGTAAGATTCCACCTTTACGACCAGCGGGACTACTGCACCCAATTGGCCCACCAAAGGCGCCCTTTCATCAGATTGGCATGGACTTGCTGGGGTCATTCCCCACGTGTTCATCTGGAAACCGGTGGATTGTCGTCGCTACAGACTACTTAACACGCTACTGTGAAACCAAGGCACTTCCAAAAACCACCGCAGCAGATGTCGCCCAATTTTTTGTTAACAGCATCGTCTTACGTCACGGCGCTCCAGCTGTCGTCATAACTGATCGTGGGACAGCTTTCACCGCAGAGATGCTGCAGGAAGTCTTGCGATTAAGTGGCACGAAACATCGTAAAACAACGGCTTACCACCCGCAAACAAATGGGCTGACTGAACGACTCAATAAGACAATTGCAGACATGCTGTCAATGTATGTCGACATCAATCACAAGAACTGGGACACCATACTTCCCTACGTAACTTTTGCGTATAACACTGCTGTTCAAGAAAGTACCGGTTTCACGCCTTTTCGCTTAGTCCACGGTCGTGACGTCACGACGATGCTCGACGCCATGCTCCTGCCCGACAACTTAGGAATATACCACACGGATGCCGCCAAATTCGCGCAGTGCGCAGAAGAGGCCCGTCAACTTGCTCGTCACCGCATTCAACGTCACCAAACCGCAGACGCGCGCCGCTACAATATTCGCCACCGTGAAGTTATTTTTAAGCCAGGTGATGAAGTCTGGGTGTGGACCCCTATCCGACAGCGTGGACGTTCCGAAAAGCTCCTTCTCCGCTACTTCGGCCCTTACAAGGTTGTGCGACGACTCAGTGACGTCACTTACGAGGTTCTCCCACAAGGCAATTCGAGACGTTCCCGTTTCACCCCGCAAACTGAAGTCATTCATGTTTCACGTCTCAAACCATACTTCTCGCGCTGTGAATCGCCAGGGAGTGACTGACTTTATTAGTAACTTCGCGTCTTTTTTTTGTTTCGTCTTTTCCTTACATTTTTCCTATTTTTCTTATTTCTCTAACTTTTGTCCCCACAACCAACTACGTTATTCCGCCTTACGCCATTCATTTTGCTCACATGCTAATTTTCATCTAATTTTCTTTTCTTTTTTTTGCCTTCATGTACAGCATCGAGACGATGCTTCTTGGGAGAGGGGGTAATGCCACCATTGATGAACGAGCCACTGTGGCTCATACGCGTTTTTTTGGGCGCGAAGAAGAAGAGAACATCTTCGTTGCTCTGGTTCAAGTGAACTCCTGGCTGCAGGTCTTGTTTTGTTCGTGACAATATATAAGCATATGTCTCGTTGTGAGGGACGTACCCAACGTTTTCCAGAAGGTAATGCGCTTGTGGAACCATTTGAATTTTGCCGGTCATAAAAAAACTCGCGTAAGCGTAAGTTGCGGGCAAAATTATCCAAGTCGTTGAGTAATTGAAATTCACTGTGTCCGCCTGTGGCAGGACAGAAATTAAGACCGCAGCACAGAACACTGTGCTCCTCAGCAGTTAGTACAATGTCCGAAATATTTACTATATTGTTCTGCTCCTTGAGGATATTTTTGTCAATGAAAGGTGACAAAGAATTATTGGGGTAAGCTTGTACCGGATTCATTTGCAAAGGAACGTAATTGCATGCATTGTTCTGGCTAGGGCACCCAACACTGTCACGCGACATTTTCGTGACTTTCAATGTGTAAATTTCACGACGCTTTTTAGATGCGAATGCCTCTAGTGCGGCGGATTCATTAGACGAGAGGCTTAAATTTGCTGACATTTGAATTTGTTGGTCCAGGATTTTTTTGCTTGAAGAATGATAATGATCAAGGGTAACTCGGGTGAGTTGAGGTGAAGCATTTCATAATATGTCGTGCCACCTATCTATATTTTACTGAGACATGTTAGATAGCGCTGGTTTCACAATGATACGTGGACCCTTAGGTGCAACAGACGCGGTTAAGTAGGTGTTCAAAGTATCTACATGTAGGTCGTTGCGAAAACGTTTTTCTACAACTTTCCTTAACCTTAAAAATTCCTCTGAACAGAAGCAAGAAGTGTTTTTACCGGGTAACAAAGTCTGTAGTCAATCAGCAGGTCCCTGTCGCACGGTTTGGGTATGGCTGCAAAGCTTGTAGCGGTGACCACTGGCTGAGGGATCTGGAGGGTCGTTTGCTGAATGAGAAGGTTCAATTGACGAACCTCTCGTAGCGGAGTCAGTCGGGCAACTTTTCGAAGCAACCTTGTTGCGATAGTCCTGCGTCAATCACTCGTGGGGCGATGGTGGCTTCTGGGGGAAGCACAACTTCTTGTTTGGCCAGTCACCAAGAATGATCGGATGCCATCCTTGCCAAAAACCGCGATGCAAAGTATGCCCCTACATGCGCACATGCCAACAGGTCACCGGTACTGGTTCCAACTTTTCCTTAAAAATCAAATACAATCTTGACGGCGATTCTAAGAACGTGATATACATGATAGATTGCGCGCTATGTGAAATACAGTACATTGGTCAAACATAAGGGCCTTTTGGACTGCGTTTTAAAAACCATAATTCTCAAGCTAACACCTTGCCCTACTTGCCCATTTCAAGACACGTGCACCTCCCTGGCCGCTCTTTTGAAAATCTACAGGTCACATTACTAGAATCTGGTTTCCGCACAAACTATGATAGAGAAGCCCGTAAATCATTCCTCGTCTATAAGTTCGACGCCGTCGCATCTGGTCTGAATGAAAACGTAGGAAAACTTAGTTGCCTATCTGCGTAACCTGTATCACCCTGTCCATCTTTTTTGAACCTTGCTCAGCAAGTCGCACTACATTGTTTGTATCTGTTGATTACTTAGCAGCTTTGTAAAGTCTTTGTCATTTTTATTAGTATTTTATAGTTTCTTTCTTTTTTTCTTTGATTTTACCGGTCAGACTACTCTTCATGTTATGTGATTTATCTTTTATGCGTTTTATCTTTTCTTTGTGGACAACGTGCTCGCCGCATGCTCGCGCATGGAAGCAATATCTTTTTGCTCGTAGATTAGGTGCCCTTATTATTGTGTGACTTGCACATATATATATATATATATATATATATATATATATATATATGTATGCCCATATATCGCCTTTCTTGCCGGTTTTTATATTTTTATCTTATTGATATGCACATGTATCTAAACAGCACTCGTGCCCTAAAATGTATTATGTTGAAGGCCGGACCCACGGCCGAAACGTCAATAAAATCACTTCGTTCATGCGTCTTCTGCCCTATATGAATATATATATATATATATATATATATATATATATATATATATATACATACATATATATGAGAGAGAGAGAGAGAGAGATGAGATTATCCAGACAATATTGCCAAGGAAAGTATAAGGGAAGATATTGGACCAAATTGTGATGTAATTATGAAGAAAAGTGGATCTGAAGAAAAATGAAAAAGAGGGATCTGAAGGATATGAAGAACAGTGGGAAAGCGGATCCTGCCCAGGGCAAGTTATCTTTTCACCCAGTTTTATTCATATTTACATTACAATTTGGTCTAATATCTTCCCCTATACTTTCTTTGGCATGAATATCTGTTAGATCGCAATATTCTTGTGTAAAAACACGGAAAAACAAGCCCTTAGGTATACACTTCTTTTCCTAATATATATATGTATATATATATATATATATATATATATATATATATATATATATATATATATATATATATAATGGCATGGTGGTTCAGTGGCCGCTGCGTCGCAAGTAGTCAAGTAGATCTTCCGTGAGCGGTCACAACGTGGTTTAATTCGACGTTTCAACTTAAAGCCTGGCTTTCAGCAGGATTTAGGGTAAAGTTTGTGGATGCTCAACTTTTTACAATGTTGAATCAGAGGGGGAGAGAGAGAAAGAGGAAAAAAACGAAAAAAATACAGAAAAAAAGAAAGAAATAAACTAGAATGAAAGGTGTAGTCTCCCTGGCGCCCCCTTTCCCTTTCACTCTACTTTTTCCTTTCTCCTTCGTTTCTCTCCCTTTTCTGCTTTTCACCTTTAGGATGTCTGTGGTCTGTGTATCCTTCCTTTTACTAACGCAATGTTCCCGACCAGACGGCGCCTCTTGGCTCTCGCGGTTTGGTGTGGGGGAAAAAGGGCTTGAGAACTTTAAGCCTTTAACTACTCAGCGCCCCGTCGACATCTCGTCGTAGAAAGAGGGGCGCCGCTTATTGCCGCAGAGGCTGGCAAACGGGTGCAATAGCAACTCTTGCTTGCTTCAGGATGACGCTTGCCGTATTGGCCTCAATAGAGTGCACAGGGTTTCTGTTTGGCATGTTGGCACGTCTAAACGCGACATGCCCAACACACACCCTGTGCTCAGTCAGGAGGCCCCTACTGCATGCGTAATCCAGAAGCGGGCAAGAATTGCCATCGCACCCACTTGCCAGCCTCTTCGTCAATACGTGCACAGATAGGATAATGATTGTGGTGACAACCACTGAAGATGAGGACACAGGCGGATGATGATGATTATAATAATGAATATATAAAGTGATAGACGAATGCCCACAATATATATATATATATATATATATAGATCCCGACGTCATCCTACGTTCATTTCCCACCTGGAGCTCCGATCTGGTCGCCGATTGTACCCAGCACCTCCACCACTCTGAAAGACGCAGGCAGACTAGGTACGGCGAGCAGGCAGGGCGAGCAGAAGCGTTTATTCTGCGATGTCTGGCTCGGCTCAGAACAACACCCCCAAGAGAGAGGACGATGATGATGGGTATATGCAAGTGAGAACGATCAAATGCTTGGAATGTGCTTACAATTTATATATATATATATATATATATGTGTGTGTGTGTGTGTGTGGAGCATGAACAATTACTGTTAATAAACATGACTTCTAATTCATCAATGTCAGCGAACTGCGCCAGCTGCTAACCACCCCAACCTCTTGCCCTATGGTGCTTTCACCTGTCAAATGACTCCTGCGCTTTGCGGATATAACGGAGCAAACCCCGCATGTTGTGTATCACAACAGAAAGCATTAAAAGCAAATCTTCAGGTTCCATAGTTCACAGATCAGGGTCACTGTGTCTTTATTTTTTGTATACCCAATATGAGCATTTGCACTGGCTAAGTAAAGTATACAGATTTAGGAGATAGCGTGTCACCATTGCCAGCTCTATGCCAGAAAGCATTGCGGCAGCATCACTGCAACGCTACTGAATGTATTGCGCTGCGGTGCGGTGCCACCATTGCTTCAAGCCCCAACAAAAAGGAGCATGACAGAAGAAAGCCGTCACACATGCGATGTTGGAGCGGGAAACATGCCATTATTATCTCTAAGGAAGGGGCTCTGAAACCCGTGTTACGAAACCCGCTACCCATCATGTGATATCGCATCAGACCTCTTCCATGAACTAAGGTGGACCAAAGGTTGTCGTGAAAAGCATACATGCACTTTCGCAATGAAAGAAACAAATGAGACGTTGGGCAAGTTGCCTGAGGTCAGTAGCTCCATACAAGCCTAAAACGTATATAGCTTGAAACTATGGCAACGTTAAATGGAATGGTTCATCATGGGCTCTATGAAAGTACGCACGTAACTCCGATACCTCACCCGAGTCTTCGTGCTGTTACGTACGGCGCTTGGGCCGGGAAAAGAGCGGGATTTCTGGTAGTGCGAACGAGTCGCTGAGGGGCTGCTAGCCCATGGAAAGCCGTTCTAGCCCTGGCATTGTCATTCCAAGACGAAAATTAACGCACCATGCAAACTGGCGTCAGAATCGATTACAATGGATTATGGTCCTAATAACTTTACTCGAAGAAACAGAGGTATCACAGGGTTACTTTTGATGCGTCGGCCGAAGCGTGAGACCGATCGCCCCAGCAGCCGTGTACCAAGTGAAGCCTTGGTGGAAATGTGGCCGTGTACGCTCAAGGGGACCCAACTGTGGCAATGTGGTGACTCCACCCTCCAATTAAAAACATTGCATGGATGCTTGCAGGCGGCTGCGTCAATCGTTTTGCAATTTCGTGCAAATAGTGCAATTTCGTACCACTGCAATGTTATATTCAACCCTTGCGCGCTGCTAAAAGGTCTGATACTTTTGATGTGGAGATTTCCGAATCTTAGTTTAAATAACATTTACCTATTTTCTATGTAGCCTATGTAAGTACACCTATGAAACATTTGCCGAAGAATGTGCCCTTCTCCCTGCAAATTGAGCTAAATGGGTACTGTGGCAGTAGCCAGCTACCCACATTGAGCCCGCCGCACGCGAGCCACAAGGACTGGCAGCAGAGGTAGTGTGCTCTCAGATCCTCAGTCCTAACAACTGGTTGCAGCGGTGCAACCTAGCGCGCGCAGCCTGAGAGGCAGGTCCTCAGAGGCAGCCTGAGAGAAAACGCGCACAGTTTGAAAGGCAGGTCTGTGCGCGCTGTCTCTTAAAAAAAAGGCTCTTAAGCTTTCCGCATCAGGAACCTTTCCCAAGAGGTCACACTGAAGTGTCCTGGATAACTGAGTCGAACAAGTTGGACGTCTTGGAAGAAGGATGCTCGTGATCACCATCGAAATTTTTTTTTTTGACTTGCATACTCATGTGCGCCGTCATTTTCTATTTTATTCTTTTTTTTCCTAAAGAGTGCGTTGGCAGTGGCACAAGTATTAAAAAGAAATGTAGTCACCATACCCGCAATGTTTAGTTGTTTTATTCATTCACGCCACCTTCTTTGTAAATCTCTGAGATGGTGGTTATCTTATCAAGCATCCTCAGTGTGCTCCGCAAATTTTTCAGGTGCTCACGATGCCGGCCTGGGTCTCTAAAAGAAAAGACACAGCTGAGGCAATCCCAAACACGTGGTCCCACACTCGCAAATACGCCGAAATCCTACACGACGTCAGCAGCGTGCCCCAGAAAGCATGTCCGTCGTGTCAAAAAAAAACAAAAAAGAACGTGAACATTGAAAGTGACGACTGGGGTAGCTTCCGCCCCCATTTTTTGCGCTTTCCCAGCGTCTACGCTACATCTTCCCCTAAATCATCAAGATGGAAGTGAGTGAGAGAGCGGTTAACACGATAGTCGCAGCATTTCGTGTTGTTTATCTCAATAATAGAAGCATTAAACTCTTCCCTCCTATTACCCAATTCTATACCCATAACCAAAAGCTCAAGGACCTTTACAAAGCCTGTTTTTTTAGTGCGGGATACACACCTACCTGTGCTGGAATGGTCTTCGCACAATCTGGCTCAAACGTTCGGTACCCAAAGGCTACCTGTCGCTGGCGCTCCCTTCACAGCCGTGGCCCACATCATTTTTCTTTCTTATTTCAATAGAAACGATATATGCGTTTGCTCTTCACGCTCGAGTTGGAGCAGCTACCAGCTGAACAAACGACCATGGATTAGCAGGACGAAGACAAGCAGGCAACTGCGCGCGCAAATCTTGAAAAAATGGCAGCATACCCACGGAGTGAATGATGGACAGTGGGGCGAAGAATTCGTCCCTCCATTCGTTCTTGCTTCCGTCCGTCCAACCGTCCGTCACTGTGACTGTCCATGCGTCCATCAGCCCGTCCATGCGTGCGTCTGTTCGTGCGTGCGTCCCTACGTTCGTCCATGCAGCCGCCCCTGCGTCCGTTCATGCGTCCATCCACGCATCTGTCTATGTGTCCGTTCGTCCATCTATTCAACACTCCAAGTCCCACCATCTCGCATCTTTTCATCATATATTCCTCATATAGAAGCACCGCCATCCAGCGGACATTCCAAGGACTAAACGAGAGGTGGCACACGCACGCTTTCCTATGGCTTGTGCTTTGGGTCCACTTCCCGGCTTTAACTACCTCGAGTTCATGGTATATACTAGTTCACTGTATTCATGGCACTGCGGCCGAACGCTCGCTAAACCTTTCGAAAACCAAGGAGGTTACCCGCAGCGAGTATGATGTAGCAAACTTTTTAGTCAGATAGTGCTCAATGTACATGCCAATGGCTGCTAATGGGAAATGAGAGGAGGAGAAGTCGGCTTTTACTTTCTTATGGCTTGCGCTTCGTATCTACTTCCCTTTTTTAACCAGCTTGTGTTCATTCATGGTATATATAAGTTCATTGTATTCATGGCACTGCGGCTCAACGCTCTCTCAACCTTTCTAAAGCCAAAAGGTTACACCAAGCGAGCATAACGTAGCAATCCCCGCAAGGGCGCCTGCTCAAGTAGGCGTTTGGTGTGTAGCGACACCACGGACCCGAGCCCCGCAGGGGCGCCTGTTAAAGCAGGCGTTTGGTGTGTAGCGACACCACGGACCCGAGCTAACGGGGGAGTTTCTACTCCCTCCCACGCCTAGCCGTGCGTGGCTTTGCCATGTCCGGGGAAAAGGGAATCCTGGGGGTTGAGCTGACGCTGGGTGATTGGACCTTTAAGGCCCCCCGGCAGAGGCAACACACCCCTTTGGCCCCGGCTTCACGTAGACGGCACCTCTGGGCTGACCCACCCAGGGGAAATCGGCAGTCGCCTTTTCCTATCTCTCTCTCCCTATATCTTCGTCTTTTGTTCTCACTTTACATCTTTCCTGTCTTCTCCTCACTTCATTTTACTTCTAATTTTTCCTGGCTGCAAGGGTTAACCTTGTATGGCTATCCAAACTAGGGTAAACCATATTGGGTTATAGTAACTGCGTACTGCTGGCGTTGCGCAGACATGCCCCCATGCTCTGCCACGTCCCCTCGTTGGACTCCGTCGTGGGTGGTAGGCGCCGTTACCGAAAAATACACATTTTCTCATGGGATCCCCGACCCCCTCTTTAACTGATCGTGCTTCGAAAAGGGTACGCACCGATGCAACATTCCTACTTTGGCCCAAAAACAAAGAAACTTTTCCAAAATATCATGTCCTCCACTGCGAACAATCATCTACAAAAGCTAGAGCAATCTCACCCTTCCTTCTAGCCAAGTGCTTGAGAGAGACCATTGGAACCGGTTATAAGGCCACGAAGATGGCAAGTGGAGATCTGCTTCTCGAATTAAAAGACAAGGAACTGTACAATAAACTCTCGCACCTCATGGCCTTTGGTAACATCCCTGTCTCTGTGAGCGCACACCATACCATGAATACAGTGAAGGGCGTGGTATCGGACGAAGATTTGATGACACTGAGTGAAGAAGAGCTCTTTGATGGATGGAAGGATCAAGGTGTAATACAAGTCCAGCGCATCAAAATCAGACGTAACAACAATGAAATAGCAACAAAGCACATGATACTCACCTTCAACTCAACCACTTTACCCGAGACTCTCGAAACTGGCTATGTAAAACTCCATGTCCGACCCTTCATTCCAAACCCGAGGCGTTGTTTTAAATGCCAGCAATTTGGTCATGCATTCCAGAGCTGCCGAGGACAGCTGATGTGTGCTAAGTGTGGCACAACCGGCCACAGTGCTGATGAATGTAGTCATGACGAGATCCTCTGTGCAAAACTGCGAAGGTAGCCACCCCGCATACTCTAGAGCGTGCCCAGCCTGGAAAAGAGAAAAAGAAATAATAACTATAAAAGTTAAGAAAAATATCACATTCAGGGAAGCAAGACAACGAGTCTCGTTATCATTAGCACTAAAAACACCTTTTGCCGAAGTGGTGCAACGAGGGGCGGCACCACAAAGGCCCTTGGCAGTTGCCCGGACCACGCCTAGCGTGCCGAGGCTAATGCCACACGCCCCTGCGGCAGGAGCAGCCAGCGCTGCCCTGCCCACTTTCAGCCTGTCCACACCAGTGACCTCTACAAGCTCTGGCAGCAGCCAGGGCAATCACGAGGCCAAGGGAGCTCCATCAACCCCCAGCTCGGTGGGGAGAAAGACTTCGTCGATCGAGGCGAAGTCTAAGCGACGCACAGATCGCTCTTTAGAGCGGGCGTCCAGTGCCTCGCAAGAAGCTATGGACACCAGTTCAAGCCAAACGGCGCAGCAAGCGCCGAAGGAGCGGCGAGCTTCGCTCGACCGCCCCAAAGAGGACAGAACGCCGATTACAGGGCCTGACAAAGGCCCTGTAAAATGAGTTAATCCCCGTCTTCTTTGCACACAGCACTTTTTCCCTTGTTTTTCCACTATGGACAAAATCATACAGTGGAACGTAAGGGGAATACTTAGAAATTTAGATGACGTCCAAGAACTTCTGTGTAAGTTTAACGCGAAAGTGCTATGTGTGCAAGAAACGCACTTAACTCCTAAGCACAAGGACTTCCTACGACAACATATTATTTTCCGAAAAGACCGGGAGGATCCTGTTGTACCATCTGGCGGTGTAGCCATTATAGTCGATCGTAGTATAGCATGCCAGCAATTGAAGCTCCAAACGGCCCTGGAGGCAGTGGCCATTCGAGCTGTACTTTTTAACAAACTTATTACCATATGTTCTGTGTACATACCACCACATCAACAGCTACACAGATGTGATCTGGAATCACTAATAGATGAACTCTTCTAGGTGATTTTAATGCACACAATGTCCTGGTGGGCGATGCTCACTGTGATGCGCGAGGGACGTCTCATTGAGCAGCTCCTTTTCTCTTCTAGTTTATGTCTTTTAAATATGAAGGAGCCTACGTATTTTAGCCTTGCAAGCAACACATACTCCTCCATAGATCTTAGCATTTCATCACCGTCCGTTTTACCTGTTGTTAAATGGAACGTTCTTAAAAACCCTTACGGGAGTGATCACTTCCCAATCATCCTGAGTGCGCCAAACAAAGATCAACTACCCCCGCAGGTTCCTCGATGGAAGATTGAGTCAGCTGATTGGGAAGGGTATAGAACTCTTACACACATGACATGGACTGAGCTGTCTGCCCTGACCATAGATGACGCTGTCAGGTATTTTACAGCTTTTATACTTGATGCCGCATCTAAATGTATTGCCAAAACGAGTGGCATGCCTTCTGAACGGCGAGTCCCATGGTGGAACGACGCATGCAGGAAAGCACGGACCACTCAGAACAAAGCATGGGCGTTGCTTCGCGATTCCCCTACAGCAGAAAACCTGGAAAATTTCAAGCGGGTCAAATCGCAGGCACGGAGAACGCGTCGACAAGCTAGACGAGAGAGCTGGACAAAGTTTTTATCGAGTATCAACTCGTACACAGATGAGGGAAAAGTGTGGAATAAGGTAAAGAAAATTAAGGGCCAACAAACGTATTCTCTTCCACTAGTAAATAGCCTCGGGGAAAGCTTGGAGGATTTCGAACACATATCGAGCTCCTCACACTACTCCGAATCCTTCCAGAATTACAAGGCACGAATAGAAAAAACAAAAGTTAGAAAGAAAATCCCCAAGAAATGAGGCATATAATGCACCATTCTGCTTAGCAGAACTGCAAACAGCACTCAACTGCTGTAATACATCTACCCCAGGTTCTGACAACGTAATGTACGCGATGCTGAAGGAACTACCCTCCGAAACTAAAGAAACCCTCCTCTCTCTTTATAGTCGCATAAGGTTTTCAGGTGTGATCCCCTCCTCCTGGAAGGAGGCTGTTATAATTCCAATTTTGAAGCAGGGAAAGGATCCCTCTACTGTATCAAGTTACAGACCTATAGCGTTAACAAGCTGCCTCTGTAAGCTATTTGAAAAAATGAATAATTGCCGCTTACTCCACTACTTAGAAACAAACAATTTGCTCGACCCATTTCAGTGCGGGTTTCGAGAAAGTAGATCCACCACAGACCACCTTGTTCGCATTGAGGCACAGGTCAGAGACGCCTTCGTCCATAAACAATATTTTCTCTCTGTGTTCCTCGATATCGAAAAGGCTTTTGATACAACATGGCGTTTTGTAATTCTAAGAGACCTGTCCCACCTTGGTGTGCGCGGAAGAATGTTTCACATAATTGAAAGTTACCTGTCAAACCGAACATTCCATGTCCGTGTGGGCAGTGTTCTCTCCCGAACATTTGTCCAGGAAACAGGCGTGCCACAAGGTGGTGTACTTAGTTGCACACTTTTTATTATCAAAATGAATTCCTTGCACTTGTCCATCCCCCGCATTATGTTTTATTGTACATATGTCGACGACGTTCAGCTTGGCTTCAAGTCATGCAACTCGGCAATATGTGAGCGGCAGGTTCATCTGGGTTTGAACAAGGTCTCCAAATGGGCTGATGAAAACGGATTTCGACTTAACCCACAAAAAAGCACCTGTGTCTTGTTCTCTCGAAAGAGAGGCATGCATTCGGAACCTGACATTGAACTGAACGGTCAACGTCTGTCTGTCAATGCGGAGCATAAATTCCTAGGCTTAATCTTGGACAACAAGTTGACCTTCGTACCGCACATCAAGTATCTAAAAACAAAATGTTTAAAAGCCATGAATGTTATAAAAGTGTTGTCACGTACTACGTGGGGTAGTGACAGGCAATGTCTCATCAACCTGTATAGAAGCCTCATTCGCACCCGCTTAGATTATGGGGCCGTTGTTTATCAGTCTGCGACTCAGAGTGCTTTGAAGATGCTGGACCCCGTGCACCATTTGGGCATCCGCCTTTCTACGGGTGCTTTTCGCACCAGCCCCGTAGAAAGCCTTTATGTTGAGTCAAATGAGTGGTCGCTTCATCTGCAAAGAACTTACATGTCCTTTGTATACTTCCTGAAGGTGAAAGCAGACAAGAATCACCCCTCATACTCTACTATTACTGATCTGTCGAGCTCTATTCTGTTCCAAAACAGGCCTTCAATGAGGCAGCCCTTCTCAGTACGCCTGAAGGGTCTAGCTGAAGAAACTGGAGTGTCACTTGAACACAGTTTAATGGCTCCTGTAGCATACCCGCCACCGTGGCAGTGGCAGATTATAGACTGTGATGTGTCGTTCCTAGAAGTTACAAAACATGCGCCTATTGCCCATATCCGAACATACTTCCTGGAACTTCAACACAAATACACACGTCCTGAGTTTTTTACAGATGCCTCTAAGTCCAACTCCTCTGTTTCCTACGCTGCTGTCGGCCCATCCTTTTCGGATGCTGGCCTTCTACATCCAAGCACAAGTATCTTCACAGCAGAAGCTTACGCGATACTTGTGGCAGCTAAACACATCAAACAACTACAAATACAAAAAGCAGTAATTTATACAGACTCCCTCAGTGTTGTAACGGCTCTACACAGTCTTAAAAAACAAAAAAACCCTGTCCTCGTCTCACTTTACTTTATTTTATGCACACTCTACACACTCAACCAACGTGTTGTAGTGTGCTGGGTGCCAGGGCACCGTGAGATTCAAGGCAACGTGATGGCGGATCAGCTTGCTGCATCCGCCCACGAAAGCACCACCATTACACCCACATCAATCATGGTCCTTGATCTTAAGCCGTCTCTCAAACGAAAACTCAGGGACTACTGGCAGAGCAAGTGGGATACACACACACAAAACAAACTACACGTTATCAAGCCACACCTTGGTCATTGGCTGCCAGTATCAAAATCGCGTCATACAGAGGTTATACTAACCAGACTCAGGATAGGACCTATATACACGACACACACATATCTTTTGTCTGGTGGCGACCCACCATTGCGTGACAGATGCGGTGAACCATTGACCGTCCTTCACGTGTTAATCCAGTGTAAACACTTAGAAACTATAAGAAAACAGCATTTTCCATTACCCTACCGACAACATATACCTTTATACCCTGCAATGTTCGTTGGTAGGGAACCGCTTTTTAGTCATAAATCATTGTTAGCGTTTTTAAAAGAAATTCGTAATTTTCATATCATACACCCGGGCATCCCGTAGCTCGACCTCTCCAGGGAGGTTTTTGCTGCGGTGGCTACACAGGAAAGCACTTGCCTCACGGCCCTTGCACGCAAGGGTATGAAACAGTGAGGCACTTGTGCTAATGCCATACATATACACCATCGTTTTTTATTATCACCAACTTTTGTTATCTATTCATACCACACACACCTTTCACGGCATGGTCATGATTTTATTACTTGTATGTTTTTACCCGCCTTACCGCGAGGAATTTTATGGCCCTTATACAGCCGCTAATCACAATCATTGTCCACATTCCTTGTCGCATGAACAGGCGCTCTTTGGCCATCAAATGGCCCTTGCGCCAAAAAACACCATATATCATCATCATCATCATCATAACGTAGCAATCCTTTCTCGTCAGATAGTGCTCATTGTACATGCCAATGGCTGCTAATGGTGATCGCAGCCTGCGCGTTAACTAAAAGCCAAATGCTCCTGTCTCTCATTCCTCATTAGCAGCCATTGACATGTACATTGAGCCCCATTTTTTATTGTTCAACAACGCACAGAAGAAGTGTCTCACCGGCAGCACCATGGAGGTCAAAATGTTATACTTGTTACAGCCTACGAGAGACGAACGGGTGCCGCTATAAGGAGCTTCGCCCCTAATAATCTGGGACTAACAGTAAAGTGGGTAAGCGCCATCTGCTCTCGTCGAACTGAAAGGCCGCAGCAGATGGTACATCCCACAACCCATCTATCTTTCACTGGTCACCTCATGCGCATGCAACAAAGAGTAGTCGTTGAATCAGTTTTAGCTATCCTGCGCCATTGAAGTTAAGAGTGCAGCTAAGCACTCCAACAACTTTATTGTCTTTTAGTCACATTCATGATGCTTTAGTTGTTTCACCAAGAAGCGTTTATCATTACAATACAATACAATACATTACAATAGGGTGTTCCTCACTTCATTTTCTCATGTGACGGATGTTGAAAACATTAGACATAGGGTGCAGGATAGGGAGAGAAGTACGAAAAATGGAGCACGGCACGAGGGGTGGTTCTTGTTTCTACACCACAGTAAATGAACGTCCAGACGCTCTGCTCTTCATCTCTAGGCATAATAGTCTTTGAACAAGGTTTCTCGCGAAAGAACTCTTCGGATTTGAGATTGGTGCCAAAACCCGACCCGGTTTCAAGGAGGATCATTGCCACCACCTTACTCCTGAGGGTTCTGCACGTAGGAGTCGCAACAACTATCGCGGAACTCCAAGAACACTTCTGGGTGACGAAGGCGAAGCAGTGTGTGAAAAGAGTGATTGGGCGGCGTACCTGGTGCGCGTGATTAAGGGTGAAGCCTGCGACAGTTCCTTTGGCAGCGCTGCTTGCTGACCATGTGAATGAGTCTAAACTATTTGACGTTACTGGTGTAGATTTTATTGGAGCAGTGTACTTGAAAAGTGAGCCAATACAGAAATCTTGCATCGTGCTATTCGCTTGCGCGGTAATATGCGCTGGTCATCCTGAGCTTGTTTTATGCTCCAAAGCAGACAATTTCTTGGAAGCTTTTTGGGGTTTCAGCGCACGTTGTTCGTTCCCTTCTTTGATTTACTCTGACAATGCTTTGTGCTTTAAAAGTGCTTTTCTTGAACTTCGTGCTGTGTATGACATTATTAGGGCAAGTGAAGTCGGCGATTTTCTGTCTGCTCATAGAATCACGTGGAAATACTCCGCTGACTGTGTTCCTTTGTGGGGCGGATTTTGGGAGCCTATGGTGAGGTCAGTGAAAGACAGCTTAAGGGGAAAGGTCGCTTCTAGATTATAGCGGAATGAACACAATCCTAGCAGAAATTGGAGCGATCATAAGTAGCAGATAGCTGACGTACTTGTATTCTTAACCAGCGTTTCCAGAAGTCTTAACACCTGCTCATTTCTTACATGGCAAGCGATTGACGGCACTCCGGGACTTGCAAGCTGCATGCGTGGTGCCCAGCTCCAATACGGAGCTTTTTAAACTTGGATACAGCGTCAAAACTACAGAAAAACTTCTGGAATCGCTGGTATGAGGAATACTTATTACTCTTTGAAAGCACTCATATTAGGCCAGTGGTGGACATTACTAGTATTGCGGAAGGCATTATAGTGATAGTGAACTATGATGCTCTGCCCAAGTTGTGTTAGAAATCCGCACGCGTTCTGAAGAACTTTACGGGACACGACGACATTGTTCGTGCATGTCATCTAGATCTAGCAGACGGCAAAATTTTAACGCGGCCTATTCAATATTTTTGATTCTTAGAAATGCACCTGCAGCCCCTCGTCGGCTAGGAGTGGTAAAAACAGTGGACATAGGGTGCAGGAGAGTAAGAGAAGAACGAAGGATGGAGCGTGGCACGAGAATGGGCTCTTGAAATAACGCTGGAATAAATAGTGGTGTGTATCTCGCCAGTTAGAGGTCACTTATACCGGATTGCGCTGTGGAGTTCCACAACTAAATTATTACCTTAACAAAGCTCGACTCAAGGCGTCACCGCTATGCATTTGGTGCAACAAAATTGAAACAATTGAACATTTTTTTATTCTGCCATCGTTAATCTTATCAGAGAAAAAGATTTTTAGTACCCCATTACAAATGCTAGGAATACAATTAAATCTACCAGTAATTTTATTACTTGGCAGAACTTCATTTGGTTACTGCCACAGGGATGTATGCTCCACTGTGTTTGATTACATCAATGCAACTAAAAGATTACCGTGCTAGTGAACCCCAACCTTTTCAGATTTTTAGTTTATAATTCGTAGTTATGTCTATCAAAAACAAGAGATGGTTTGAACGCTTGCTCAGCAAACATTTTTGTTTTTTTGGTAGTATTGCTTTTGAGTTACTTTTCAGATTGGCTTCATTTCCATTTTAGTTTCATTTAAGTATCCTGCCGCCCGGTTCTTGGCCCATCCCCCTCTGTGGGTGAGCGCCACCCATAAAAGGTCATCATCATCAACATCATCACCATCATCTACGCTGCAATAAATGGATGTGTGGATGCTCTGCTCTTCACGAGCACGCCTCTGCTGTGAGATTACTATGCGCGACGCTACAAATATTGAAAAATTGAAAAGAACGTTTAGAGAAACATTTCATTTCAGAAGTAATTTTGTCTCACCGTCCCGAAAACGGCTCCTACAAGTGCAATAAAGTGACATGGTGCTTTTATCGTCGATGCTGGAAGCGTGTTTCCTCAAACTAGGAAAGCACTAGTCTACGTGTGCTTAGAGAACTGAAGATCCCTAATGAAACAACATAGAGGACTTAATCTAGCAAATAAAAATGCTGACAACAAGTAAAGAGCAACAGCGTTTCTCAATGAAGGAGCATAAACGAGTCCGTAATAAAACTGCTGCAATATAGGAGCCTGCAATCTTCCTGAATAAGAGCTTGGGACCAAAAGGTGAGCATTTCATCAACAAAACGGAGTCATAGGATAGTGTAAACCTTAATAAACGGAAAATGATTGTTTTACTGATTTGTGGGGTTTAACGTCTTAAAACCACCATATGATTATGAGAGACGCCATAGTGTAGGGCCCCGGAAATTTCGACCACCTGGGGTTCTTTAGCGTGTGCGAAAATCTGAGCACACGGGCCTACAACATTTCCGCCTTCATCGGAAATGCAGCTGCCACAGCCGGGATTCGATCCCGTGACCTGAGTTAAGCAGCCGAATTGGAAAATGCTATACATACATACGTATATATATATATATATATATATAAATTGTAAGCACATTCCAAGCATTTGATCGTTCTCACTTGCACATACCCATCATCATCGTCCTCTCTCTTGGGGTTGTTGTTCTGAGCCGAGCCAGACATCGCAGAATAAACGCTTCTGCTCGCCCTGCCTGCTCGCCGTACCTAGTCTGCCTGCGTCTTTCAGAGTGGTGGAGGTGCTGGGTAAGATCCCGACGTCATCCTACGTTCATTTCCCACCTGGAGCTCCGATCTGGTCGCCGATTGCACCCAGCCACCCACACAGGTATGCAGACATCGGACCTAACGCCTAGCCCTAACGCTACAGCCCCTACGCCGGCGGCTGCCCGCTCTTCATCCACTGTCACCAGCCCTCAGCGCGAACCGCCCGTGTTCGCGGGTCTTCGCGGTGACGACGTCGAGGAATGGCTTGACCTTTACAACCGTGTGGGTTCAGCCAATCGATGGACCGAAGCAGAGAAACTGAGCTACCTTCCTTTCTATTTGACCAGCGTAGCCAAAACCTGGTATTTTAATCACGAAACTGACTTCGTTGATTGGTCGACCTTTGCCAACAAACTGCGACAAATATTCGGATGCTCATCGGGTCGTTCCGAAGCCGCGAAACAGAAGCTGGCTGTGCGTCTACAACTGGCACATGAGTCGTACACTTCGTATATCGAGGATGTTTTGGCCCTCTGTCGCCGTGCGAATAAAGACATGACGGAAGATGAGCGCGTTCGCCACATCCTTAAAGGAATCGGCCCAATCGCATTCAACGCCTTGGCTGTTGGCAATCCCGCTACGGTTAACGACGTCATTTCGACATGCCAACGCCTTGACCAGTTGCAGTCCCTCCGGCTTCAACAAGACAGTGATCCACGCCTGATGCCTCCCTCTGAATTAAAAACCCTTATCCGCACAATTATCCGGGAAGAACTTCGAGACCTTGAACAGCAGCGGTCCACTGTCGCCTCCGCTCCGTCTCCACCATTCGACCTGCGGAATCTTGTTAAGCAGGAGTTAGCGGCAATGGCGACACCGACATCCCCGGTCGCTCCGCCAGCACGCCCGATGCCCACATACGCCGATGTGACGCCCAGGTCGACACCGGCAGCACCGGTTGTTCAAACGGTAATGCCCACATATGCGGAGATCGCTGCGATTCCGCCTGCTCCCGGGGCATCTAGCTCTACGGATACTGCTAGTAGCCATTTGGCTGCTATGCGAGGTGGAATGACTGCTGCACCCTTGTATCCTCAGTGGCGTCAATCCCGTCCTGTTTGCTTTTACTGCGGTATACGAGGCCACATTTCTCGTTACTGCCGTCGCCGCCAGCAAGAGGAACGACGAGGCTATGCTGAGTTCGAACGAGACCGGTTCCGAAGACCAGATCTTTATGCTCCAGACACCTACCCGTCCGCGCAGTACCGGTCTCCGTCTCCTCCAGTGTCCCCTCGTCAACATCAGGAATACCGCTCCTCCAGACGACGCTCTCCATCGCCCTACCGCCGCTCCGCATCGCCGCTTCGTCCAATCATCTCCCGTCCTGTTGACCAATCTTCGGAAAACTAAGGATTGCAGTTTTTGGAGGGAAAACTGCGTCCCGTCGACCAACAAAAATACCTCCTGTTCGCCCAGCTAATATGTTGTCAGTGACTCTTGAAGGTATTCCTGTGCAAGCTCTCGTTGACACCGGTGCAACCACTTCTGTTTTGCGTAGTGACTTGTGCTCGCGCCTCCGTAAAGTCAGAACGCCCTATGTGGGACCTGTGTTGCGTGGGGCAAATAACGTGCTGATTCAACCTGACGGACAGTGTACGGCTCGTGTTTCTATTGATGGTATACGTCACCACATCGAGATGATTGTGTTGCCCACGTGCATTCATGAACTTATCCTTGGTTGGGACTTTCTGCATTCTGCTTCCGCTGTTATATCCTTTAAAGAGAACGTCATTCACATAACGGATACAACGGATGCGCCCATTCCAGTTTCATCACCCTCGATCTCCAACTTGGTCATTGTTGAAGACTGCGTCCTGCACCCTGGTCACGAACACGTGATAGCTGTCGCATCTACCCAAGTAACCGACGGTGATGCACTTGTGGCTCCTTCGTTTCGCTGCACCTCCCGTGGAATTCTCGTCGCCTCTTGCCTCCTCCGGTTTTCCTCTGGCTGCGCTTTTCTGCCCGTTTCTAACACAACTGCAGAATCTGTGCTGCTGCCCAAGGGAATGACAGTGGCAAAGATTGACTTCTCTCCATTGACCTCCATCGCGACACTCTGCCCGTCTTCGTCACCAGTACCAGCTCCAGGTTCACGTTCTTTCCCTTTTCGAGCTGTCATTGGTTCAGACCTCACACCAAAACAGTCTGAAGCACTATTGGCCCTTTTGGCTAAGCACAAAGCCTGCTTTGATAGCTGTGCCACAACACTGAGACAGACTTCCGCGGCTGTACATCGCATTGAAACCGACGGTTCTCGTGTGATACGCCGTCGCCCATATCGGGTTTCGCAATCAGAGAGAGAAATAATTGAAAAAGAAGTGAACGAGATGCTATCGCGAAATATAATACGACCTTCTTCGAGTTCCTGGGCATCTCCAGTCGTTTTAGTTAAAAAGAAGGATGGCTCTGTTCGTTTTTGCATTGACTACCGCGCGTTAAATAAGATCACACGCAAGGACGTATATCCTATGCCTAGAATTGATGACGCTTTAGACACACTGCAAGGGGCGAACTATTTTTCGAGCCTTGACTTACGATCAGGTTACTGGCAAATCCCCATGAACGAGGCTGACAAAGAAAAAACTGCATTTGCCACACCGGACGGCCTTTATGAATTTAATGTAATGCCATTCGGCTTGTGCAACGCTCCAGCCACGTTTGAGCGAATGATTGATACTGTTCTTCGTGGCCTAAAATGGAAGACCTGCCTCTGTTACTTAGATGATATCGTTGTTTTTTCATGTACCTTTGCCCAACATCTTCAACGATTAGACGAGGTGCTACAATGTCTCTCCAAGGCTGGCCTTCAGATAAATACAAAGAAGTGTACATTTGCCAGCAAAAGCATCAAAGTCCTCGGTCACGTCGTTTCCAAAGACGGAATCCAACCAGATCCCGAGAAGATCGCAGCTGTGCTACAGTTCCCTCGACCGTCCAACCAAAAGACGTTGCGCAGCTTTCTTGGTCTCGCGTCCTATTTTCGTCGCTTTATACGCAACTTTGCTACCTTAGCGGCTCCGCTAAATAAGTTATTGGCCACTGGTGCTCCTTTCTCATGGTCCAACGACTGCGAGTCTGCATTTCAAATTTTGAAAGAACGCCTGACTTCCGGACCAGTGCTGCGCCACTTCGATGAGAGAGCGCCTACCATACTCCATACTGACGCAAGCGCACAAGGCATTGGAGCAGTCCTTCTGCAGCGTGATTCCACCTCTAAAGAGCAGGTTGTGGCCTACGCTAGCCGGACTCTGTCAACAGCTGAGCGGAATTACACCATCACGGAGCAGGAGTGCCTGGCTATCGTATGGTCGATACAGAAATTCCGCCCGTATCTCTACGGTCGGCACTTCACCATCATCACCGACCACCACGCACTCTGTTGGCTTTCATCAATGAAGAATATGTCAGGACGTCTTGCGCGCTGGATACTGCGCTTACAAGAGTACGACTTTACGGTTACGTACAAGTCTGGCAAATGTCATCATGATGCCGACGCGCTGTCCCGGTGCCCACTTTCGCTCTCTCGTGACAATACGTCCACCGCATCGCGTTCGAATGACTCTGACACCCAGCTTGCCTCACAACACGAATCGCTCGCATCGCTGGATCCAATGCAGCTATCTTCGAACTCCGATTTACGTTCACTTCAGCTGGCAGATTCCTACTGTCGGTCTTTCATTGATCGCCTTCGCGGTGTCACTAAACCACCCAACAGCCGCTTGCGACGCCAGCTTCGACAATTTCGCCTTGAGGACGGTGTGCTTAAGCGCTACATTTACCATCCCACCGGTAACAAGTGGGTGCCAGTTCTTCCCCGCTGCCTTCGTCTTCGAGTTTTGGAAGCATTCCACGATGATATTGCTGCCGGTCATCTAGGCTTCCACAAGACCTACGATCGCATCAAGACGCGCTGCTTCTGGCCTGGCTTGTCCACAACGGTGGCCAAATACGTGGGCTCGTGCGCGTTGTGTCAGCACCGCAAGCGATCCACATCCCCGCCTGCTGGTTTCCTTCAGCCTCTTCCCTGTCCCACCACACCATTCGAATTTGTCGGAATAGACTTGTACGGTCCTTTGCCGTTGACACCTTCCGGTCACCGTTGGATCGTCACTGCAGTCGACCATCAAACAAGATACGCCGAGACTTCACCTCTTCATTCTGCTACCGCCACAGAAATCGCCAATTTTTCTTGAACTCCATCGTCTTGCGCCACGGAGCCCCTCGCGTCCTTTTGAGTGACCGTGGCAAAGCCTTCCTTTCCAAGGTCCTGGATGAAGTCCTGCAGGCGTGCAATACAGTGCATAAAACCACTTCTACATACCATCCGCAAACGAATGGCCTTACCGAGCGCTTCCACCGAACACTCTCTGACATGATATCGATGTACTTGCATCCTGACCACAAAAATTGGGATAACATTTTACCGTTTGTCACCTTCGCATACAATACTGCGGTACAACGATCAACTGGCTACAGCCCGTTTTTTCTCGTGTACGGCCGATCTGCCTCCTCGGTCTTCGACACGGCATTTTTCTTTGCACCGGCTCCAAGCAGTACCTCGCTCCCAGAAGAGTTCGCAGCCCGAGTCACACAATGCCGTGAAATTGCTCGCAAAAACACAGAAGCAACCCAAAAGGAGAGAAAACATCGCTGTGATAAAAAACGACGCGACGTGGCCTTTAATGCTGGCGATAAGGTTTTACTATGGACCCCGGTTCGAGCGTCGGGCCTTTGCGAGAAATTTCTTCACCGGTATGTTGGCCCATACACCGTTGTACGACAGACATCTCCAGTTAACTACCTCGTCACCCCACTTCAGTCTGTCACTGACCGCCGTCTGCGCAGCACGGAAATAGTTCACGTCTCACGCATGAAGCCTTTTGTTACTCGTTCGGCCGATCTCTGACTGGCGGCCAGGTTGGCCGCTTCGCAGAGGGGGGGGGGAAATTGTAAGCACATTCCAAGCATTTGATCGTTCTCACTTGCACATACCCATCATCATCGTCCTCTCTCTTGGGGTTGTTGTTCTGAGCCGAGCCAGACATCGCAGAATAAACGCTTCTGCTCGCCCTGCCTGCTCGCCGTACCTAGTCTGCCTGCGTCTTTCAATATATATACATTGATACGCGACCCCGAATTGATTATGTGCTAGACTGCCTCCATGGCACCAACTATTTTGGTCGAGTGACCTCATCCTGGAGAAGTCAGCTTTCAACACACCCAACGGCCTTTTCCAATTCAAGGTCATGCCTTTTGGTTTGTGCAATGCGCCGGCTACTTTTGAACGTATGATGGACTGTCTTCTCCACGATTTCAATTGGTCGACCTGCCCTTGCTATATGGACGATGTATTCGTTTATTCGGCCTCCTTCAAAAGCCACCTCTCTTGCCTCTCGGCAATTTTAGACATTTTTTGTTGCGCTGGTCTCCAACCGAATTTGTCAAAATGCTGATTTGGACGCCGGTATATTAAATTACTCGGCCACCTTGTTGACGCAACTGGTGTTCAACCCGACCCTGACAATGCCCGTGCAGTCCGAGAATTCCCGGTTGTGCGTTCCACACAAGAACTTCACATATTTATTGGGTTCTGCTCCTACTTTCGCCGCTCTGTCTTCAACTTGGTGGTTATTGTGAGGCCCCTCACAGATCTCCTCAAAAAGATTGCAGCCTTTTCTTAGGGCAAAGACCGAGAGCATTTTTCATCGCGTCGTTGAAAACTGTTCTCACATCACCAACCGTGTTCGCTTATTTTGATCGAGCGGCAAGAACAGAGCTTCACAACAATACAAGCTGCCATGGCATCGTTGCTATACTCGCTCAGATACAGAATGGCACCAACCGTACGATACCCTACGCTAGTGGCCTTCTGTTAAAAGCGGAAAAAATTATTCTATCACTGAGCGGGAATGTTTAGCCTTCGTTTGGGCCATTGGGAAATTCCGTTCGTACTTATACGGACGTCAATTCGCAGTCATCATGGGCCATCAAGCGCTTTGCTGGCTGCCAACGCTTAAGAGCCCTACAGGAATACTCGGCTGATAGGCACTTGAATTACAGGAGTACACGTTCTTAGTTGTGTACAAATCTGAAGGCTCACAGGGATGCTGACTGCTTATCCGTGCACCCCTTTGGTACACCTAACTCCACTGGTTTGGAATACGATGCCTGCGTTTTAGTCATTACTGACTTTCAGAACACAGCTGACGAACAGCGCCAAAATCTATTGCTGCTCACCATCAATGACTGCCTTCAATCGCCTCAAACTCACCCTTCCCTTCGCAGATTCCTGCTTAAACACAACGCTTTGTACCACCGCAACTTACACCGCGACAGCGTAGAACTTTTACTCGTCCTATCACATCACCTGTGAAAGAATGTTCTGCGACAATTCCACGACGATCCACCATCTAGACATCCAGGAGTCTCCAGAACTTACGACCACGTTCCACAAGTATGAAGAGTGTCCACCACTCCGTTCGCCATTACGCCGCATCTTGCGACCTCTGCCAGCGGCGAAAGAAGCCTACGATTCCCCCTGTCGGTCTTCTTCAACCTATTGAAGTTCCAGCCGAGCTGTTTTACCGAGTGAGGTTGGACTTGCTAGGTCCCTTTCCTATTTCCACAACTGGAAATAAATAGATTGCAGTGGTCCCAGACTATGCCACTTGGTATGCAATAACTCGAGTGCTACCAAGCAGCTGCGCAACTGACGTTGCCGACTTCCTAGTCGACGACATTATTCTCTATCATGGCGCGCCGTCTCAGCTCCCCACAGACCATGGTCGTACTTGCTATCTCGTGTGATTGATGGTCTACTCTGATCTTGTGCTACCCGTCACAACTTCACCACTTGTTACCACACTCAGACTAACAGCCTTACGGAGCGCCTAAACCACACATTGAGAGCCATGCTTTCCATGTACTTATCTACCAACCCCACTGATTGGGACATATACTTCCATTTGTCACCTTCGCCTACATCTTGTAACGTCAAAAACAGCAAGCTCCTCCCCATTTTATCTACTCTTAAGACGCCATCCCTTACTGCCCTTCTAAACACTGCTCTCACGAGACCACCCATCCTCCACTTCCTACGCTCAGGATGCCATTAACCATGCCCTCACGGCATGCGCGGTAGCCCGCGCTCGGTTATCGTCGTCGCAGACAGAACAGAAGTCTCTTTACGAACGTCGACATAGGGATGCCGTTTTTTCTGCGGGTTCGCGTGTTCTCCTGTGGTTTCCATCTCAACGTGTTGGCCTCTGCGAGAAACTACTATTAGTATACACTGGGCCCCACCGAATCATTCGTGAGATCACAGCTGTGACCTACGAGATTGCCGCAACCACAAAATCAACGGCTGCTGTACCCAGAACAGAAGTAGTTTCCGTTTCTCGCCTCAAACCCTACAACGCGGACTCGCTTATGTAACAGGCACCCAGTGCCTTATCAGCTGGGATGATGACACGTGTATGGAACACTCGCTCCGGCACAGCTGAAATGGCGCCCAGAGAGAGGAAGACGACAACTTGGTTGTTGTGGGTTGGAGGACTTTCGAGATACCCCGTTGGCCACCACAACTGAGTGCTCTTTAATTCGTTAACAAGACCCGCTGTTGGTGAAAAAAATCTTCCCCGTAACAACACACTTATGTATTGTCCCGGGGTGGTGACGTGGCCAAAGGCAGGAGACTTGTGTTGGAATTTAACTGTTCATTTGAGTGAACTTGTGCCCAGTATACAGGAAGTCCGATTACAGTAGCAGTCTTGGACTGATAGCGGCAAACAGATCGTCGGCCGTCGATCAACTACTGACAAGCGGCGAAGCGAGTCGGCATTTAAACTCTTGCCATGGATTGTTCTAGCGTTATCGCTGGCAGTGGCGTAGGTTCCAGAATAATCTGTACCGTTCGCAGAGTGGGCGTGATCTCATTGAAATGATCTGCTACAGTCCGGAAGCTTCTCGAAAACTGCAGGCGCGGTTTGTGCTGAGAATTGTGTTGTGTTTTGGGACGATAACAATACTTGGGAAATGGAACGCGTGGCATTGACCTCCTCTGAAATAGGCATCGTCCAGAAGATTTAACTAAAGATGAAGGTACAACAATAATGCAAGAAAGTACAATGAATAAATTACGATACAATATAATACAAAAACTCCCCAGCATTTTCCCGAGGGTGAACATGGTCAAGTGCGAATGCACGGGGTGATGCTATGAGGGGTTGTTGTCAAACCACAGCCGGTCGCACACGGCGCAGCTGTGACCGAAGCTGCGATCCACAAAATCGCGCATGAAACGCGCGTCCGGATGTGCAAACTGCTCACACTTCGCACGTCCCCCCGCCATATCGGCTTCGGGGGGCTCGGCTCGTTTCATCCGCTTTCGTTCGGCGTCTTGACGCCGGCCTTCATCGCCACAGGCAATGCGCCGCTTACGCCTCCCATCGGCCTCCCGCGCGCGGATTTCGGGATCCGCAGCCCGCTTCGCCTGCCTGCGCTCGGCAGCACGGGCCTTAGCTTCGGGACCGGCGGCCCGCTTACGCGCAGCATCACGGGCCCTTCTTTGCGCTGCCTTGTCTTCAATCGGTGGGGTATCTTCAACGATGCGTGCAATGCTCGCATTCGATTGCGTTGTACTCGTTCTTGGATGTATCGCAATCGAGGTTGATGCCTGCGATGGATCCATACTGCGAAAGGCTGCATGGCGCCGTGACGTCACGGCGCGCAGAGGGTGCGAGGAGCTCACGCGTCGGAATCCGAATCGCACACGCACGAGCCAGCGGGAGAACGCTCGCTCTCTCCCGCGCTCCCCTCCCTCTCCCGCACCGTTACTACGCACGCTCCTCTCTCCTTCTGCGCCGTTGCTAGGGGAGAGGAGGAGGAGCGCGGATGACGGCGGATTCAGTGTCGCTTATAAAGTGCATTCGCGATTAAAAAAAAACTCAGTTTTAGTTTGTTAACGCGCATGAAACAGCTTGAGGCGCGCGACATGGACGACTTCAGGTCGCGATCGGCGTCGTTGAGAGTTCGTGATGCCGTCGGGGACAACCTCGTAATCGATTCGGACGAAATATCGAACCACCCTGTACGGTCCGAAGTACCGTCTTAGTAGCTTTTAACTTAGTCCGCGTCGTCGTATCCGCGTCCACACCCAAACACGTTCACTGGGCTGGAATTCCACAAAGCGTCGTCGAAGATTGTAACGGCGACTGTCGGTCGTCTGTTGACTCTTGATACGGAGACGTGCGAGTTGTCGGGCTTCTTCGGCGCGTTGAAGGTACTCACTCACATTGAGATTTTCTTCGTCGGTGACGTTGGGTAACATGGCATCGAGCGTCGTTGCCGGGCTCCTTCCGTAGACCAATTTGTAGGGAGATATCTGCGTCGTCTTCTGCACTGCCGTGTTGTATGCGAAGGTCACGTACGAAAGAATGGCGTCCCACGTCTTGTATTCGACATCGACGTACATTGCCAACATGTCGGCGATCGTCTTGTTAATCCGCTCGGTGAGGCCGTTGGTCTGTGAGTGGTACGCTGTCGTCCATCGGTGCTTTGCCTGGCTGTATGCCAAGATCGCTTGAGTTAAGTCGGTTGTAAATGCCGTTCCTCTGTCGGTGATAAGGACCTCCGATCGCCGTGACGTAGGACAATATTTTCGACGAAGAACTTACCTACCTTGGATGCATTGCCTTTGGGAAGGGCTTTTCTCTCGGCGTAGCGGGTGAGGTAGTCGGCAGCTACCACGATCCACTTGTTACCGAGAGCCGACGTTGGTGACGGCCCCAGTAGGTCCATTCCAATCTGCTGGAAGTTTAGCGAAGTGGTTCAATTGGCTGCAGAAGTCCCGCTGGCCTTGTCGGCGGTGTCTTGCGTGGCTGACAGTCCCGGCATGTCCTCACATAACGAGTGACGTGGGTGGTGAGACATGGCCAGTAGTACCTTTCTTGTATCCTCGTGAGCGTGCGAAAAACACCGAGGTGCCCTGCTGTCGGGTCGTTGTGCAGGGTCCGAAGGAGTTCTGGTCGCAGAGCGGAGGCACCACAAGGAGGTACTTGAGCTCGAAGCAGTGAAAAGTTTTTCTTTTGTAGAAGACCATTTCGCAGGAAGAACGACGCAAGTGCGCGCTTGAATACCTTCGGGACTTTGACAGTTCTGCCTTCGAGGTATTCTATTAGGGCCTTAAGTTCCGGTTCGGCCCGCTGTCGTTCAGCGAAGTCGTCGGTAGTTATCGTTCCTAACAAGTAGTCGTCATCCAGATCGTCGGGTGGTGGTTGGTCGACAGGCGCACAAGAGAGACATTCGGCTTCGGGTTGATCTTGCCGGACTTGTAAATGACAGTAATATCATATTCACGAAGTGCTCGGGCTCCATCGCGCAAGGTGACCTGAAGGGTCCTTCAAGGTGGCTAGCTAACACAAGGCGTGGTGGTCGCTCACAACTTTAAAGGGCCTGCCGTAGAGTTGGGGCGAAATTTTGACGTAGCCCAGATGATGGCGTGGTCCTCCTTTTCTCTTGTGGATTAATTTGCTTCTGCTTGGATAGCATGCCGGAGGCGATGTTTAAGCTCCTAGAAAGCGTGTTCCTGTGGCGTTTCCCACTTGAGCTCTACGTCAGCCTTGGTAAGGTTCGTGAGAAGGATCGACGATCGGGCGAAGTTTTTCACGATCCGCTTATACTAGGCGCACAATCTCAGAAACCGGCGCACCGCCTTCTTGTCAGTGGGTGGCGGGAAGTCGGCGATAGCGGCTATTTTCCGTGGATCAGGACTAACTCCAGACTTGCTAATAACATGCCCCAAAAACAAGAGCTCCTCGTACGCAAATCTGCACTTTTCTGGCTTCAGTGCGAGTCCGGACGTCTTGATGGATTTAGGTACAGCTTCAAGGCGCCGAAGATTCTCTGTAGAAACTCGAGGAAAACACGACGACGTTGTCCAAGAACACAAGGCAAGTCTGCCAATGCAATCCTGCCAGTACTGTATCCATAACGCGTTGAAAAGTTGCAGGGGCTCAGCAAAGATCGAAGGAGCATCACCTTAAATTCGAAGAGGCCGTCCGGTGTTATAAACACCGTCTTCTCTCAGTCTCTTTCGTCGACTTTGAATTGCCAATAGCCAGTCTTGAGGTCCATTGACGAAACCCACTTGGCGTTATGGAGCCGATCGAGTGCGTCGTCTCTTCGTGGGAGAGGATACACGTCCTTGTCTAGTGATTTTGTTCAATTGGCGATAATCGACGCAGAAACGTAGGGTTCCATCCCTTTTCTTCACTAACACCACGGTGGATGCCCATGGGCTCTTTGACGGCTGGATAATGTCATCCCGCAGCATTTCATCAACTTGCCTCTTCATGGCCTCACGTTCTCGCGCCGAAACACTGAACGGGCTCTGACGGAGTGGTCTGGCGTTTCCTTCGGTTTTGATGCGATGTTTTGTGATTGGCGTCTGCCGAATTTTTGATGACGACGAAAAGAAATCTTCGTATTCCAGGAGCAAGGCCTTCAGCTGTTCTTGCTTATGGTTCGGAAGTCTGGGATTGACATTGATAGCTATAGGAGGGGCTTGGTTCCTCTAAGCAGGTTCCGCAGAATCGGCGAGGGCGACAGCCCTGGTGGCTTCGACAATTTATCCGATGTATGCGACGGTTGTTCTTTCAGATATATATATGTGAGGTTTGACGTCTCAAACAACCATACGAATATGAGAGATGCCGTAGTGAAGGGCTCAAGCGATTTCGACCACCTGCGGTTCTTTAACGTTCACCCAAATCTGAGCACATGGGCCTGCAACATTTGCGCCTCCCTCGGAAATGCAGCCGCTGCCGCTGAGATTTGAACCCGCGACTTGCGGGTCAGTAGCCGAGTACCTCAGCCACTAGACGAATGTGGTGGGGCACCGTTGTTCCTTTGTTCCCATCCTTGTACTTATTGCTGAAATTCGTGAGCATAACCTTTCCTTTGCCTCCCCGCAGCCCTGCAGTTCCTCTTGCGACGCAAATAATTCGGGTGACCAACCGATGCTGACTGCCTTAAACGACGCCTTCTAAGTCAGGTGATTTAGGAGTGCCGTCTGATACAATGACCCTTGAGCGAGGCGGAATGGTGACTTGTTCTTCCAGAACAATCAAGGCATGGTTTCCTGACGGCATGCGCGGCGGTAGTGCTTCTTCTGTGGATAACGTTATCGACTTCGTTTTTAGGTTGATGACAGCACCATGGAGGCATAAGAAGTCCATGCCAAGGATGACATCTCTCGAGCAACGCTGTAAGACTTGGAAGTCAGTAGGATAAATACGGCCATTAATGGTGACTCTCACTGTGCTAACTCTTGCAGGCGTTACGAGATGACCTCCGGCTGTGCGGATTGAAGGGCCTTCCCAAGCTGTCCTAACTTTCTTTAACTTCGCGGTGAACGAGTCACTGATGACGGAGTAGTCGGCTTCTGTATCGACGAGAGCGGTCACACTGAGGCCGTCGATAAAAACATCGAGGTCGCTAGTTCGCCATCTCGCATTACAGTTAGGGCGAGGCGTCGGGTCACGGCTGCGTCGGCTTGTTCCGCTGCTTCCATGTTGCGTCGTCAGGTCACCTTCGGTAAGCGAGGTTTCGCCGTCAGGCCTTTGCTTGGTTGGCGTTGTGTTCGGAAAGCTCCGTCGCGGCGTCGTCGTCGTCGGAGAATCTTCGGTAGTTCGTCACACAGCAACCGCACCTCCATCGGTTTCTGCCCCTAGTTTCCCGGGTACGAGCTAGGAGACCGGCCCCGCATTGTGCCAGAATACTGCCGCTGGTGCGGTGACGTGCGGCGGCTGGACGACGGCGAACAGGGAGGGCTTCGTGGTGTCCACTGAGTTTCTTTCAGGTAGTCAGCATTGTCACGTGGCCGTTCTCCTGGCTGTGGACGCGGTGAATTGACGGCAAAGCCACGCAGTCCAATCTGTCAGTACTGCAACGGCGGTCAGTGTGTCCGGCCTCGCTACAGTGGTAGCAGAGCAGGTGGTGGTCATGGGTGCGCCAGACGTCAGTCTTCCTCGGCGCACTGCGATGGGCCGCTGGCGAACGGAAGGACGTCGGTTGGGGTGGTGGTGGCGGTGGCATCTGGCGACGGAAGTGCGATGGGGCAGCGTTTTGGCGTGCGCTTGGAGGAGGGGCGTGGCGGCGGGCTGCAGCAGCATAGCTCATGACTCGCTGCTGAGGCTCTTGAGACTGAGGAATGCCCAGCGATTGCTGGATCTCCTGGCGTACGACGTCCGCGATGGATTTCATGTGAGGCTGCGCTCAAGGGAGTAATTTTTTCAGCCCTTCTTGCACGATCGCTCGAATCGTCTCACACAAGTCAGTGGTTCCAAGCCCTTGAATTCCGGCGTAGCTCGTAGAGGAGAAGCTACAGCTATATTGCCGCGAGCGCATCTCGAGCATCTTCTCTATCGTAGATGCTTCTGAAATGAATTCGACGACCGTCTTTGGCGGGTTTCTGATCAGCCCGGCAATGAGTTTCCTGCTTTACTCCTTGCACGAGCAGACGGACCTTCTTCTCCTCGGACATGTTGGAGTCAGCGTGGCGGAAAAGTGTAATCATATCTTCCGTGAATAGCGCCACGTTTTCGTTTGGCATCTGCATGCGGGTTTTGAGAAGAGCTCCAGCCTTCTCCTTGCGCAGCACACATGCGAAAGTGGTAAGTAACCTGGCACGAAAGACGTGCCACGTTGTAATGCTTCGCTCTTGATTCCCGAACAAGGTCCGAGCAGCATCTTCTAAGGCAAAATACACATGCCGGAGCTTGTCATCGTCTGTCCAGTCATTGAAGGCGGCGACGCGCTCAAACCTTTCGATCCAGCTTTCCGGGTCTTCCAGTGGCGAACCGCGGAAAGTTGGCGGCTCTTTGGGTCGTCGAAACAGGAGTGGTGCAGGCTGCACGGGGGCGGTCATGGTTGCAGAATTTGATGTCGAGATCCGGGTCTGCCTGGCTGCTTCAGGAAGGGACCCGTACTCTGGTTGTAGTCCCCTCTGCCGGCCGCTCGTTCGCTGTTCAGGGTTAGCGTCAGTGTCTTCTTTGCCGCTTGGGCTGAAGCCGGGGCTTAAAGGGGGCGTCCGGAACATCAAAGAAGCAGCACCTCCACCAGATGTCACGGGGTTGTGAAGTGGCCGAAGACAGGAGACTTGGTGTTGAAGTTTAACTGTTTATTTGGGCGAACCTGTGCCCGGTAACGGAAAGTTCGATTACAGTAGAAGTCTTGGGCGTTTAAGAGAATTTTATTTCCCGATATATCATACATAGCCTATGTGCACACATAAATATGGAAAATGGTGAGCAATACGTAGGTAAAATGCAAGCTGTTATATACAGCGAAAGAACTTATGTATATAGTGACGTACCATGCGAATATTGTTCAACAAAGACAATACATTCTTGCCATCGAGATGAATAAACTTAAATAAACAGTAAGGCTATAAGAACAAACAAGGGGAGGTCATTCGCAGTGAAGGGTGATGTTTTGCATTCACCTGTGAGGACAATTTGCTCTCGTGCTCAAGAACCATACTGCACAAAAGGACATGTTTCTAAGGAAGAAAAGAAAAATACACACTGTAATGTCACAGTGTTACAAGCTCTAGCCCACCTCCTCAATAGGGGAGGAAAGGCATGCAAACTTTGTTGTTTTGTACGATAATAAATCGCGTAGACCAACGTCGGAGAAAAGGGTCCTCTCCCAGAATGACTAGTTCAATGTTAAGATGCATAAGCATTATGTATGATAGCCGATGTAGTAGGGGAAACATGGCTCTCTGGGGGCGTCCCCTCAGACAGGCCAGTCCCCTTCGTTTCCATAAGACGAGGGCTCCGATAGCCATTAGGGGTACGACAAGGTTATTCCTGTGGCCAGACTTCCACTGCATACTTGTTTGGAACATTTTGGTAACCATGCGCCAAAAGGTGCGTGCCACTGTACATTCGTAGAAGACATGGTACAGTGTTTCGACGCAACCGTATTGCGTGCATGTGGCGGAGAACGCCACGCCCCACGCCGCAAGGTGGTCGGCTGTTAGTAAAGTCTCCCATTCCTTAAGCCAGTTTAGGTCACGGACCTAGGAAGAGAGAGACGTGTTTGTACAAGTCCAACGTCTTTTCACCTGGCATTTCCGGCGTTGTTCATCAGATAGGCTTTTAAATACTATTAATTCACTCATGTAGGTGGGAGACATTTCTATAAGTTCTTGAACTGAAAAAATGTTTTGCCATTGTTGCAAAGATTTTATAACATGTGTTTATTGTGTTAATGTGTAACTCTGTAGCTATCTGGGTGTTACAATTCTCCGTCGAAGCTTATGACTGATAATGGCATTAAAACCCTTGCAGTTCGTAGACGCTTGGCCCGTTTACTCTTCCTCAACAAATTGCTACTTGTAATGTGAAAATAACTCCGTCAACTATGATTAAACCGCTAAGCACAAGAAGGACCTGTCACACGCATGCTTATTCCTTTCAGCCTATCTTCGCCAAAACTAATCAGTTTAAGCACAGCTTCTTCCCACGTACAATTTCCGAATGGAATGCGCTCCCGGAAGCAGTGATACAAGCCAAAAATTTGTCCCAAGCGCTCCAGGAAAGCATCTGTCGCTAAGTATACGCATTGTGTGGTGTGCTATGCCTTGACCAATCTGCATTGTACTCTTTCTATTGTTATTTTTTTATTCTTCGTATGTATGTGTAACAGTGTTAAGTGTATTGCCAATTGCCCGTCTTGCTTGGGCCACAAACTGGCCTGCAGTATTCGCAATAAATAAATAAATAATACATCGGTGGCTGTTCGGCAGCTGGTCCCGTGTTGTTTACTAAACCGAAAAATCTTCTAGAGGTTCCCAGCAGATACACTATGAGTTGCCTGCCTCGATACGATGAGTTCTCTAAGACTGCCGTGGTGTTTTTAAAAGCCAACAGGCGGCACAATACATCAAAGTTGAGTACACTGAGCCCCCCCCCCCCTTTTACTGGTAGGTGGACAAAGGCTCTGGAAACAGCTTCGGCGTGGCAATACCAAAAAAAGAAGCTGCACGCAGTAGCTACTCTCAGCAGAACCCAACGAGGTGGTCGAGCAATTCTGGCTACATAAAAGAGTGGCGCTGATATGCTGGATTTAATTAGATAAGCTCTTTCAGTAAAAGGTAATTGGGACGTTCTGGCAACTTCAATCCGTCTGTCCACTTTGTGTTGGATTTCTTTGCATGTGGTGCAGGCTACCTCGCCAAACGAGAGGAAAGTTACAAATAAGATTTTAACGCCTTGGACGATTTGGACGCCATCAGGGAACTCTTCAATGTGCATTCTAAAGCACAAGGCCTTGCTTTTTCTGGGATTAAGACGTGCTCCCGACAGGTAACTATACGTGTGCAATAATCGCAGAAAGGCTCTGTAGCTATCTATATTCCGAATAAAAAACGAGATGTCATCAGCGTATGCCGCTACTTTCACTTCGCCCAAGCCCGGGAGAGGAAAACCGCGTATCTAAGTGTAGTTCTGCATTTGTTTCAATAATGGATCTATGCATAATACAAAAAGGATTGCGGAGAGGGAACAGCCTTGTCGAATGCCCCTACTTACTGCAATTGGTTCAGATGTATAGCAACTCACTACTAATGAAGTTTCTAAGTCTGTGTAGATTAGGCAGAGGATGTCGGTTAAATGTGCTGGGAAGCCATAACAGTCAAGAACAGCGAAGAGATAGTTCCATTCGACGCGATCAAAAGCTTTATTCTTATCCAAGCAAACAAAAAGGCCAGATATTTGTGTTCTTGTAGCAAACGTAAAAATATCGCGAGTCAGCGCGAGCGAGGAATGGATCGCACGACCTGGAACACAGCATGTTTGAATGTCGCTTACTATTTCTGGTAAAATGGTAGTTATGCGGTTTGCAAGAATGGCTGCCAATATCTTATAATCCGAGTTAAGTAGGGAATTGGGCCTCCACGTCCTTGGATCAGACAGCTCTCCCTCGCTTTTAAGTAAGAGTATAACTCTGCTCTCTCGAAACGTATTTGTTCTGATTCCGTCAGCAAAAAGCCCATTTAGCACTGTCAAAAAGTGGTCTTGTATTCTTTCAAGGAAAGTTTTGTAGAAACTCAAAGGTATCCTGGCAGGGCCAGCGGCGGCGGTTGCGTTCATGTGCTGAAGCACAAAGCGTAACTCATCAAGCATCACTGAGCTGCACAGACAATCGCGGAGCTCCTCTGGTACGTGGGAAATTCCCGCGCAAAACTCGTTAACTATGGTGGTGTATTTCACGTCGCTCGCGTTCTCCGCCCTGAACAGATTCGAAAAATGTGTTCCAAAGAACCTCATTATGTCTTCTGCTCGTATAGACTGTTCGCCGTTAAGCAACTGAATGAAAGGAACATGCATGTGTTCAACCAAGGAGCCGTTGCGAACACTTCGAAGAACCGCTGGATCTGAAACCAGTCGTCCGTTGATAAAAGACTGCGCAGCCGTGTGCGAGCTAAGACGCAGCAAAAGTTCGTACCACGCCTTTAACTGATCGAGAAAGTCGTGCATTGCGAACGTCACCGTCTTGCCTCTGCGTACAATGCGCGCTTTTTGTAGCGTGTCGTTTATCTCTGTCGTCATGCGCGCTTTTTTTTTCGCGCCCCGCTTTGATAAGCTTGGCGCGCCAACTGTGTTTCAATGCGTCCCAGCTGCGGAGTTCAGGCGGTCTATCGCACGCTTGCTCTAGTGCATTGCGCAGTAATGTTACGCTTTCCGGGTCGTGCACGAGTGTGTTGTCAATTTTCCAATGGTTTCTAAAGGTGGTGGACTGTTCAAATAAAAGTTTTACAGACACTGGAAAGTGGTCTGTAATGCATGGAGCACCAGGTGGGAATTGTAGGACTTCGCAGCTTCGGACATGTGTGGCTAGCACTTCAGAAAAATAGTAGCGATCTAGCCTGGTCATGTTGGAACCCCGTAGCCATGTTACAACGAATTCATTTCCGTGAGTGTGGATCCACGCATCCCTGAGCTTGAAGTGGCGGATGAGTTGTCGCAATGCGCTAACTCCGCTATATATTCTGCTTTCTCTGCGTCCGCGCGCATCTCTGTCGGTGTTCTCAACACAGTTAAAATCCCCTACTAAGAAAGTGGGGTAACTGTCAAACATAAATGAGTCGAGTGAATTGAAAAAAAAAATCGGCCGTGCCCCCACGTCGAGCTGGGGCATATATTACGAGCACCCTTGCTCGTCAGCCGTGAAGGTCAAAGCCTACTGCTATGGTGCGACTGTCAAAACCATAAACACAGAATGCTCCTCGACGTGACGCTGGTGTAAAAAATTGACTCCAACTCCGCACTTGTTTGAATCAGTCAGCAAAAAAAGGCATCGCCTGCAAAATGCGAACAAAGGGATTGCACATCATTAGGGGTTCTAAAAATACAGTCCTGTAAGAAGAGGATATCGACATGACGCGACCTTGAGAAGTGCATTACTTCTATCTGCTATTTTGGCGTCTGAAACCCCTGATGTTTAAGGAATGAAATTGCATCATAGACATTTTGAAAAGGGAGTGTCCGCGCAAACTTCAGCAAAACCCCTTGCAGAGGGTGTGGCGAGCGCTCAACAAGTGAACATGACTAAAGAGAGAAATGCTCTGACGTCATCAGAGCATTAGCAAGTTTTAAGGGCTTACTACTGTCCGTAGAGCCATCAGAGCCCGTGGTCGGTGGGTGGGCACGTTTCGTGGTTTGACGGTCAACTTCCATGGCGCTGGCACCGACACTCGCACCTGCAGCCGCACCTGTCATCTGGTAAGTGGGGTTATACAGGCTTAGTTTACGGGTCTGGGCCGAGGATTTGCCGGCGCGGGTGCTCGGCGTTGTCAGTGGCATAATCACCGTCGTGGTATTGACTGGGCCGATGACCGAAGCTTCTGAACGTCCCGTTGTTCGAGTGCCGCGTCCTATCGAAGCTCTCGGTGCCTCAGTGCTTCTAGTGGCGCCCAACTATGTCGGAACTGTAACCCTCGTGGTCTCTGCTAAGTACGGGCACACTGGCTACGACTTTAGATGAGCTGTGGTCATCATAGGCGTCCGGCGAAAAGTCGCTGCTCTCGGACAGGTCGTGAGAGGTTGACGAGGCTTTCTCAGACAGGGGAGGCAGGTCTCCTTCGTCTTGTGGTTAAGTATGGGCGTCAGTGTCGCTTGTGTCGGTGTCGCTCGTAGGCTCGAGCACCGGATAGTCATCTTGTAATGCGGGCGTGAGCCCTGTACACGCTTGTTCTTCGGTTGCCGCTGCTGAAGCCGCCGCGAAGGACTTTGGAGATACGCAGTCGGCTGTTGCATGGCTGCCCGAGCATTTGCGGCAGACTTCTGCGCATCCCTCTCTGGCATGTCCAAACACGTTCCAGCGCGTACAACAGGGCGTGGCACAGTCTTTGGCAATGTGGCCAGTATTTCGGCATTTAGAGCCCACTTTATTGACACCATGTGTCAGTCACACATGACATTGTAGCCTTTAACTGTCAGAAAGTTCGGTATTTGGCTTTTGATTTCCACTCGTGGTACACGAACACTTGTGCTATACCACAGGGCGGCCCTTGAACACTGCCTCGTGGATATGTTGCGCGTTGCCGTAGGCGGAGAGAGCGGTCGCTAGGCCGCGTCGCCTACTCACAGTGGTACCCGGAAGACTGCGACGTGGACTATTTCAGGACCGACGCTGACTAGTGAAACTAATACACCGTTCAAGAGATTGGCGCCCCGGCTCTTCGGCTTGGTGGCTGCGTGGACGTTTGCGGCTGCGGCGCCGAACTTTGCTCCTCCCATGTGCTGGAGGGACTTGATACCGGCTGGGATGGTTACAGCTTCGAGGGTATCTACGATGTCGTCGACGGTGCTCTCCTCTGAAGCGCTGAAATTAAAGCAATGAGCTTTCGATGGGGGCGCTGCGAAAGCCTTCACACTTTCGTCCTGGCCCTGGCTCCCACGGCTTGCGCTGTGGTGCCCGGGCGTTGAGTCACGATGAAGGCCTGGACAGAGCCGGAGGGATGTCCAGGGGTCCGCGCGATGCTCGATGTGATGGGGTCGACGACTGGCAGCGTGCCTAGTCGCGGGCACCAGGTAAGCGGAGAACGGAGCGTTGGCCGTCGATCAACTACTGACAAGTGGCGAAGCACGTGGGCATTTATACTCTTGCCTTCGAATGTTCTAGCGTTATCGCTGGCAGTGGCGTAGGTTCCCGAATATTCTGTACCGTCCGCAGAGTGGGCGTGATCTTATCGAAATGATCTGCTACATTCCGGAAGATTCTCGAAAACTGCAGGCGTGGTTTTCGCTGAGAATCGTGTAGTGTTTTGGGACGATAAGAAAGCTTGATGAATGAAACGCGTGGCAATATATATATATACACATGGGGAGAAAGAACTGAATATTTAAAACACAATTTTCTGGGTCTTGACACAATATTAAAAAGATTTAACATACAATAGCGCCAAGGAAAGTGTACGGAAAACTATTAGACCGAACTGTAATGTTAGCGTAAGGAAAGAAACGTGGGTGCAAAGATAATTTGCCATGGGTCATGGGCAGGAACCGAACTTACAACCTTAAAATAACGAGTTTGATTATCTACTTCTGAGCTACCATGACGGCTATCCCCCAACAAATTTATTCGGTATATATGTGATATAAAACGTGGGAGGGTCAGACAGTGCCACTAGTGGCCTTGACGGCGAGTAAGGCACACACTCTATGAGCCTGTTTGGCGTCAAGGAACCTATTACTAGCTGGCAGCTGACCAATAGTTCCTTGTATACATCCTAGAAGCGCTAAATCTGCCAGTACGAGACCTTCGTCAACGAATACAGGAATGAATAGTACACTTAAGTGTTATTGTTCTATGTTTTGACACAATATTATTGAGATATAACAGAAAATAGCGTCAAAAAGGTTTATGAGAAGTTAATACACTGACTTGTAATGTTAATGTGAAGAAAGAAAAGTGAGTCAAAAGACAACTTGCCATGATCAGTAACCAAACATGTGACTTTTGAATAGCGCGTTCGATGTTCTACCACTGAGCTACCATGACGGCTATCCTTCAAGCGACTTTGTAGGGTATATATGTGAATTTAATCGTGGGAGGGTCAGTCAGCGCCACCAATTACTATGACGATGAGTGTGGGGTAAGAACAGCTATATATATATATATATATATATATATATATATATATATATATAATCAGGAATAAAGGAGCACACTTACGAAAATTTCATAATTTTTTACTCAACGTTTCGGCCATGCCACGGCCAAAACGTACAGTAAAAAATTACAGTACAGTACAATTACAGTACAGTAAAAAATCGCTTACAATTCCATTATCCGTCCTATACTGGAGTATGCTGTGGTCATATGGGACCCGTTCACTCAGACTGATATCCAAAAACTTGAAGGGTGCAAAAAGGGTGTTAGGTTCATTTATAACTCGTACGGTCCTACTTCGATTACAAAACTTCTCTTGGAAAGCAAATTTCAAACATTCCGGACCAAAATCGAATTTAGCGCTTAAAACGTCTTTTCCAGATAATAAAAGGTCACTATGCAGTTGACACATTACATATCGTTCACTTTTCATCGGGTTACGGAACAAGACAGAGACACAATCTTACTATCTCTCCATTGATGCAACGAACAAATTGTTTCAAATATTCTTTTTTTCCAAGGACTATCGTGGATTGGAACAATCTACATAACGATGTTGTTACCCTAAATACATTGTCTGCATTTGAAGAGTCACTGCAGATATGATTGTTATCTATGTTTGTACCTTGCTTTTTGTTGATTCTCTTGTCTCGAAGAATCACTGTAGCTATCAGTTACATAAGTTTGTATTACATTTATTGTTTGTTTGCCTGTTTCCACTGATGTTTATGTTTATGTTTTGTACCACCCCTGCTATGATCTTGTAAAAGATCGCAGTACCAATAAATAAAAATAAAAAAATCAAATTTTTGTAAGTGTGCTTCTTTATTCCTAATCATATTTGCACCACACCCACAGAACTTCTTTTTTGAATTATATATATATATATATATAAGGGAAAGAAGTGTATACCAAAGGGCTCGTTTTTTGTGTTTTACCACAATAATAATGAGATCTAACAGACAGTAATGCCAAGGAATGTACAGCGGAAGTTATTAGAACCAATGGAATGTAAATAGGAAGAAAGAAAAGTGGATGAAAAAATAACCAGCCGTGAGCAGGAATCGAACCTACGACCTTCGAATAACGCATTCGATGCACTAACCATTGAGCTACCATAGCGGCCTTCCCTCCATCCTTTTTTTCTGGGTTTATATGTGAATTTAGAAGTAGGAGTGACAGTCAGCGCCGTCTATGAGCCAAACGACGAGTGTGAAAACACTCTTATGCGCATATATATATATATATATATATATATATATATATATATATATATATAACTATAGATGAAATATATGATCAGAGTTTCTTCCGGCTACCGTAATAAAAGTTATAAACTTCGAGAATAGTGCAGTATAGGAAACAGAACAATAAAATATTTATTTAATCCTAACAATTTCGGCTGGTGGACCAGCCTTCTTCGGAAAATGTAAGTGAACTGTATATATATATATATATATACACGAACGAAGGCTGCGTCACGACCAAAACGTAAATCTCTAAAGGGACTGCTTGCTTTCTCGTACGTGTACCAGCTTGTTATCTTATACATACGAGACCGACTGAACTTTCCGACTATACACACAAACGCATATATATATATACATATATATATAAAAAATATATATATATATATATGGGTGTGTTTTTGTGTGGGGGGGTATGAAAATAGCTGTTAAGTAAACATGACCTCTAATTCATCGATGTCAGCGAAATGCACCAGTTGCTCACCACCCGATCCTCACGGCATGTCGCGTTCTCACCCATCGCCTAACCTCTTCTGCGCTTTGTGGACATGATGGAGAATACCCCGTATGTTGTCCATCGTAACAAAAAGCATATAAAGTAAATCTATGGGTTTCATTGTGCACAGATCGGTGTCGCCGTGTCTTTATTTTTCGTGTACCCAATTTGAGCAGTCGCGCTGGCTTTGTAAAGTATACAGTTTTTTGAGATAGCGTGTCAACATTACCAGCTCTACGCCAGAAAGAATTGGGGCAGAACCACTGCAATGGTACTGAATGTATAGCGCTGTGGTGCGGTGCCACCATTGCTTCAAGCCCCAACAAAAGAAAATCACAGAAGAAAGCCTTCACACATGCGATATTGGAGTGGGAAACACGCCATTTTCATCTCCAGGAAAGGGACTCTGAAACGCGTGTCACGCGCGACCACTACCCATCATGTGACATCGCATCAGACTTATTTCGTGAACTAAGGTGGACCAATGGTTGATGAAAAGCACCCGTGTACATTGGCAATGAAAGTAAGGTGAGTTGCCTGATGTGAGTTGCTCTATACAAGCCTAATATATATATACCTTGAAACTATGGCAGCGCTAAATGAAAAAAATTATGATGCGCTCCAGGAAACTACCCACGTAGCTATGATACCTCACATGAGTCTTCACTCTTTTACGTACAGCGCTTGGGCTGAGAAGAGAGCGAGATTTCTGGTGGCACGAACGAGTCGCTGAGCACCTGCTAGCCTGCGGAAAGGCACTCTAAGCCCGGAAATGGTCATTCTAAGATGGAAACTAAAGCGCCGTGTAGACCGGCGTCATAATTGACTAAATAGATTATGGTAATAATAACTTTTCTCGAAGGAACAGCACCGTCGCAGGGGTACCTTTGATCCGTCGGCTCGAGCGTGAGCCCGATCACCCGAGCGGTCGTGTACGCTCAAGTGCACCCGTGGTGGAAGTGTGGCCTTGTACGCTCAAGGGGAGCCTGTTGTGGTAGTCTGGCGATTCCACCCTTCACTTAAAAAACGAGCGTGGATGCGTGCAGGTGGCTGCGTCAATTTTTGTGTACATCTTCGGGTTAACAATGCAATTTCATACCATTTCATTGATCCACAGATCTGGGGAGACTAGACTGGTTGTATTGAGCCCTCGGGCGCTACTTTGTGTTCTGACACACTTTATGTGGAGCTTTTCGGATATTAGTTGGTGCATATGTAACTCTGTTCTATGTAGCCTATGTGAGTAAACCTCTGTGAAAATTTCCCGAAAAATGCGCCATTGTCCCGACACGATGGGCTAAACAGGTCCTGTGGCAGCGGCCAGCTACCCACAAGGAGACCCGCTGGACACGAGCCACAAGGACTGGTAGCAGAGGTGGCATGCTGTCATACCCTCTTTTCTAACAACTGGTGGTGGCGGTAGGATGTCGTAGAGCCCCGGTACTAACAGCATGCGCAGCCTGAGAGGCAGGTCCTTCTCTTAAACCTTCCGCATCAGGAACGTTACCCACGAGGTCATACTAAAGTCTGTTAGATAAATGAGTCGAAAATGTTGGACAGCATGGAAGAAGGACGCTCGTGATCTTCATGGAGACATTTGTTTTCACTTGTATACTCATGCGTGCCATTATTTTTTATTTTATTCTGTTTTCCTTCTTGTATAGCAGCTCGGTGGTGGTGCACTGCACGAGAAATAAAAAAAAATGAAGTCACCGAGAATCCTATTTTTGTTTTTATTCAATCACGCCACCTTCTTGGTACATCTCCAAGATGGTGGTCATCTTATCGAGCCACCCCAACGTGCCTCACAAATTATTCAGGTGGTCACGCTGCCAGCCTGGGTGTGTAAAAGAAAATACTCAGCTGATGGCATCCCAAACACGTGGTCCGACACTCGGGGGAGCGCCGAAATCCGGCATCACGACAGCAGCTTGCCCCAGAGTATATGCCCGCCGTGTCATGAAAACAGAACGTGAACATCCAAAGTCACGACTGGGGTAGCTTCCGCCACTATTTTTGTGCTTTGCCAGCGTCTACGCTACATCTTACCCAAGATTATCAAGGTAGAAGTGGGCGAGAAAGCGACGGGCACGACAGTCGCAGCTTTGCTGTTGTTCATCTCCATATTGAAAGCACAAAACTCCACCCTCCTCTTCCGCATTTCTATCCCCCTGACCACGAGCTAAAGGAAATTTCTTATATTTATATTTGTATTAGTTTTAATAGTTTTATTTTTATTAGGAGTTTTTATTAGTGCGGAATACAGACGTACCTGTGATGGAATGGTCTTCGACACTCTGGCTCCGGCGTTCGGTACCCAAAAGCTACCTGTCGCTTGGGCTCCCTTCACAGTCAACACGCACATTTTTTCTTCATTCCATTAGAAACGATATATGCGTTTGCCTTCACGCTCGAGTTGGAGCAGCCAACGGCTAAAGAAACGACCAAGGTTTAGCAGGACGAAAATAAGCGGGTGACCGCGTGCGCGAATCCCGAATAATCTGAGGCTAACGGCAGAGTGGATAAGCGCCATCTGCTCTCGTCAAACCGAAAGCCGGCAGCAGATGGTGTATCCCTCAACCCATCTCTCCTACACTGGTCACCTGTTGGCATTCGACAAAGAGTACTCATTCAATCAGCTTTAGCTACCCTGCGCCTTTGAGTTAGGTGTGCAGCGAAGCACTTCAACAACTTTATTGGCCTTTTAGTCTCATTCATAGTGTTTTAGGTATTTTGCCAAAAAGCGTTAACCTTCACATTACAGAAACAGTAGGGGGTGTTTTACAGAGCATTCTTCAAGTGAAAGAAATGGCAGTGCAGGCACACCTCAGCTTTAAGATAACTACAAGCGAGGCTATCAATATTGAAATTCTCAAAAGAACAATCAGAGTAACGTTTGACATCAGAAGTAAAGGTACCTTACCATACACGTAAGAGCAATGAACTGGCATGGTGATTTCATCGTCAACGTTAGAAGCTTGTTTCCTCAAAACTCGGTAAGCGATAGTCTACGTGCGCTCAGAGAACGCACGAATGAGTCTGTAGTATAATAGCTGCATTATACGAGCCTGTAATCTCACTGCACAACAACTGGAAGACAGATGGTGAGCATTTCATCAACAAAAACAAACACAAAGTAAGGAAATAGTGCGATTTTCAATTAAACGGAAAAAGCTGAACAGACACACACACAAATATATATATATATATATATATATATATATATATATATATATATATATATATATATATATTTGTGTGTGTGTGTGTTCAGCTGTGTGTTCAGCTATATATATATATATATAAATAAATAAATATATATATATATATATATATAATTATATATATATATATATATATATATATATAATTATATATATATATATATATATGTATATACATATATATATATATATATATATATATATATATATATGCAAAAAAGAGACGACGAAGCTTTCCCGGAAGCGTCTTTACTAAACGTTTTCAGCTGGTGGACCAGCTGAAACGTCGGGTCCAGCGTGAATGACGGTCAAAGAATCTGATATATATATATATATATATATATACATATATATATATATATAGCTCAGCCGCGGTGGTCTACTGGCAAAGATACTAGGCTGCTGACCCGCAGGTCGCGGGTTCAAATCTTGGCTCAAGCAGCTGTGCTTAGATTTGGGTGCATGTTAAAGAATCCTAGGTGGTCGAAATTCCGGAGCCCTTCAATACGGCGTCTCTCAGAATTGTATGGTGGTTTGGGACAATAAACCTCATATAAATATATATATATACATATATAAAAATATATATATATATTACGGCGTCTCTCAGAATCGTATTGTGGTTTGGGACAATAAACCTCATATATATATATATATATATATATATATATATATATATATATATATATATTTCCTGAATTTCTTCCTGGATTCCGGTCGAGTTATAAGTCACCAGAAGAAGCGAACGAGCCAACGAAAAACGCTGCTTTATTGCCAATGTTACGGCCAGGGACCGGCCTTCGTCAGGGCATATATATATATATATATATATATATATATATATATATATATATATATATATAACCAATTACTATGACGACGAGTGTGTAGTAAGAACAGCTATATATATATATATATATATATATATAATATATATATATATATATATCGCAAGGTAAGGTAACACTGAAGGGTGGTTTTTTAATAGGCCCTGGCTCACATCCACACAGGGGGATCACAGTAGAAGAAATGTTGTCTTCTTTCTTTACCCGCACTTCCCTTGTTTTTCCTGCTAATGACACTTCGTATCTTTTTTCCTGTCGCAGACGAAGCCTTCTGGGCGAGTCATTCTTGTATCCTTCGTGTAAACAGCTTCAGGAAGGCAGCATGCGTCACCTCTGTTTTGCATGAACGTTGGTCACTAGTGGTGACACGTGCAATTGCATAGTTGACCTCGCTGAGACGATGGAGTATCGCGAAAGTACCGGCGTAGTGTGCCAGTAGCTTTTGGCTCAAGCCACGTCGGCGTGTTGGGGTCCATACTCACACAAGATCATCGGGGGCATACTTTACATGCCGGTGCTCACTGTCGTAGCGAGTTTTCAAGGACTCTTGCGCTGCCAGTGTACGTAAGCAGGCATATCGACGTGTCTCTTCCGCATGACACAAGGTTTCGCAAATGTTAAATTGTCATGGACGACAAAAGGAAAGATAGTGTCCAGGGTATATCGAGGTGAGCGAGCGTAGAGCAGATAGAAAGGGCTGCAGCCTGTCCTGTCGTGTTTCGCCATGTTGAAGGCACACCTGACGAATTTCAATTCTTCATTCCAGTTTTTGTGGTCGGAGGCGACGTACATTGACAACATGTTGATCAACGTTCGGATTTTGCGCTCGGTGATGCCGTTAGATTGTGGATAATGCGCAGTTGAGTGTCGGAACTTGGAGGCACACAAACGATGTATTGATTCGACAATATCGGTGGTAAACTGTCGTCCACGGTCACCTATTATCACGCGCAGAGTTCCGTGTCAGAAGACGACTGAATGCAACAGGAACTCCGAAACCTACACTTCCGTGGCGGAGCATAGGGCAGCCGTCTCTCAGTACTGCGTACGGTAGTCGGCGCATACAATTATCCACTGGTTACATTTTTAAAGCGTGGAAATTATCTCATCAGATCAATGCCGACCTTTTCAAAAGAGGAACCGGGAGGCTTTACAGGTTGCAGGTGACCAACTGGACACAAGGAGGGCCGCCTGTGGCTCTGACACTGCGTAAAGCTGGCCACGTAGTTCTGAATTGTCTTGCTAATTTTCGGCCAATAGAATCGCTCTTTCGTGCGACGTGGAGGAGTTTCTCTGGTAAGAAAGACCATTTCAGACGCAGATACGGCCTTCGCCTAATTAATTTCTTGCTCCAGGGAAGAGAGCTTTCAAGCTTGGGTCATTACGCTGCTCAGTGGCGAAAGTAACGGCATCGGGAAAGCCAGACGACAGAAAAGCGACAAGGAGGTCGTAGTTATCGGCTTCCCAATCTGTCGATGGCAGCGGCATCGTGGAGATGCAATGCGCATCAGCATGTACACAGCCACTCATGAAAAAAAAATGGTGAAGACATTATCTGGGCGCTGACGAAGTTTCGCCCGTACCATTACGACCGTTGTTTTGACGTGGTCACACACCATCACGCTCTACGTTGGCTGCTCACCTTGAAAGACCCATCCGGACGCCTGGGGCGTTGGGCGCTTCGATTGCAGGAATACGACATCCCTGTCGTTTATCGTTCCGGTCGCTAGCATGCGGAGGTCGATGCACTTTCCTGATCGCCATTAACACCAGATCTGGCTTCTCTGTCACCCCTTTTCACCGCCTTGTCACCACTCAACACCAATCTCATGCTTTCGGAGCAGCGTAAAGACCCATATGTTGCCTTGTTACTCGACTACCTTACCGATCCGACTGCTATTCGTTCTACGAGAGCGCTACGACGGCAAACAGCCCACTTTTCCATGCCAGACAACATTCTGTACCGCCGCAACTACATGCCTGGTGGTCGAAATTGGCTTCTTGCTGTCCCTACTCATATGCGCTCTGACATCTGCATGAATTTCCATGCAGATCCCCAAAGTGCTCACGCAAGTGTCCTGAAAACCTACGAAAGGCTGCGCCAACGATATTACTGGCGAGAAATGTATCGCATTGTGCAGAAATACGTTCAGTCTTGAACCACTTGCCAACAGAACAAGACACCTCCGCGGCACCGCACTGGCATGTTACAGCCGCTCCCGTGCCCCGCTCGCCCATTCGACCGCGTGGGTATCGACCTCTATGGCCCCCTCTCTTATAGTTACTCTGGAAACCGGTGAATAATTGTCGACATCGATCATCTGACACGCTACGCTGAGACTGCAGCTCTACAGGCAGCGACCGCCCACAAAGTTGCGCTCTTCATTCTCCGCAGCTTCGTTCTACGTTATGGTGCTTCACGCGAATTACTCAGTGATAGGGGTCGAGGGTTCCTGTCGGAGGTTATCCAAGCTATCCTTGCTGTATGCAACATCATACACCAGAGATCTACCGCATACTATCCACAGACAAATGGTCTCACTGAACGGTTCAACCGCACACTTGAAGACATGCTGAGGATGTACACCTCCTCCGACCACACTAACTGGGACGCTGTATTACCTTTTGTTACCATCGCTTATAACACCGCGACGCAAGTGACCACCGGTTTTTCCCCGTTCTTTATATTGTACGGCCGCAAACCTTCCCACCCACTCGACACTATACTCCCTTACCACCCTGATGCATCTGAGTGCTCCCCGCTTTCGGAAGTCGTCAGATACGCTGAAGACTGCCGTCAGTTGGCTCGGTCTCTGACAAGTGAGGCTTAAGGTATGCAAAAGACTTGACATGACGACGTTCACCACGTAGCTCCTACGTTTCATGCTGGCTCCCTTGTGTGGCTTTGGGTGCCCGCGCACGTTCTTGGCCTGTCTTCTAATCTTCTTGTCCGTACCATGGTCCCTACCGGTACATTGACATGACCTCCGCGGTGAATTACATCATCGAGCCCCTAACACAATCACCAGATTTGCGTCGTTGAGGACGCGAGACCGTACATGTAAACAGTCTGTCAACGGCCTCTCATTGTGCCTACTCCCTGAGATGCCAGGATGGCTACTCTTCACCCCGGGGGTATTGTAGTGGAGCATACGCACCAACGCGTATGCGCCTTCGGAAGTAAACAAAAAGCCCGTGCTCTGATTGCACGAGAATCTAGGCCGCTTTTGCCAGACTTGCCGTACGGTCATTTTTGTTGCAAACTCGTTGCGACTTCTCTGGTTCAATAAACGTCATCACATTGTAAACGAATGGCCCATCGTGCGAGGCGGCCGGATGGGTCACGAAGGTTCACCAGCCAACACAGAGAATGGTGATCTGGGACGATAGTGAACACAAGACCACAAATGTATGAGCGAAACGGTTGCACCGCAAAGACTACCGCTGGGCATTCCAGTTCGGTCACTGTGTAGTTGCGTTCAGGCTTCCTTAATAACGACGTGCGTGTGCCACAACATGTTCTTTCTTGCCAGAATGCTGAACGGAAACGGCACCGTTACCAATGCCACTTGCGCCTGTGTGAATTTTCGTGGGTGACAAAGGATTGAAGTGCCGAAGTATTGGCTGCGAAGTTAGCAAACACTTCAGCTTGTGAAAAGCGGCATCACACTCGGAGGTCCACTGAAACGGGCTGTTCTTGCGTAGAACGCTCGTCAAGGGGTGAACGACATCCGCAAACTTGGGTACGAACCTGGCAGAAATACGAGCAGAGCCCGATGAAGCTACGCAGTAGCTTCACAGATTTAGGACGCTTGAACGATTCAACGGCCACTGTCTTTTGTGGGTCAGGTCTAATGCCATCTTTGTCAGCGAGATACCCTAACACTAATGTATGTCGCTCGCCAAAGTGACACTTTTTTTAATTCAATACAAGGCCAGCTTTTTCAATGCAGTCAAACACGAGGTCTAGGCGGGTGTTGTGCTCCTCAAACGTACGTCCGGAAATTACGACATCGTCAAGGTGACACATGCATACATGCCATTTTAAACCACTCAATATAGACTTCAAAAATTTTTCGAATGTCGCAGGAGCATTGCATAATCCGAGTGGCATAACCTAGAACTCGTAAAGTCCGTCGGTCATAACGAATGCCGTCTTTTCTCTGTCAGCTGCGTGCATCAGAATTTGCCAGTAACCTGATCTCAGGTCGACAGCTGAAAAGTAGGACGCGGAGTGCAGACAAACTAGAGCATCATCGACGCTCGAAAGTGGATAGACGTCTTTCTTGGTAACAGAATTCAGTCAGCGGTAGTCAACGGAAAATCTCTATGTACCATCCTTCTTCTTCACTAAAATAACTGGAGCAGCCCACGGACTTGCCCAGTCCTGTATTATTTCCTTTTCCAGCATTTCTTGGAAGTGCCCGTTGTTGATCTTGCGCTCCGATGGTGCTACTCGGTAATGTTTCTGCTTAATGGGATGCGCCGACTCGTTGTGGATCTGATGTCGTATCCGGGACGCTGGGATTAGGGTCTTTGGCTGTTTTTAGAAAAATCGAGCTTTTTTGGGTGCTTAGATAGAACATTGAGCAGTGTATGACGTCCGCTTTAGTCACGTTACTTGCTGACGATTTGTAGCAATTGGGCATCATCTGAACCTTCTAAGCCTAGATGTTTATTTTGGCTTGCGGCATCCACAAGTGCAACCAGCATCGTAGATGATTCGGGTCTAAAAGCTGCAAGTTTCATTCTGCCTGGCCGAATCGCAGGCTTCAAGGAACTGTTCATTGTCCACACATTGTATAGAAAGGTGCCTACTTCCGCAGTCTCCAGTTGCGCGACACTCACACAAGAAGTCGATAACCGATAACGTCATGTGTAGACCACGGAATAACTTCTAACTCTGTGCAAAACACCTTGCCACACAGCGAGACGTCCGCAGTACAATATCCTACTGGACACAACACATCACCACCTACACCACGAAATGTCACCCCACTGTTCAGGCAAAACATCACTTTTGCTCATAGCAGGTTCTTAAAATTTACACTCATCACCGAGACTGTCGTGCCTGTATCCACAAGTGCCATAGTAGCCAATACATCGACAACTACATGACCTTTCGTCTTGTGGTATACGCGTATCCCGAAGAAGTACGGCCACCAGCGTGGGTCCGGTCTTAGCGAGCCGCAGGGAACGCGTTAACCATCGCCGTGGCGAGAACACGATACTGCTCAAAGTCGCAACACATTATTGTGGCAACACCAAACGCAGTACAGCCCGTTGCAAAAGGCGCGGCGGGAATGCAAATAGGCTTATCCACGCCATGGGCACAAAGTACTACACAGGGTGCCACGAGCACGTCTCCGTGGTAAAGGTGATCCACGGAGACACCGGGACCAAGGCCCGGTTGCTCGAGCGAGGGCAAAGGCGCTCGCGTTGGCTTCGAAGGGAGACGGGCCGGCGTAGCTAGGCCACGCACTAGGACACCGTACCACCCCTCGGCCGTGCGTACGCAGCGGGGTAACAAAAAGTGAGCGTTCGCCTCGGGCGCGAGGCGCCATCAGCGAAGTCCGCTAGCCCCGAGAGACGGGAGCCGACGGACAGAAAAGATTGTGTGGCTCACCGTTTGCTGTCCCTGAGAGTATCTGTCCGCTCCTGACGCAGCGCGCGAAAACCTCTCGGAAGGCTCCACGCGCGGCGCCACATTCAACATCCGCTACCGGGTGAGGGAGTTAAACGTCACTCCGCTCTCTCAGCGCGGCAGACAGCAAAGGAGGGCAGACATGTCGGGACATAAGAACGGCAGAAAAGGCGGCAAAGCTCACGCAATGGCAGCGGGCTAGCCTCAATTCCCACATCCCCTCTCCTAAATTTGCCCTTTACCGGTCTGCAAAAGGCAGCCGGACGTCACCCATGCTGTTAAAATGACACTGCTATGAGCGACAGCTAACCTCAGTCCAGCCCTGCTACTGCTGCTCAAAAAAATGATTACAAAAGAGAAACAAAAACGCAAATAACAAAATAAACACATGGCACTATAAAGATAACTGCGGAAGCGAGCACAGAAAAGTGGGACTAGTGTTCGTAGTGCTGTAGAGGGATAGCGTCCACTGCGTGGAAGGGCGGAAGGGCGTGACAGTGTCCGCTGGGTGCGATGCCCGAGTGCGAGGTCAGAGGTATGGGAGGGGGCTCACTGATGGCTCGTTGCTGCTCTTGATAACCCGTGAGACCGACGAACGCTGCCTCGGTTGTTGTTCGGAAGCCCCCGCATTTCTGCCTCGATGACGGAGCTGGGACGTTGCGCGAAGCCGGGCCTCTCCAGTGATCAGGGAGGCCAAACCAGAACTGGCTGCGAGGCGCCCTGGCGTCGGCCGGCAGCATATAGCTGCTTTCAGCTGGCCTCGCGCAGGAGCCATGGTGGGAAGGCAGCAGGGCTTCTTCGGCGACGGCCGAGAGCAGAGAACAGCCAGACGGTCTGATGTCAGGGGGTCAATGTCCCCCCAGCACTTCCAGCGTCCGCGTCGATGGGAGAAAAGCCATGACACACTCTTCGCGGGCACGCACCGAAGCGTCACGCTCCCACACACGCACAGAAGCACGCACACACACACTGCCGACGGCTGCGCAAGCGTAGGCGCAGAGCGTCATTCGCCTCTCTCTCCCGGCGAGCACCGACACTCAAGGTCACACACAGCTCTCTTCGCGGTAGACGAAACGAACACGGGAAAAAAAGTAAAAACAGAGCAAAATTACACTCAACATCTAGCACAAAACATAAAACACAACTAACACTTAATATTAGACAAAAGAAACAGGAAATACACATGAAAACTTAAAAAGGAAACACTGGAAGCAGACAGGGCGGGGTCAACTTCTTTACGAGAAAAGGCCGTAAAAAAGCTAACTTATACTGAGGCCTTCGGTTGTGGAGAAGTCCGCCGTCGGGCGCGAAACCACAAAGGTGTCCGCTTTCTCAGTTTATACCGGCGCGGGGTCCGAATGCGGCCTACCGCTCCGGGTGCGCCCCGTTGCTGGCGCGAAGTGCCGCAGGGCTCTGGTGCGAGCTCGTCAGACCGTGATACAAACGGTTTCAGGTCTGCGATATGGGCACGATTGAGTTTTCCCGCATGGGGATCTTTCAGCAAGTACGCGTGTGGAGTGCAAGCTTTCTCCACTCGGTACGGACCAAGGCACTTAGGAGCGAGCGAGGTTGAGAACCCCGTTACTGGCATCGCTAAGAGCGTGGTTGTGCCTCAGGACAAGATCGCCCACCTCAAAAACTAGGTCGTAATGCTTGCGGGCATATTGGGCCTTCTGCTGAGCCCTGGCCGACGCCAAGTTTTGCCTTGCTTTGCAGAAAGCTCGACAAAACCTGTCTTGAAGTGCCGACGCGTAAGCAGAGCAGTCTGCCGGCGCTTCCTCGTCCTCGAGGTGGCACTGAGTGACGCTGGTCACCGGATTTCCCAACTCCCTTCCAAAATCTAAGATGGCAGGCGAGAAACCAGTTGAGCGGCTCTCGGATGTTCGAATAGCAAACGGGAGTTCACTCAAATAGTCTGCCCAGTCTCTTTGACCTTCCGGCAAAGGCTGCCAACATCGGTTTGAGCGTCCGATTGACGCGCTCCGTCCAATTGGACTGGGGATGGTAGGGTGAAGTGGTGCAGTGATCAATTCCGAGGGAACGGCACGTTACACCAAACACCCGAGCTGTTACGAAGCATTATCAGTGATGAGCCTTTCCGGGAAGTCGAACCGGCAAAACACTTCCTGCAGCTTCTCAAGCACTGCTCGCGCTGTCACCTTTCAAATTGGGAAACGTTCCTACCCATTTCAAAAAGTGATCAACGACTACTATCAGGTGAATGAACCCCTGCCTACTTCTGGGAAATGGTCCCATTAGATCGCAGGTGGCCAGTTGCCACGGACGCTCACTGACAATCGGTTTCATCAGACCGGGTGGTTTTGCCACCCCTTTATTTCACTGTTTGACAGACGCGGCAAGGACGGCAATAGCGAAAAATGTCTCGCTGCAAGCCGGGCCAGGTCACAATGCGGTTCAGTTTTGAAAAAACCTTCGAGCCACTCAGGTGACCGGCCATGGGTTCGTCGTGAGAGGATCGCAACAGTGCGGCTCTCAGACTTTTGGGTGTAACCACCTTAAACGGGTCGATGGACTCGTCGTCAGTGGCTATATACTTCAGCAGGAGCCCGTCATGGTGCAGCAAATATGAATCCGCCGGGCACTCAGCGACACACGCTGGTTTGAGCCCCCTATTTGCGCCCGCTGCAGGGCAAGCAGCGTCACGGCGCTCCGTCTCGTCGAGACAGTCGTTAGTGGCGCCCGCTACAGGACAAGCAGTGTCACGGCGCTCCATCTCTCTGAGACCGTCGCACAATTCGCGACAAAACGGGTCACTTTGCTTAGCCTTCAAAAGCTCTTCTCTGCTGAAAGCGATGCCCATTCTCCCAAAATGGGGGAGTCTGGTATCGCGCCCACTCAGGACCACAGCAACCGCTTGGGTTGGCGTTACGGGTTCGCTGTGGGCCTTGTGGCCTTCGGAGAGCTCTCCCGCTCGGCCGCTTCGCGGTGCGCCGCTTACCTGGTTAGCAGCCAAGGTTTGACCGCATGGGGACTCAGCCTTCTCGCCGAATTTCGGCGAAGCTACTGTTTCGCTCCCAGCGCTTGCATGTGCTAAGACACCGCTAGCGGCTATCGCACCCGGGATTAAGGTCCTCGGCCGACAATGGGGCACAAGATAGCGCGTCAGCTACCACGTTGGTGCTCCCCTTTCAATACTGCACCGAAAAGTCATAGTGCTGTATCCGGAGAGCCTAGTGCGCCAGCCTGCCGGCAGGCTCATGAGCCGCATCAGCCAGCTGAGCGCACTGTGATCCGTTTGTACTACGAATTTCGTCCCATCAAGATTGACGTCAAACTTCCGCAGCGCGAACACGATGGCGAGGCACTCCTTTTCGGTCACGGAATAATTTTTCTCCACAGAGACCAAGAAGCGGCTGGCAAAGGCCAACGGCTGCAACACGCCATCGTAATTCTGTAGGAGAACAGCTCCTAAACCCAGATCGCTCGCATCAGTTTGTACAACGAACGGTCTGGTCAGGTCGGGGAGCTTGAGCTCTGCTGTCTCCGCTATGGTGTTAGACAGTCGGGAAAATGCCTCCTGCTGCTCAAGTCCCCAATTGCAACTCAGCAGACTTACCCAAGAGTTTGCTCAAGGGTGCCTGAAGTCGGGCACAGGACGGAATGAAGAAACACTAAATGTTGACGATTCCTAAAAAGCGGCGAAGGCCACGTACGTCCTTGGGCACGAGAAAATCGAGAATAGCTCGAAGTTTCTCCCGATCCGGCTCTATGGAGCCTTCGCCCAGCGTAACCCAAGCAACTCAACACGGGTCTGCGCTAATTGGACCTTAGCGGGGTTTAATGTCATCCCGGCGGTCCTCACCCTCTCGAGTACATCGGCAACATGGGCCAAGTGCTCTTCGAAGGTTCGTGAATAAATCACGATGTCGTCGAGGTAGCATATGCAGTATGACCACTTTGGTTCCCCGAGGACGCGGTCCATGAGTCTTGAAACGTCGCAGGAGCATTGCAAAGACCAAAAGAGCATACGAGTAAACTCAAACAACCCTCTGTGGGACGTGAACGCAGTTTTACACTGGTCATGGTTACCCATCCGGAGCTGTAGGTAATCTTTAGAGGCGTCAAGCGTGGTAAAGTACCGTGCATCACCAAGGTTACCTACGAAGGAGTTTATCGTGGGGAGCGGATAGGCATGCTTACGAGTCACTCCATTCAAACGGCGATAGTCGACGCACAGGTGATGAGTGCCGTCTTTCTTAGGCACCAGCACAATTGGAGACGCCCAGGAGCTAGACGAGCGGCTAATAATGCCAGCCGCAAGCGTGTCATGTAGCAACCCATTGATAATCTGCCTTTTGGCGAGACTGACGGGCCTGGGATTACACTTCAAAGGAAGCGCGTCACCAGTTTCGGTCCCATGGCTCACTAAATCCGTGCAGCCAGGTTGATCGGTGAAGAGGTCGTCGTACTGACGTAACAGTGTCGACAGACGAGCCTTCTGTGCTTCATCCAACTGAGTCGCGCAGGCGACCAAAGGATGTAGTGCCTCTTCGTGTGGCTGTCGGTCGATCCACACAGGGGTTTCGAGCCGACGAGTGCGGAACGCCAGGGTACGACGCCGTAATTGGCGCACGACACGGTTCGTGCCGCGCCTCTCGTTCCCGAAGGGGACTGTGAGGGGGCGATTGCGGTGAGCGGGGCTTGGCTCCGAACTCTGCGCAGGGCACGTTTCCGACGCTTCTGCCCCAAAGGCGACGGTAAGCGCCTAAGCGCCGGTGGGCTGATGAACAGCTTGAGTTGGCAAAATGGGTCATCACGATAGCCGCCATTTGCAATGTCCACAACGATACCGGTTTTAACAAAAAAGTCCCGACCGAGAATCACCGGAACATTGAGCACTGGGAGATGAACAAGACGGCAGCGTTTCATTCGATCTCCCCATCTGACAGTCATCCTTGCAGCGCCTGCCGAATGGGCCACGCCTTTCGCAAGGGTGAATGTCATTCGGCTGTCCCGCAAGCGCACTGAGTGCTTCTGCAAGTGCGACAACACCTGTTCGCCGAACAACGAGGCGCTAGCGCCCGTGTCTAGCGAAGCCGAAAATTCACAGCCGGCAATGGTGACCGGAATGAACGGCGCGTGCGTATCAGCAAGAAAAGTGCTTGCCCTGCACGCAGAGGGAAGAAGCAAAGGTAGGGTCGCTCGTGCGTTCACGAACGACCCGGAAGCCCGTTTCCCTGCCTCGCAGGAGGCTTGGATCCGGTGCATTCCCTTGCTATGTGCCGTCTTTCACGGCAGCGGTAACAGCGCACTCCATCATTGTCTGTATTCCCAGACGGAGCAGCCTCGAGCTGTCGTCATCAGCTCGCTACGTTATCACAGGATACGTTTCTGCGAGCCACACCTCCCACATTACGTTGGGTCGGAAAGCGACCCTGTGTGGAAGTTGCAGGTGGAGCAGCGCAGGCTGCCCACCTTGCATGCGTAAAGGGGTCAAGAGCGCGATCGCTCAACTCCCACGCACAGCCGGTTGCAGCCGCAAAACAAGCGCCGAGAGGCGGTGGCCAGTGAGGAAGGGTCATGGCCCCTCTTCAAGCGCAGCGCGGCTCAAGGGCATCGCTGGCTGGCGGCGGCGGGCGATAGGCGCGCGCGGCGAGAATGTCGCCTTGGATGCGCTTCGACTCGGCGGCCAACTCTTCCAAGTCCCGGAAGCAGCCGTCGCGCAGGTATGCCGAAAAAGTCGGATGTGCCTGCCGTATCACCCGGTCAACGCGTTTTTCGTTCGAGGCTCGGGGCTCAGCGATAGAAATAAGTTCATCCATCGCACGTACATACTCCTGTAAAGACTCGTCAGGAGCTTGTGTACGGACCTCGAGCTCTCGCAGCATCCTACTTTCGTAGTCAGCGGGTAGAAATTCACGCAAAAAGACCACACGAGACTCCTCGTGGCTTGCTGCATGGTAACCGGTAAGGCCGATACCATCTCCCCGCCGTGTCAGCCAGTGCAGCTGGAACAACACATTTGAGCACCACCTTATCATCCAAACCCATCGCTCCCTGATAACATGACAGAGAGTCGAGGTAATCTTGGGCGGTGAGCTGATCACCGTATCCGCTGTAGGTTCGCAAAGGCACTATAACAGTGGGGTGACCGCTTTTCGGACCAGCCGAAAGCGTTTGCACAGCTCCCGAGAGTGCTTGGATCATCTGCGCGGCATTTTGCAGCAACGTCTGCGTCATCGCACCGGCTTCGTAGGAAGCCGTTGGTGCGTTAGCGGCGCGGTCGAGCGAAGGCGAGCAGTCGCCCAGCTCGATCAATGGGCCATTTTCAAACAAACCACCTCCCTGCGCGCCATTCCCCAGAGCAAAATAGGCTTCTTGTGGGATTGGCTTGTTGTCAAACCAAAGGCGCAGTTGGTGCGGCTACCATCGACAATTCAGGCGCCTGCTCAGCGTGTGCTCGAAGTGTCGGTTGCACAGCTGATAGCGGACGAAAGTCGTCGAGGGCCAAGGCCTGCGCACCGGCACGAATTTCGCAGGGAACCGACGTGCGAGCGCTGTGCCGACGAACTGCCATGCATTCCGAAGGGCGCATTAGCAGTCGGAGGCGCTTGTGAGTAACGTTCGGGTAGGGCAAGAGGCCCATTCCGAAGCGACGCGCCATCTCCAAAGGGAGCGGCTAGGCGCCTCGTGTCGTTACCGCAGTAGGGTGTGCCGACACGGACGGGTGCAGAAGGGTTCCCGTCAATAGAGGCAATGGCCTCCTCGTGCAACGCAGCATCCGCTAAAAGGAACAGTGGACAAAAATCCCGCGAAGAAGCCATGTTGCGACGAGCCCGAATCGCGCAGGCGAACTGACTCGCTAAGAGCAGTCAAAAGCTAGAGCTTTTGATACCGCGTTGGGCGCCAGTGCGGTATAAGCGTATCCCGAAGGAGTACGGCCACCAGCGTGGGTCCGGTCTTAGCGAGCCGCAGGGCACGCGTTAACCATCACCGTGGCGAGAACACGATACTGCTCAAAGTCGCAACACTTTATTGTGGCAACATCAGACACAGTACAGCCCGTTGCAAAAGGCGCGGCGGGAAAGCAAATAGGCTTATCCACGCCACGGGCACAAAGTACTACACAGGGTGCCACGAGCACTTCTAGGCGGTAAAGGTGATCTACGGAGACACCGGGACCAAGGGCCGGTTGCTCGAGCGAGGGCAAAGGCGCTCGCGTTGGCTTCGAGGGGAGACGGGTCGGCGTAGCTACGCCACGCACTGGGACACCATACCACCCCTCGGCCGTGCGTACGCAGCGGGGTAACAAAAGGTGAGCGTTCGCCTCGGGCGCGAGGCGCCGTCAGCGAAGTCCGCTAGCCCCGAGCGACGGGAGCCGACGGACAGAAAAGATTGTGCGGCTCACCGTTTGCTGTCCCGGAGAGTATCTGTCCGCTTCTGACGCAGCGCGCGAAAACCTCTCGGAAGGCTCCACGCGCGGCGCCACAGTCAACATCCGCTACCGGGTGAGGGAGTTAAACGTCACTCCGCTCTCTCAGCGCGGCAGACCGCAAAGGAGGGCAGATATGTCGGGACATGAGAACGGCAGAAAAGGCGGCAAAGCCCGCGCAAAGGCAGCGGGCTAGCCTCAATTCCCACATTATTCAACATGAAGGCTGACGCGGGTTTATCTGCAGATAGCACCTGTGAGCTCGCGGCCTTACCCCCACTGGCCGCACCGACTAGTTTTCCAGCGGCGGTGCACGTGCGCGTCACCATGGTGACGACGATCGTGGAGCACGAGGAGCTGGTGGAGGCGTCAAACATCAATCAGAGGCCGGCGAGGGATAGCGTGACCCGGTAGGTGTGCGTGGTTTTTGTGACGTGGTTAGCGGATGGTCGAAAGATTGGTGAGTCATGTACCGATACTATCGCTGGTATGGATGGTGGTCACAAAAACGTGCGATGTGATCCGGGACGCGACAGTTGTAGCCTACCAAAATTGGTCGAGGGGCACGTGGCTGCTCAGAGTAACGACTGCTCTCAAAAGGCATGGGATAGTGGTGCCGCCCTTCAGGGGAACTGTAGGCATGCGATGTTGGGTAAACAGGCGGGCGAAAACTTCGTTTGTTGTTTGGAGGTGGTTGACGAGGGAATCCAGCCTGCCGTATGAGTTGATATTCAAAAGCTGTCTACTGCGTTGATCGATGGTTGCCATGGTGGAAGAGAAACAGGAGTCCACACACGTTCTGGTTCGCTTACGTAACCATCCTGAAAATCGCTGGGCGATGACAGGTCTGCTGACATCGAAGCAGCTCTTCTCTGACGATCTGCCGTATGGTCAAAGCAAGGTCGTTAGGCGGCACTGTTTCAACTCGAGCCACAGCGGGGACGTTGGACAGGTGGCCGAATTTCAGAGAAATTCGTTGCATCTTAAGGGATGCAAAGGTACGACCGTTCGTCATCACGTCGGACACAGAGTTCAAAGCAGTCTTTGCCAATTAAGAAATTGTACACGCCTTCAGCTATACCCTTGAGAACGTGTCCAGCCTTGACTTTTTCACACATCCTCCCATTCACGATCTTGCACAGCTTCAAGATTTCTTCAATGTATATACTACATGTTTCTCCTGGAAGCTATGCCCTGTTATGCCTGCGAGTCCGCAGTGAACGTCCATGCCTCGGAAAAAGGAAATCCGTGTCAAGGCCAACACGCGAGCCCACCTGACACGATGAACAACTCAACGGCGTCATCACGCGATGGCGCCTTTCTGTCGTGCACGTGCAGATGAGTCACCTAAGCAAGCGAGCCCGTCGAGCAGGCAATCGGCGCCTTCCTGTCTGGTGGCTGACGCAATGTCTGGCGACGTCACTCGTCCTTGGGTGCAGCCACCTGCAGCGCAGCCTATCCAGATTCGATGAGAAAGAAAGACGCGGCCCAGCGGCGACCCCATTGGAGGAGTCTGACCTCACAACCAGCGGCGCTTCTGGTTGCACATTTGTTTACTCAAAGAATCCACCTGGTGCATATAAAAGAAACCCAGCAGACCTGTTTGAGAGCAGAAATGTGTGTCGCAGTTGAGCTGCGTGTCAGAGTTGAGCTATGTGGTAGGGATCAGGAGCAGTCCTATGTGAGAACAGACATGTGTGTCAGAGCAGACCCGTTTGAGAGCAGACCAATGTGTTAGAGAGGAGAGCTCGGCTCTTCGGGTCTCTAAGCTGTAGGCCCCAGTGCCAAATTGTAATGCCTCTGTATATATCCTGTACATAAACCTTGTTTAAGTCGCCGTCGTCTCGTCCTGCTCGTCTATCAGCTCTGCGCAGAAGCAGTCGCGAGCTGAGAAACCTACGCTACCAAACGGCTGTTGACCTTCCCGGCGGAGTTCGAAGCAGTGGCGCCTTTCGGGACCCTGTTGGCGTCACCGTCTTTCGAAACAGTGGTTGCAGCGGTGAGATTCGTAGGGCCCTTCTTAACGTAGTCGGAGGCGCGCTTCGCAACAGTGGTTGGCAGCTGTGGGATCGGCCGGCGTCAGCGACATCGATGTGGTGAGTGCCTGATGTTTTCCCCTCAGTTCACCAGACTACTCTAGCTCAGGTTATAGTAGTTAAGAGAAGTGCTGTGTGAAGCATTAGAGTGAGCTTTGATCGTTTCAAGCAAAGTCGAAGTGCTTTGAAACCAAAGTTAATGCGGAGGGGGTAAACACGGGAGTGTTACAAATTGCTTGCGCGTCTTGCTAGTAGACGTATAGTGGGTACGGCAAGTAAATTCTTAACTGGGGCAAAACACCGAGAGGCTAGTGTGAACGATGGAGAACCTTAAAATGAAGGAACTCATCGAAATTTGTGAGGAACTCGGCATTACTTTGGGCCGTGCGAAACGAAAGGAAGCGATGCTTGAGATCATGAAGGATGAGGGAGTGTCGGCTGAGGAAGTCGATGAGGCCTGGGTGAATATCAAAGCACGCCGCGAGGAGGCTGAAAGGCGAAAAGCTCGCAAATGTGAAGAAGCTGAAAGGCGCGAACGTCGCGAGCGCGAGGAGGCCGAGAGAAATGAGCGCCTCGAGTTGAAATGAATAGAATTGGCAATCCTACAGTGTTCGCAGGCGCCTAGCGTAGCTTCTCCGACGATTAAGGTCAGCGGTTGTAGAATTCGGGACCAACTGCCACCGTTCGTAGTAGGCGAGGACATGGCGAAGTATCGCGTCAAGTTTTAACACGTCTGTGAGCGAAATGCTTTGGAGCGGTCTCTTTGGGCGCAGAACCTGTTAGCTCTTCTTCCCGGCGAAGTGACCGACGCGATAACTTGCTTGTCGAGGGAAGCGTTTGAGAGTTATGACGAGGTTAAGGAAGTGCTCTTGAGACGTTATAAGTTGTCACCCGAGGATTCCAGGCAAATGTTCCGGTATGCCTAAAAGGGGAATGAGTCACACGTCGACTTCGCGTTTCGTCTTAAAGCCGATTTAATTGACTGGCTCAAGGGCGAAGGTGTTTATGACGACCGCGATAATGTGGTGGAATGCGTTGCATTGGAGCAATTTTACCGCTGCATCGAGGAGGATGTCAAACTTTGGCTGCAGGAAAAACTTGGTGAAGTACAGCTAATTAAGGCAGCACAGCTGAGGAGTATTATACTCGCCGAAAGTTGCATAGCAGGGCAGTGTGCGTTGAAAAGGATGAAAGAAAATAGGGCTTTTCAAAGAAACCTGATCAACGGAAGCCGCGAATTTGCTACAACAGCAAAAAGGAAGGGCACATCGCGATAAACTGTCAGCAAAAGTTTGCTTTCGCAACAGTCCGAGAATCGGAAAAGAACATGCAGTTGTTAGAGCCAGTATATCCAAGAAATTAGTGTCAATGGGAAAACGTTTCGAGCACTTCGTCACTCAGCGGCAACCATGGACGTTGTCCATCCTTCATTGGTGTCTCCGGATGACTTTACAGGAAAATGCGCGTGGATCAGGCAAGTCGCCGAGGAGCAGATTGCTTGCTTACCAATCACCACGGTTATCATTGAAGGCCCATTCGGTAAGCTTTGCACCGAAGCGGCTGTGTCTGCCGCGCTTCCCGGTCGTTTTCCTTATCTTTTCTCTAACAACTCAGAGCAGCTTCTCAAAGAGCAGAGTAAATCGTTCTTCCCCAACTTAGCGCACATGGCCCTCACGCGATCGCAAGCGCGAAAGCTTTCGCAGGAGCTTGATTTTGTTCAATGCGGTGAACTCTCAAGTGACCTTCTCGGCGGGTCGATGGAACCTCAGAGAGGAAATCTTCCGCGTGAGTCATGTGAGCAGTCACTCGAGCGACCCGTCGCCGAAGCGACCGGCGCGGTTTCCGTAGCAGGGAAGACGACATGGTGCCATTGAATCAGAGCGAGAGGGGTGCAACGCTCTCGCCTGTAGCGGAAAGTTTGAATGAGCTGTCGAGGGTTGATCGAGAAACGCTCAATCGAGAGCAGCGTGAGGACCTCTCGATTAAAGCGCTAATGGAAAGCGTAAACTTGGGAAAAAAAAGAATGTTTCTTGTTTTTGAGAAAGCAGGACTTTTGTATCGGAGCTACACAAATGCGCAAGGTCGCAAGTATGACCAGCTCTTGCTGCCACAAAAGTATCGTCGCCAACTATTGGAACTGGCGCATGAAAACGCATGGGCAGGGCATCTCGGCATAAAAAAGACCAAGGCTAGAGTTTCCCCTAAGTTTTATTGGCCGAAATGCTGGAAGGATATCGAAGACTTTGTACGCTCATGCGACACTTGTCAGAGAGCGGGGAAATCCACGGACAAGTGGAAAGCACCCATGAACCTTGTGCCAATTATTACAGAGCCTTTTCGGCGCCTAGTAATTGATATAGTTGGGCCATTGCCAGAGTCAAGGCAAGGTTGTCGGTACATCCTGACGGCTCTCTGTGTAGCCACAAAATTTTCGGAAGCGATACCACTTAAGGAGCTCAATTCTCCTCATGTCGTGAATACACTGCTATCTATATTTGTACGCGTCGGATTTCCTTCTGAAATCCAATGCGACAATGGCAGTGTCTTCACCAGCTGTCTCACCTCTACCTTTATGGATAAATGTGGAATGAAAGTAGTGCACAGCGCGATCCATCACCCGCAATCTAATCCGGTAGAGCGTATGCATTCCGTTCTCAAATGGATACTGAGAGCTCTCAGCTACGAGGGCAAATGCGACTGGGGAGCGTGTATTCCTTCCGCTATGTTCGCTTTGAGATCAGATCCTCATGAGAGCACTGGTTTTAGCCCTGCAGAGCTTGTATATGGCAGGAGTTTGAGAACACCATTGCGAATGCTACGCGAGTCCTGGGAGGGATTTGATGAGGACGCGAATGTATTTGCGTATGTTCTAGACCTCCTTCAGAGGCTTGGAAAAATGGAAGATCTTGTGGAAAGCCACATGAAGGCTGCACAAGTGTTGTCGAAGGAGTACTACGACAAATCGGCGAAGAAGCGCACATTTGAAGTTGGTAGTCAAGTAATGCTGCAGCGGCCGTTCAAAAAGAACAAGCTTGAGGTTCATTGGGAAAGGCCCACCAAAGTAATATCGAAGCTTTCGGATACCAATTATGAAGTGAAATTAGGAAGGCGGGCAAACAAAATTTACCACAGTAACTTGATGAAACCATACGTTCAACGTCAAGCGGTCGAAAATCTGCTGTTGAAGGCTTCAGAGAAAGGGGGAGAAGAAATTTTGAGTTCTATTGATGTAATCAAAAGGGGATAGGAGGTTATCTTGGAGCAGTTGAACCTAGAGCCTAGGTTAAGTGAAGTCCAGAAGGAGGACCTGAGAAGGATTGTTTCGGAGTTTCAATACGTGTTTTTGGACCGTCCCGGAAACACGACGGTGATTGAACTCGATATCGAGCTAACTTGTGAAGAGCGAATCCGTAGCAAGCCCTATCGTTGTTCCCCTGTGCAAAGGAAGATTATGAAAGAGCAAATCGATAAAATGCTGGAGTTGGGAGTCATAGTACCGGGCGAGAGTGACTATACATTCGCTCTAATATTGGTTCAGGTGCCAGAAAAGATCCGAGGCCATGCATCGATTATCGGCGTCTTAACACAATAACTCGAGACAAAACCTACTCTATACCAAACCTAGAGGAGAGAGTGGGAACTGTGTCACAGTCCAGCTATATTTTCACGTTAGACCTCGTGCGAGGGTATCGGCAAGACCCCATTACAGAGCGCGCTAGCCGCAATGCCGCATTTGTTTCTCCATTTGGAACGTATCGTTCACTTAAGCTGAGCTTTGGATTGAAAATTGCACCCTTTTGTTTTTCAGGCTTAATGGACTGCGTACTTAATAGCCTTTCCGAGTTCGCTCTGCCGTATCTTGTCGATGTCACCATCTTCTCCAACAACTGAGAAGAACATGTCGAGCATTTACGCGTCGGGCTGAACAGGTTGAAAGAGGCTGGCCTTACTGTGAAACCTACTAAATGTCACCTAGGGTGTGGCGAGGTGTCTTACCTGGGGCACGTTGTGGTGCGTGGCCGGCGTAGACCTTCAGAAATTAAAGTAGGTGCCGTCGTGAACTATCCACGACCAACCACAAAATCTGAGATAAGAGCATTCTTGGGCCTCACTGGATACTATCAGCATTACGTGCAAAATTACTCTAGCATTGCCAGCCCTCTAACTGACGCACTTCGAAAATCCGAACCGGTTAAAGTAGTATGGGACTCAGAAAAGGAGAATGCGTTTTGCCAGCTAAAACAGGCTCTTAGCGAAAAGCCTGATCTTATGGCACCCGATTTCTCTAAGAAATTTGTGATTGAATTCGACGCTAGTGATCGCGGCAAGGGAGCTGTATTGTGCCAGGAAGACAGTGCTGGTAATGAAAGGCCAGTTTTATATTTAAGTCGAAAACTCAGCGGCAGGGAAGAGGCATACAGTACCTCTGAAAAGGAATGCGCTTGCCTCATGTGGCCTGTTCAAAAAACTAGCTTGTTATGTCTCCGGTTCAAGGTTTGTGGTTGAAACGGACCATTGTCCTTTAGCCTGGTTAAATAACATGTCGCCTAAATGTGGCCGGTTACTCAGGTGGAGCATGATACTCCAACAGCACAACTTGGACGTTCGCTACAAAAAAGGAAAGCTAAACGCTAATGCAGACGCATTGAGTCGTGCGTTTATTTAGTACTTTCTCCACCATTCGGTTTCTCGCTGGCGATTCGGGGCAAAATTTTGACCTCATCACGACTTTAGCTGAGCGCTCTCGTCCAGAGTGAGCTCGAGGAGCCAACTTTATGTTGTATTCTAATTAGTTACGTTGTTGTACGCGTAAAAAAAGTGCCGCCATATCCACGAAGTGAATGATGATGAGTGGGCGAAGCTCCGGAGGTAAACCTGGTAAACCATGAATCCTCTGTACATTTTGCCCACTCGATTTTATTACATCGCTCCCCCTAGCGTACGTCGCCGCACTAAATCGAACGATTGCCTTCAACCAATGACACGCGCCATATGTGACATCATTCCTATTTTATAAGATCTCGCGTCTTTCATCAACTACAAGTACCGCTTTCTAGTTTATAACATCTTGCATCTTTTCATCATCAGCTACGAAGTACCACCATCTAGTAAACACTACAAGAACTAAACGAGAGGTGGCTACATACAGGAGACGGTACCGCCATCTAGTGAACACTGCAAGAACTAAACTAGAGGTGGCTACATACATGGGACGGTACCGCCATCTAGTGAACACTGCAAGAACTGAACTAGAGGTGGCTACATACAGGGGACGCACAGCCCACGCCCTAAGGAGCTTCGCCCCTAAAATTGAGTTGTCTTTTTAAGAGTCTTGTGTCCCACATGTGCCTCTTGATGTAGAGGAAACGAAAATCCGATAGACACGTAGCTAGGTATCTGTTGTACTATACTTTGTCTGGTGTTCTGTCGGGTGACCGAGGGCACTTGCTTGTGTCGTGTGTTGTCTGTTGTCGAAGCGTTCTGGACAAGTTACAGAACCATCCACAAGTGCTGAAACCAAGGATTGTCAGAAGAGACGAGCGAAGCTGGCCGGCAAGTTGTGGCGACAAGCCAGTGGAGCTGGGATCCGTCCTCAAGAATGGGATGTGTTCCCGGAACAGAGTCTGGAGCTGCATTGTCCCCAAGGTCCTGGAGGCGAACCTGGAGGAACCTGGCGAACGAGCGCACATGACATTCGAGCCACGTGGAAGCAGCTCGTCTTTCCGGCGCATTGCCTGGCGGCGGGGGTGCTGTTATGTCTGCGTGTCCGCAGCGAATGTTCATGCCTCAGAAAAAGGAAATCTGTGTCAAGGCCAACACATGAGCCCGCCTGACGCGATGAACAACTCAACGGCGTCATCACGCGACGGCGCCTTTCTGTCGTGTACGTGTTGTGAGTCACCTCAACAAGCGAGCCCGTCGAGCAGGCAATCGGCGCCTTCTTGTCTGGCGGCTGACGCAATGCCTGGTGACGTCACTCGTCCTTAGGTGCAGCCACCTGCAGCGCAGCCCCTCCAGATTCGATAAGAAAGAAAGACGCGGTTCAGCGGCGACCCCATTGGAGGAGTCTGACCTCACAACCAGCGGCGCTTCTGGTTGGACATTTGTTTTGCTCAAAGAATCCATCTGGTGCATATAAAAGAAACCCAGCAGACCTGTTTGAGAGCAGAAATGTGTGTCGCAGTTGAGCTGTGTGTCAGAGTTGAGCTATGTGGTAGGGATCAGGAGCAGTCCTATGTGAGAACAGACATGTGTGTCAGAGCAGACCCGTTTGAGAGCAGACCAATGTGTTAGAGAGGAGAGCTCGGCTCTTCGGGTCTTTAAGCTGTAGGCCCCAGTGCCAAATTTGTAATGCCTCTGTATATATCCTGTACATAAACCTTGCTTAACTCGCCGTCGTCTCGTCCGCTCGTCTATCAGCTCTGCGCAGAAGCAGTCGCGAGCTCAGAAACCTACGCTACCAAACGGCTGGTGACCTTCCCGGCGGAGTTCGAAGCAGCGGCGCCTTCGGGACCGTGTTGGCATCGCCGTCTCTCGAAACAGTGGTGTCAGCGGTGAGATTTGTAGTGCCCTTCGTAACGTTTGTCGGAGGCGCGCTTCGCAACAGCCCCCTGAGACAATGTCTGCCGCGAATATTTTTCTTTGCGTCCGAATTACCGAAGCACTTCTGCACTTCTTCAATAAACTTTCCCAAGCCGTGAACATTTCCTCGTGGTTCTTGCACCATATGAGGGCGGTGTCAGTTAACGAGAGTACAACATGATTGAGCTGTTCGTTAGAGTTCCAGCCATATCTTCTGCTCACCCACTTGTAGTTCTTCAGCCACACGTCGAGGTCTTCTCCTGAGGTCCGCAAAGTTTGGTGACACTCTGTAGTACGGCACGGAACCCCATGGGAGTTGGCCTGGAAGCGTTGAATTGCTGCTCTTGGGCCATTACGATTGGCGAAGGTGGAAGTCCGGCGAGGTGCCGGCTGCGACGAAGTCCAGGTAGTGAAGCTCCCGTTTCTGGTTCGTCCTACGCAGCACCTCAACCAAATTGTTACGCAAGGTAAGGTAACTTAAGAGGGGTTTTTCATGGGCCTTGAGTCCGCGATCACAGTATAAGGATGATCATCACTCCACAGCCCTGGCTCGTACCCACTCAGGGGGATCGCAGCAGAAGCAACGTCGCTTCTTTCTCTACCCGCGCTTCCCCTGTTTTAGGGGCGAAGCTCCTTAGGGCGTGGGCCTGTGCGTCCCCTGTAGCCTGTATGTAGCCACGTCTAGTTTAGTTCTTGCAGTGTTCACTAGATGGCGGTACCGTCCCTGTATGTTTGAAATTTTTTTGTTGTTTTTTTTTCTTTTGCCACCCCGTGGGGGAGGTGCGCGTACATTGAACACGCAAATTTTTGTAGTAGAGCATAGACTTTCTTTTTTTTTCGAAGTGCAGGGCTCGAGTTTTAGTAATTATCGAGTATAGGGACAATTGGGTGTCAGAAAGACATGGTTTAAAAAGACTGTAAAGTGTTCAGGATGTGGAGTGGGTTTGAAAGTGGACCCAAGCGTAGAAGCGGATGGAGAAGAGGCTGACGCGAAGTGTAGGCAATGTGAGGTCGAGGAAAATGGGAGAAAATGATGGTTGCCCAGAGTGAACAGCTGGTGAGAATCGCCGAGCTCGAGACTGCGTTGGCGACAGAGCAAGAGGAAAACGAGGGCCAATGGGAGAAACGACTGAAGTCCGCCGAGGGAAGCGCTAGCGAAGCTGAACAAAGAAGCGACCTACCAAGAGAACAGTAGGGAACCGGCAACAGAACGGTGGAGAAGGAAAAGCGAGCAAGTTTTGAGAAAAAAACAGGTTTAGCCCGGTTCAACTGTCGCAAGGCCCAGCTTCAGCGAGGTAGTGGTGGGACAGGGAGGGAACAAAGCAGCCGGCGTCACAGGTGCAAGTAGCCCCCAGGTGCACAACAATCCAGCTGAAAAGTCACAGCATGTGATAATCACCGGGGACTCGAATTTAAATCGATGCACAGAAGCCATCAAAGAGAGGGTAAGAGGTGACAAGAGGGTTGCAGTAGGGGCGTTCCCAGGACGCAAGCTGGAAGCAGTCATGAGGCAAGCGAGCGCAAGCTCAAAACGACAGATCATAGACGAAACCTCGTGATAATTTCAGGCCGTTTAAACGATGTCCTCAATGAAGATGCACCAGGACTAGCAGCCACACTGGCGAAAGGCGTCAATGACATGCGCGCCACTTCTCCTAAGGTACAGGTAGTGATATGCACGATACCAGAGGTACCGGTGCGTAATAGCAACCTGCAAAGAGCGGTTGTCAACGCAAACCAAGAGATATGGCGGATGAGTCGAGAGAAAGGCTTTGAGGTGGTGAAAACAAACAGAGAGGCGCATAGGTGGGGTGGTTTTCAACGAGACAGAATTCACTTCGATGGGCGGCTAGGTCATGAGGTGGGTTGGCGACTTGCAGGACGCGCAGTAGCTTTTTGGGGGGGCAAGCGAGCCCTTCGGCGGGCAGGATAGCTAGTAACGAGGAAAACAACCAGGGAGACTCTTCGACAGGTGGTATGGACAGATACGATTCCAAAGTGGCACCAATATCTAAGAAAGGTAGAGTCCGGGGCATAAATAGACGTAGCCACGAGCGCCGAGCCAATTCAGACATAGGGTATATTAACATGCAGGGTGGTAGGAACAGGCTGAAGTGGGAAGAGATAGAAGAACAGCTAAGGGAAGAGAGGCCGATGGTATACGGTTTGTAGAAACACATCTCAGGGACATGGAACAACCTCCGAATAATCCGGACTACGCGTGGGAATATTGTAATAGAACAGAAGGCAGCAGAAAGGGGGGGTGGTATTGGGGCTTCATTCATAAAAGTACAGACTGGCAAAGGGTCAAACAGGAGTACAAGCAACATTTATGGCTAAAAGGGAAAGTGGCAGGTCAAATGACACTCCTTGGTTCGTGTACTTGTGGAACAGGCTGGCGATGCAGATTATAAAGGAAGACTGCAGGCGTGGATAGATGATGAGGGGGTGCTTGGGGAACTGCAGAATGGGTTTCGGAACACAGGAGGTTGGAAGACAATCTGTTCTCACTGACGCAGTGCATCGAAATAGCAGAAAGGACACGGCCTCTGTGGGCTAGCATATTTTGGATATCAAGGGAGGCGTATGATAGCGTGGTTGCAAGAGGGAATTGTGGGAATACTGGACACACTAGGCCGTGGGACCATGTCGTCACTCATCTTTTAACGGGTATCTATAAATGTAAGAAGGTAGTATAAATTGGGAAAAACAGCGTATCCCAAGGCCTGCAGAGGTAAAACGGGGGCTTAGGGCAGGGTGCCCCCTGTCACCGTTATTATTCATGCTGTACCTACCACGGCTTAGAAGCAAACTCAGATGGAAGTGGGTGGGCTTCAACCCTGCTACTTTAGTCAAACAAGGAAAACTTCTGATCAGGCACTACACGCATTAGTGTACGCAGATGATATAGTGCTAATGGCCAACAACACGGAAGATTTGCAGAGATTGATGGACATCTGCGAGTAATGAGGGAGATAGGTTAGATTTTAGATTCAGTACGGAAAATCAGCAGTCATGATTTTCAATGACAACGAAGGTAGTGAGCTTAGAATACAGGAGGTCACGCTAGAGATTAACATAAAATACAATATCTGGGCGTATCAATAAGCAACGGGACCGAGTATCTGAAGGAAACACGAAATATACGTGACGACAAAGGTAACAGGAATGCAGCAGTCATGAAAAATAGGGCCCATTGGAATTACAATAGGTATGATGTTGTGAGAGGAATATGGAAAGGGGTCATGGTTCCTGGCTGACGTTCGGCAATGCGGTCTTGTGCATGAGATCAGAAGTTCAAGCAAGATTAGAAATTAAGCAACGGGGAATAGGTAGGCTTGCTTTAGGAGCTCACGGGAATACACCAAATCAGGGAGTACAAGGTGATATGGGATGGACATCATTTGAGGGCAGAGGAAGCCTAGCAGCAAGATAAAATTTGAGAACGATTGAGAGAAATGGGGGAAGAGCGTTGGGCTAGGAAGGTTTTCAGCTACTTATACTTAACGAATGTCGATACGAAACGGAGGAAGCGAACCAGGAAGTGACTGGTAAATACTTAGAAAACAGCAGGTGGCCAAACCCAAAAGAACTATCGGTTAAGAAGAAAGTGAAGGAAACTGAGACTGACATGTGGAGAATGGGCATGAATAAGAAGTCCCGCACCAGAGACCTATCGCACCTTTTAAGCATGACATCGCCAGGGAAGGGATCTTATGATAATACTCGGGTAGTTCTCTACTGTTTGAGGCCCGGACGGGAGTACTGCGAACAAAGACATATCGGGCCAAATCCGAAGGGGTAGACACATTATGCAGTATGTGTGGAGAAGAAGAAGAAACGGCCCGAACACTTGATAATGTTCTGTAAGGGCTTCACCCTATAGTTCAGGATGATGGCGCTGCGTTTTTGAAAGCCACTGGGATTTAGGGGACCGGGAGGGCAACAATAGACTTTAAGCGGGTAGACGTAACTAGAAGGAAGTTATCTGATTGGTGGCTAAAGTCGAGGCATGAGTGAAATTAAACTCTTCACTGCAAAGTACGAATCCTCAAACTCACTTTTAAGAAAAAAAATAAATATAGTTTTTGGTTTCATTAGGTATTAAGGCTTGGTGGCGCTAGCCACCGCCCGATCTAAAGGGTACAGCCATATCTATCCATCCATCCATGTAGCACCTCTAGTTTAGTTCTCGAAGTGTTCACTAGATGGCGACGTCGTCGTCGCAAAGCCCTTGTAGAATGAAGCTGTGCGTTGTTTCGTTCGGATTGCGCGCGCGCGCAGGTGGGTGTGTGTGGTGCGTGGTGTGTTGTGTGCGCGCGTGTGTGGGTGTGGTGTGCGTGTGTGTGTGCGCGGCGTGTGTGTGTGTGTGCGTGATGTTTGTGTGTGTGCGTGAGTGCGTGGTGTGTGCGTGTGTGTGTGCGTGCGTGTGTGTTGTGTGTGTGTGTGTGTGTTGTGTGGGTGTGTTTGCGTGGGTGTGTGTTGTGTGCGTGCGCACAGGGGATGCCACAGGGATGCGAGATGGGAAAGGGCGGTACTTGGAGTGTACTAGATGGACGCACAAACGGATGGACGGACAGACAGACTAGCAGACGGGACAGAAGGATGGATAGACGCGCGGACGTACGGTCGGATGGACAAACGAACAGACAGACAGAAGGATGGATGGACAGGAGCACGGACGGACGCATGGACAGATGGACGCACGGATGGTCGCACGGACGGGCTGGCGGACGCTTCGCCCCACTCATTATCATTGCTCCGGGATATGCTGTGATTTTTTTCCTGGGAGGACACTCCGATCAACAATATAAGAGAAGGATAGCAGAGTATAGACAATGTATATTATATATAATATATCTATATTATATATATATATATATATATATATTAATATATATATAAATATATATATATATATATATATACCCTACTGAAACGTTCCGCATATACAGATCCGTACATACGCAATTATTGGACTACGGAAAGCCGCATCATGCGGAAAGATGCGAACATCCGCAGCTTACGGAAAGCCATATCATGCGAAAAGATGCGGGCATCCACAGCTTACGGAAAACGCCATATCGTGCAGAAAGATGCGGACATCTGCAGCTTACGGAAAGTGCCATATCATGCTAAATTACCCGATAAGCAGCTTACGGAAATCAGCATAATGCAGAAACCATGCAGCTATCTGCAGCATCTTGCAAAGATCAATGGACATCCTAGACTCGAGTAAAAGATTGGCCATTCACGTTGTTTGCAAAAGCAAGTACTGTGTAGAAATATATATGAATATTCATTTTTAATATGTTGCATGAAGGTGAAAATGTGTGCTATCTGAAACAGCCTTGATGTGTAACAAAGGCTTGAAAGAAACAATGTGTTGAGAAGATACTTAATGAGGGATTGAATCATCGGCATCTTTCTAATTGTCGTGATGCGGAAGCAAAATTACCTTTAAATAAAATACATTACAAAACTACTAAATTAACATGCTAGCGATCATAAATGGTGGTTACATTGCAACACATTATTGCAGTGTTCTATGCAAGACCTAAAGAACTTATTAAGTTATTATTATCAATAGAGAAGCATTATTATACACACCAGCCCTGCTACAATCAATATATTTTTTATTTGTCTGTATGCTCCAGCTGTGAATAGTGACATTGCAGTGTTGATGGTACACAAATGAGGTGACTGCACCGTAATTTCACGAGCTCCACCTAAGCCACAGGATGGTGGCAAAACACAATGTAACAGCAATTTTAGAACTAATGTTTAAACATAAATAATAATCATAGCACTGTGAAAGTGTGGCGCTGTGTTTGTCTCATGAACCCCTTGTGGAGATCGCGAAATGCTGCTTGAGGCTCCGGCACCACTGTAAATTGGAAGGTCACTGCCATAGAACTTATGTGTCCTTCATAGGCACCTGGAAATGAAAATAATTGGCACAAATAATGTCAGAGACACATGTTAGCACATTAGTTTACATGCACAAGAAATATAACACACAGAATGAAACTGAAAATGTAAGGCACACAATCCTTCATGTTATGCATATGTGAATAATAGAAGGAATGAGTGTATAAATTAGTTCTGCCACATCAAAGAAAACAGCATGCTTATCACAGTGAAAATAACTAGGTTGTCACGATTTTCAATGGTAGAGATAATTGATTAATATGTCCTTATGAAATTATGATTTAAATGCTCTCTGCACAGTAAAACTTTAGAAACTGCAAGTGAAAGCTCTCAATGTACATTTAATAGTGTGTGCATGTACATCTGCTGCCTTATATTTATACAGTTTGTGCACAAAATTGGCATTTGAACAATTTGGAGTTAAACCTATGCAACCTATGAAGGTTAAAATCACCATGAAAGCAAGCAGGACCAGGCAGGTGCCAATAAAAATCTGTGCAAGCCAGATAAAATAACCGAACTGCACACATATAGGGGAGCAAGAGTAACAGAAGTTCGGCTGCTGACCCGCAGGTCGCAGTATCAAATCCCGGCTCCATTTCCGATGGAGGCAGAAATGCTGTAGGCACGTGTGCTCAGATTTGGGTGTACGTTAAAGAACCCCAAGTGGTCGAAGTTTCTAGTGCCCTCCACTACGGCGTCTCTCATAATCATATCGTAGTTTTCGGACGTGAAACCCCACATATAAACAAGAATAACAGAAATAAACTGCCAACAGAAAAGTTGGGTGCATGTGCTATCTGTAAGTGCTTACCTTACTACATACAGCATGCTCATTCCATTTTAAATACCGATATTGAAAATAACTGCTCTATTAGGAATGTAAAGGTAAGGTAGAACTGAACGACTCTACAAAAAGTGACCCTATTATGACATCACGTTTTTATAACAAAATTGACTAAGACTCTGAAATATCATTATGCAAGAAAAAAATCTTCAAAAGAACAATCAAGTTTGAAGTCATATATTTTTATATGGCTACTATGACTATAACCAAGAAATCGACCTCAACATGGCTAATGTTAGTTTTTAGGCCTATGTTCACTAGACAATGAACTATACCACAAAAAGCACAGCGTTCAGGCAAAGCACCCACAAAAAAAGAAAGCAGTCCTTTTTGTTATTACTACAATGCCTTTAAATGGTATTTTTACCTCTACTTTCCGCTTTTATCTAAGTAACTGTGTGAAACAAGTTAGCTGAAAATGCACTGTGCCTCCAAAACCTGTTGGTGAATCTGAATTTCAAAAAATGGTGAAGCTTGCACTAAATTAGGCTCCACAAGCCTTGGAACAGCGAGACTGCATGACTCTTAGGACTACTTTGGACTTGTGTTTTGTTTCTGGGCCTAAGCATAAAGACAAGGGCTTAACTGAATTGCTGCTAACAAACAAATGCTTTCGAAATTGCCCGAGCGTCAAAGGATGCTCAGACATTGTTTTTCGCACTGGGCTATTCTACACCAAACATACAAACCATACTGCCGGCGACCATCACAGATGTATAGTTTAAAAAATGATGGTAATTTACTCTTCTGAAAATAGTTATTTGCAGAAATGTTTTGAAGAGAAAAAGGTAGTGGTCACGTGGGTACCTTCAGAATTTCGCAGAATGTCGTGCGGGTGTTATTGTGAGAAAATTTCAAAGTACCGCTTTTCTTGCCATATCAAATTTGATCTACATATTAAGTAAAGGTGCTTCTTAAAGTATTTGAAGCCGAGTAACATTAGTGCAATTTTTCCGCTACATAGGCTTTGAAGAATTCAGCCAAACTGTTTATCGTTTGCATTTCTTGTATGGCAATACTGCACTTTGTATGAATATTTGAGCCACAAATACTCACTGCACAGAAGTATTTTCACGAAAAAAATAATGTTAGGTCCAGATTACAAATATCACTATATAATCGTTTTTGTCCACATTGAGATGCAACTGAGCTGTGTGTTTGTCTAATTGAAAATTACTTTTATGTGTAAGTTGAAAGCAAATAAACAGTTCTTGTTATATGGCAAGTGTTATCATTACAATTTTTGTTTAAATGAGGAAATGATTTTTGAAGTCTCTATTGAGGGCCATGGGGAACTTCGGAACGGAGCTGTCGTATATCAAATGCAGAAAAACAGCCATCATAAGAAACTTCAAAAATTCATTTCTACTTTAAGACAAAGTGTAATCATATAACTTGCCATATAAAGAGAACTGCTTCCTTGCTTTTGATGTGGCAAAAAAATTGCACTAATATTACTGAGCTTCATGCACTACACACAATCACCTTTACTTAATACCTAGACCGAATTTGGTGTAGAAGAGGCAGTATTTTTGAAACACTTTTTACTTTTTACAAACAACACCCAGACGACATCCTGGGAAGTCCAGAAGGCACCAACGTGGCCTAATATTTTGTTCTCTGCGATATATTTAGCATTTTGCTGTTTTCAATACATAAACGAGCACAATATTTTTTTTCAAAACACATTTAGGACGGTTGGCAAAATGGCTGGGATGTTTGATGTGTAATTGCCTCACTGCCAGCATTTATTCTTCGAAGCTCAAGCTATCACCTCTCTGTTACTGCCTCCCTCACATACAATGCCTGCATAGGAAAGAAAAAGAAAGGCAGGTCCGACAAAGTTCACAAGGCAAGATATTTTCATGTTGGATAATTCATTACCATAAACAGCAGCAAAATAACATTCATTTTGAGTAGTCCAAGACACAAGCTATATACCAGCATACTAAGAGCCAAGCACAAACTTTTCATTTGAACATGTGTGGTGATAGACAGGAAGCACTTATTGCAAGACTGATCAGTCTGTAATTAACTGAATGAAGTACAATGCACTGTTCAATCCAACACCACATAGGCATCTTTGCTATAGCAAAGCCATGTGTCATTGATTCATGCACTAGATGGGACAATGCAAATGTAACAAAAAAGGTGAAAAAAGAAAACAAGGAAAAAAAGAAGAAAAGGGGGGATGCAAAGTGAGCAGTGTAGCACTACTTTTACTTTGCATCCCCCTTTCTTTTCTTTTTTTTTCTTCTTTTCTATCATTTATCTTTTTTTGCTCCCTTACCCCCAACCTCCGACAGAAACACTTTGTATCAGCGCAACCTAACTTGAAAAGAAGCAAGGGCTGCACTCTTCTGCGTTATAGTTTTTTTTCAGACAAATTTCCAACAGGCACACACGCCTACACCAAAAGATGATGTCATTACTGACCCCATTTAAACTAACACGCCAAGGATGACAAGGTGACTTCTAAAAAATAGGTCCTCCTATACAACATCGGCCAGCCTGTCTGAGGCACTTCCACTGTTCACCCTGATTACCCCACTAGATGTTTCCATCTGTCGACTCACATCTTCATTTTGGATAACACTAAGACGAGCTTACATTGATGAATACGCACGAAAGTTTAGTGATGTATCATGTATCAGATTAAGCAACTCTGTTAAAAAATTATTGATAGCTTGCTTCCAGGCTTTTTATACTGTAGCCTGAAACTTCGTAATGTCTTCTATGCACATGAACCAGATTGACAACGTAATGCACAACATGCTTAAGAATACTGCGAGGAACATGATAACGACAAAACGACAGCCACCCAAATTTTCGCTGTACATGTTTATAAAAAGTTCATGTACACCAAACGAGGTGCTTATGATACAAGCCGAAAAAACCTACAAGTAGGGCCTTGGAGCCTTCTGGAAGTAGACGTGTTGCATTTTTCTGTGGGGGCTTTACACCCATAAGTGAGGAACCAAAACTCCTGTATAATGAAGAATGTTGGCAGCTATCAGTTATAGAAAAACCTAATGCAGCTAATCTTCCCGACACATCTGTACATTAGAGAGGTGACGTAGCTTCTGTGAGTTGTGGCAGTAACTCCAACAGGACCAGTGCGAAAATTGGCACTACTTGGCTAGACAAATGTCCAAACATGCCTGCCCGACTCCCTCTAGCCATCCCGGCTGAATCTGACACATGATTTTTTAACGCTGGCTGGACAAAAACAAAACCACTGAAGCACTCACAATACACAGCGTGAAGTTCCTCTGGAGTGGTCAACTTCGTCTTCTGCGATGAAAGAGCAGCACAGTGTACTGATAAGGCACTCCTTGCAATGGTTTCAATGCCACACAGTGACCTTGCTGTTCCTGTCGAAGAGAGCTTCGGGAGCTTGGAGGGTGCTTGCTCTTTTCTGGGGGCTGCTGCCGCTCCTCGTTTTCTGCTCAAGGTCAACCTGCACAAAGTTGTAGACGAGGCTTTAAGAGTTGTATATAATAATATGCAAATTTTCGCTGAACACACATTTCCTCGTGGCACACTGAGGAATTTCTTATAAACTTAAGGCCTCGCATATGCAAACATTTACAATCGATCCGAAGATGCACTCGACTCTAAAGAAGCAAGTTGTTATGTAGTGTATATAAAGAAAGGTCATTCAGCACACCACTACTACAGTTGCACACGAAAACGACATTTTACACGATCCTGTTTATTTACATGGTCATTTTATTTTATTTACACGGTTCATTTACACGGTCCTCTTTTACACGATTGGTCTGCATGAACTCTTGAACCGGGCACCATATAGATTGAAAGACACACACAGAGTTTGAGACAAACCTAGTTTTCCCGTGGAGCATCCTCTTGCACTATAACAACACATCTCAATATAGTTAGTTGGTCAGAAGGGGGAAAAACGCTCGCACTTGAAAAGCACGGGCAAGAGAATGACGCTGCACCCTGTGCTCCCTGTACATTCTCGTTGAGGGTGCAGTTTTCGCCTTATCTTTATGCAATTTCGTTTTATAACATTGTTCACTGCATAATCTTTGTGGCATTAAAGTGTGTGATACCGTCATGTGTATCCCATGTAATTTATAAAAATAGAATACAAGATAGCTTGATTCAAAAATAACAAAAGTGCATCCAGTGCCATGTCCTGTACCCATTCTTTAGGCAAGTGGCAGAATGATTTATTCTTCAAAACATATTTACTTGTAACCACTACAAGAGCAAACTCGTACACTGGCACATTCTGTTTGCCTCTTCAGATTATAAGGTACCTTTTTAACACCCGAAAATCTTCAAGAAGAATAGAAGTGTTGTAATTGTGAAGAAAGAAAAGTAGAAGGAAAAAAAGATATTG
>WOVY01013525.1:0-35000 GCA_013436015.1 Rhipicephalus annulatus
TCTCGCTCGTTTTCTTTCTTTCTTCTTTACTCTTCATCAACATCTCATCCTCTTCTCTAGGCCTTCTCGTGTTTCTCCTGCAGACGCTCCTTCATTTCCCGTACCGCCAACCTGTACCGCCGTCCTCCGGCAACTTCGTTTTATCTCTCCTGACTTCCGGTTCCGGCATGACCGCGTCCTCTCCCGGCGGCAATTCATTCAGTCTCCGTTGTCGTTGTCTTCGTAGCTGTCGGCCTCTTGTTGCTGTGTCGCTGCCGCCCTTATCGTCCCCGTCCTTTCGGCTCCCTCTTATAAGTTCCGCTTCCTCTTTTGAGACCGGGCCCCCGCTGTTGGTCACCGCCGGACGGAAACAAGAGCCGGAAGAGGCCTGCTCTTCGCTGTCTCGCCGTGAAGCTTAGCGGGCGGCACGATATTGCGCGCTTTTTCGCGTGTGTGTTTGCGTCGTGTACCTACACGACCATCCCGTCTTCTTTGCTTTCGTGGGTGGAGCCCTCCCTCGAAGTACATGCGTTTCCTGCGACCACCTGTTGAATAATGCCCGTTTGCAGTGGCTCACCGTGGCCGTGGCCGGTGTTGCTGAGCGCCAAGTCGTGGGCTCGACACCCACACACAAGCGTCCGCATTTCGATAAGGGGCCAAGGGCAGTCGCAGCAGCCTCGTTAGGTTTGCGTGCACGGTAGCGAATACTGGGCGGTTAGAATTTTTCCGGTGGCTGCTGCCACGCGGTGTTTAATTTCTCTGGTGTTGAGACTTATGGTTCAATAAGTCAGTTCAGTGAAATGATCAATCGGTCAGTGTATTACTCACTTACCCTCTCACATCGCACAATCAATCAATCAATCAATCAATCAATCAATCAATCAATCAATCAATCAATCAATCAATCAATCAATCCATCAATCAATCAGCAATGCTTTCATATTCATTGTTGTGAACTTCTGTGCCATTAAAACACTGCGCAGGTGAAGCCTCTCGTTTGTGTATGCCGGGCAGTAACATAAGATGTGTTCAATAGTCTCATCGCCGGCGCAGTCGTTGCACTCCGCGCTGTCGGCCATCCCTATCCTAATTGAGTAAGCATTGGTGAAGGCTACGCCCAGACGCAGACGGCACAACACTATACCTTCCTCCCTAGAAAGATCAGAGGGTAGCCGCAGTCGTAGAGATGGGTCGAGAGAATATAGCCGATGATGTGCGAACTGGGATGACTGCCGCTTCTGAAGTGCCATGGCCTGCGCCAGCTTACTTAGGTGTCTAGCCGAGTCAATGCTAGATAAAAGTACGGACACAGGGTTGACGAAGTGATTTCACTGTCGAGAAACTGTAGGGACCATGGCACTGCCCATCCGATTTCCGAAAGGCAACGAAAGCACTGTTGCATTTTCTCAAAGACACCGGCTTGTTTCGTCGTTTGTGATGGCGAAACTGTTAAGCGTTGGCCCATACAGTGACCCTTTATCTCTTCCTCTATAACTTTCCTTCCCCCTCTCCCCTTCCCCTGAGCAGGGTAGCCTACCGGGGCTCAGCAACGCCGACTAAATTTCAAGGCCGAAATGCTGCCGCAGTGACGTCAGAGGGTGGGGCGCAGTTACGCCGCGAACGCGGCGGAAAGCCTGTGTTTCGTTCACGTTTTAGGAGAACCAACGCTCTCGCAGCTGCTGCGGCTTGATTGGGCCGAATAAAAGATGTGGAAAAAAGAGTCTTACTGAGCATGCTCAGTTGGGCAACTGGGCCCCCAACCTCTGACGTCACTGCGGCAGCCTTTCGGCCTTGAAATTTTGTCGGCGTTGGGCTCAGCCCTGGTTAACCTCCCTGCCTTTCTCCTTGTGTTCTCTTCTCTCTCGGTGCCATTCGTTCCTGTGCGGGCATACATTGCAGTGATTCTGCACTACTCCCCCCCCCCCCCAACATATTTTTTACGTCCACGCTTCCTCCCCCCCATTTTTTATTTGTTTCTCTGTTTTAACTCTCCTTCGTACGAAAAAACGCTCGGTAATCATTCCTATCTTTGCGGACGCGACCTCTCGCAGACTGACAGTCGGCAGGGCCTTCGCTTCGCCGACTGGGTGGGTAGGAACGCTGCGCAGGGGCGCTCGCTCGCTGCCGTTGCCTGTTCGTGTTGTCAGTGCGATTTGTCGGCGTCGCTTCGCTTCCTCCTAATGAATCGTGTCCGAAACATTAGCCCGCTGTCGTCGTCATGCACGACTGCACGGGGTGTACTGGCTCCCAAATAACTAGTTGAAACAACCAAAACAAACAAGCGTTGCCAGGGTACGTGTGTTCGTGTCGTTGCTGTCATCATTTGCACCGTTGACACGGTGTCTGGGGAGCCTGTGCACTGGAACGCCGATAGCGGCAGCTGCTAAAGTTGCATTTTAATTTTCCCTCTCCCCTTAACTGTCCTTAGACGCGCGCGCGCGCGCGCGCGCACGCACGCACGCACGCACGCACGCACGCACGCACACACACACACACACACACTCACACACACACACACACACACACACACACACGTACGTGTATGTTCTTTTCTGTTAACTGTGCCCAGACACGTGATGTAACGACGTATGTGTATACGTCTGGGGTTTACACCCTGGCGACCTTACTGGGAAGACAGATGTGTGGACCGTGGCCCGCCACGCGTGCTAGGCTGTACAGTATTTGCTCAATTTCTTTATTTTATTTTCTTACTCCCTCGGCAGTTTGCTGTCGTAGGTGGCGTGGAGAGAAGGAAGGAGGCGAACAGAGCGGGGAGAAAAAGCGGTTGTGGGTTTGCGTTCCCAGCGCTGTCTGCGTCTGACGCTTTAAGCGCGTTCGTGGCGCTCTTTTACAATGCGCATAACTGCCCTGGATGACGGCCGGAGGACAGGTCGTCAGTCGCTTGGCGCTTGCGAAACGAAACGCGCGCTGTTAATAGCTCACAAAGCCGCCTTGTGCTCTTGCTGTTTGTGGAGCGGAAAGCAGCCCGCGGTGCCAGCCGGGGGTTTGGCCGGGGTGTATTCGCTTATTCAAAGGCAGTGCCTGAATGCGCGAACTTGTGTTCGAGGTTGCTCTGTGTGCGACGAGAAAGCTGAAAAAAACAACAAAAACAAATGCGTTCTCATGAAAACTTCATTGGAAAGCTCTAGGGGGCATGTACGACTGGTTTCCTCGGGACCTCTATAATGCTGTTTCTGTGTCTCTTTTCCACTGAGTCTTTGAAGGGTGAATGAATAAGCGGTTGCAGTGTAGAAAAAAGAGGTAGTAGAATAAGCATCAGTAGTAGTAGTAGTAGTAGTAGTAGTAGTAGTAGTAAAAATATTAGGTGGTGACAATTGTATACAGTACTATTGGTAGTACACTGTACCAGTAATTGTAAAAGACAAAGAGGTGAGGCTGGGAGAAGAATCTTGCAATGGGTAAAAAAGGGAACATGGGAAAATTTCGCCGCATAGAGACGGCCTCTTTTCTGGGAGGACATCTCAATTTCACTGTGCATGAACGCAAGTGGTAATAAAGAGAGATAGAAAATAGCCAAACAAGAATTAAAAACGAGATTAGAGAGACTGTCGAAAAATCGCAAAAGAAAAAGGGGGGGGGGCATACTGGAAGGAGTATGCGGTAATGGAATGGAATGCCATGCCAGCGGGTTGTTCTCGGCTCCTGCGAGCTCTTTTCGTCCACCTGTACGAGGCGCGAAGAGTGCGTTCAAACTGCCACAATTCCGGCTGTGTGATTCTCGTACCTGTGTGTGTTTTGACACTCGGAGGCTCTGCCGTCGGCTGTAAAGGCGTCTGGGGATATTTTTCTTGCGTTGCACCGATATAAAAGCAATCAGAAAGAGATTGAGTTATTCGTGACGCTATGCTTATGTACACACACTCCCAGAGAAATAGAATCTCCAGTGCGTGCGGTAAATCAATACGATATGCGTGTTTGGGTAGGTCACTCACATTTCCTCTGCGGTTGGCTCGGTGTCGTTGGAGCTCGCGCGCTTTGCAGGTGACCTCGAGGTCGGAGGTTCGATTACCACTTGCGACGGCGTCATTACTTCGGCCGTGTCTGGATGCGATTTGGTGAACCGTGATATTCTGCGGGAAAGCTGGTGGTTTCGGTGATTAGTTAAAGTGAACACGGCTTACACGGACTTACGTCACAGGCTAATGTTACGTATGCCTCTGATGAGTGTTTGTGTGTCTGATCCCTGTCTCAAGCGCTGCTTGACATTACAAAAAGTAATTTAATTTTCGATAGGCCATGTAATTAATTATGATGCAGCAGGCCTGGACACATTTTCGTAGTTTAATTAACATAGCGCAATGATTGCCAATGAAACGAAAATGGTTGAAAGATTTTATGTTGTGAGATCAGTACGATGAAGCTACGTTGTTCATGGAATACATTTGGTGCAGGAAAAGCATACACGTCTTCGTAAGAGACCTTCACGTGGCAGGGGGAATGATTATTTTGATCATATATATCCATGATCATTCTAACAATGAAGCTCCGTTGGGGGTTTTTCTTCGTGGATTTGATTTTTGGTGACGTGGTGCCCTCATTCCTGAAGTTTAGGGCAAGTGAAAGAAAGCTTATGTATTTTATGTAAAGGGCGTGGTGTAAGAGGCGCAAGGGTTGTCAACCATTACCTGATTCAACCACCAGCTGATGTCATTTCGGTCACGGAAGTGATGCCAGTAAAGATTCGTGCGAACAGGTTGTTAAGAAGCATTTTAGAACTTTTCTCTTCCACGTACTCCAACTCTCCCTTCTACTCGAATCTGCAACTTCTCGTAAATACGTTGCATGCAGGCGCGTTAGACCACTGTGACACACAAATGCTTTTACCACTTTTAATTACTATGACATACAATATAACGATCTTATCATACAAGTCGACCTGCGTGTTCTCGTATTACTTGTTTTCAATCTCCACTACACGTTGCACATTTTGTTCCCGTCTCTCAGCTCAGAAGACCGTATCGAAGTGATCCGTATTTAAATGCGTCGTGATGAAAGTCCCAGATAAACATTATCATATTGGTCGCCCACATTGAAACGTATAGCGGACTTTCAAATGACGTAGCTGTATTGGTTAAATCCCACGCGCCGCGTACGAAACTCGCATTCAAGCTTACTGGACGTCTGACAGGGCCTGTAGTAGTTCGCACGCCACGATATCATCCAGACTGGACGACGGCGATGTTTGGTGCCGACGTTGTACGTTGGGTTGTGTGGAGTCATTAACCACTGACTCAGCGCCAACTTGTACTGTCGTGTAGGGTATGATTGATTGATATGCGGGCTTTAACGTCCCAAAACCACCATATTGATTATGTGAGACGCCGTAGGGAAGGGATCCGGACATTCAAAACGCACGAACATTCTTTGGCTGTACTTTTGTGCAATTTGGCCGTGTTGGATGTGAAACTTTCATTCTCATCACCGTAGCTAAGTATGCGTGTCTCTCTTAATATTTATTTGAGATGTGCGTTTTCTCATATCGAGACAGGCGCCTGCAGACGGTCTATAATAACGAAACACTGTTGCCCTCAAGCGCAATAAATAAAATAAAAGTAATAAAGAAAAACGCCTCTTTCAAACGGCGGTACTTGCCTCGAGGTCGTCGAGAAGATATTGCCACGAACTTCCATCTCTCGCCCTCACAATGCTCGCTGCCGAATCGATATCGTGATAGCGATCTACGCGCGGTTGCGATCCGAGAGCCAAGTCTTCTTCCGTACAAGCCTCTTAGCACGTCGCCGAGTCATTAATCATTCAAGTCGGAGGAAGGGACGACCTGCCCATCGTACCCGTGTCGAAGCTGCTTGCAGCTGCTCCTGCTGCTGCAGCTCACAGGGGAACTTTGTTGCGTCTTCACGTGCTGCTTCATCTGCAGCCTCCCTCTCTTCTCTGCGTTATTATCTCCTTAGTTGTCGCCCTTGGTAAGTTTAGGCGACGCAATTTAGCGCCGCCGCAGCTTATCTTCCATCGGTCGTTATACCTTTTGCGCCATTATCGTCTCATCCTGCTGACGTCTTTAACGGCTTCTCGCGTGTCTTGCGGAGCTCGATATACGGCGCCTTTCGTAGAGCACCAGCGTACACAATTGTCGGCGTTGGTGTGACTTTTGATAGATTGATTGATTTGTGGGGTTTAACGTCCCAGAACCATTGACGTGACTTTTCGTTGTGATGAATTTTGTCGGGCGAAACTAATTAACAGACACCACTACCTTGCTTTAACTGCAACATATATACAAAGCTTGTGAAATGTGTATGTGCAGCAGTGTCGTATATATATATATATATATATATATATATATATATATATATAAATAAACGGAGACAGTCAAAATTGTTATCCAAGACCAGGTTGGAGCGTAGGCCTAGCTGTCAAAATCAGCGACAGTCCGGGCCGAGCGTCTCGTGCTTAGCACTGACAATGTGTGCGTCGAGATTTGCATGACCCACTACAATCATCATTACATAATTCCCCCTCGCTGAAGATGGTGCCAAGTAAGTGTTCTAAGGTGTCGTGAGGACAAGTGGTTCGTGATATGGTTTGAGGCGATTCACATGTACGATTTCGCGGCCTCGGCGACGCAGGTCCACAGTGGCCGTGAGGGGTTCGATGAGGTAGTTAACAGCGGAAGTTTGTTCTATGACGCGATAAGGTCCATGGTACCTGCTGACAAACTTTGTAGAGGTACCAGGAGCCGCACTGGGGGGCACCCACAGCCAAACAAGAGAGTTGGGCGAAAATTGGTAGTTGGACCGTCCATCGTCGTGACGAAATTTCTGTAGCCCTTGTTCTTGTGTTGTAAGGGTGCGAGCTAATTGCTGACATCCTTCCCATCCTTCCGAATACCGCGCGGCTTCGGAAAGTGGTGTGCCTTCGGATGAGTCGGGTCGGTAGGGGAGAATGGTGTCAATTGGATATGATGGTTTTCGACCATAAAGTAAAAAGAATGGAGAAAAGCCTGTCGTCGCTTGAGGTGCCGTGTTGTAAGCGTACGTTACGTAAGGAAGGATAAGATCCCAGTTGGTGTGGTCGGAGGCGACATACATAGAAAGCATGTCGCCAAGAGTACGGTTGAAACGCTCGGTCAAGCCATTTGTTTGTGGGTGATATGCGGTAGTACAGCGGTAAATTACATGGCATTCTGCAAGAAGTTCTCGAATAACATCCGCGAGAAAGACGCGGCCTCGGTCGCTCAAAAGTTCACGTGGAGCGCCGTGACGCAGAACAAAACGTTGCAGCAGGAAAGACGCAACGTCACGTGCCGTCGCGGCTGGTAGAGCGGCCGTTTCTGCATATCTCGTGAGATGGTCGATCGCTACAATAATCCAGCGATTCCCAGCTGATGTATATGGTAGAGGACCATAAAGGTCTATTCCAACCCGGTCGAATGGTCGCACTGGGCACGGTAACGGCTGCATTGGTGCAGTAGGACGGCTGGGATCGTGCTTGCGGCGTTGGCACTCTGTGCAAGATCGAATGTACTTTTGAACGAATGTGTACATGCCGCGCCAATAAAACTGAAAACGTAGCCTGGCGTAGGTTTTAAACAAACCGGCGTGCGCACACTGCGGATCGGCATGGAAAGCAGCACATATGCTGGCGCGGAGGTTCCTGGGTATGACGAGTAGCCATTTGCGACCGTCAGGGTGGTAGTTGCGGCGATAAAGTATTCCATCACGGATGGCGAAGTGAGAGGCTTGTCGGTGTAGCGCTCGAGATGGCGGGTGGGCGAGTGTTTCAGATAGGTAATCCATCAGAGACGCAATCCACGAATCTTTGCGCTGCTCCGCAGCCATGTTGATGGGTCCTGATAGTGGAAGGAAGTTGTCTTGGATGGAGACACTCGCAATATCAGTAGAAACAGGCGAACGCGAAAGAGCGTCGGCATCGGCGTGCTTCTGGCCTGAGCGATAAATGACGCGGATGTCGTACTCTTCGAGCCGTAAAGCCCATCGTGCCAAGCGTCCTGAGGGATCTTTGAGGGAGGATAACCAGCAGAGCGCGTGGTGGTCGGTAACAACATCGAAAGGGCGGCCGTACAGATAAGGCCGAAATTTTGTAATGGCCCAGATAATCGCTAGGCATTCTTTCTCAGTTACCGAATAATTTGCTTCTGTTCTTGTAAGAGTGCGGCTCGCGTACGCAACAACATATTCTTGGTAACCAGGCTTTCGTTGGGCGAGTACAGCGCCAAGACCGACACCGCTAGCATCTGTGTGGATTTCTGTGGGAGCGCTTGAATCGAAATGACGCAGTATGGGTGGTGTTGTAAGCAGTTCACGGAGCTTCGCAAAGGCACTGTCGCAAGCTGGAGACCACGCAGATAGATTGCGGTCTCCCTGAAGTAGGTCTGTCAGAGGCGCCATGATCGAGGCGAAATCTCGGACGAAGCGGCGGAAGTATGAGCAAAGCCCAATGAAACTACGCAGCTGCTTGAGAGACGCGGGCCTCGGGAACTCGCGAACAGCACGTAGCTTAGCGGGGTCAGGGAGAACGCCATTCTTCGACACGACGTGTCCGAGAATGGTCAGCTTGCGCGCTCCAAAGTGACACTTTTTCAAGTTGAGTTGGAGGCCGGCTGCAGAGAGGCAGCGTAGAACCTGTTCCAAGCGACGAAGGTGCGTGGAAAAGTCGGGTGAGAATACCACTACATCGTCTAAGTAGCACAAACACGTGTTCCATTTGAGGCCTCGTAGGATAGTGTCCATCATGCGCTCAAATGTTGCCGGCGCATTGCATAGCCCGAATGGCATCACGTTAAATTCGTATAAGCCGTCTGCTGTAACAAATGCAGTTTTTGGCCTATTATCCGGATTCATGGGCACTTGCCAGTACCCAGAGCGTAGATCAAGGGAGGAAAAGAACTCTGCGCCTTGTAAAGAGTCGAGGGCGTCATCAATTCGAGGCAAAGGATAAACATCCTTTCGTGTTATTTTGTTTAGGCGACGATAATCTACGCAAAAGCGTATCTTGCCATCCTTCTTTTTAACTAAAACAACCGGCGACGCCCAAGGACTGTTTGACAGTTGAACGACGCCTCGCTTTAGCATGTCATCTACTTGTTCATCGATGATACGGCGTTCAGTTGGCGAAACACGGTATGGTCGCTGCCGTAGTGGTGGGTGATTACCTGTGTCGATCTGGTGTCATACGGTAGATGTGCGACCTAAAGTAGCGCTGTGACTGTCAAAAGATGGTCGAAACTTGTCAAGGAGGCTCAAAAGCTCACACCTCTGTTGTGGGTTTAGGCCTTCGTCGATGACACGGTTGAAAATGTCGGTAGTGGAAGGGTCATTCACGGAACTACAGGAGAGGGCGCTGACTTCCGATGATTCATCAGGAACGTGAAGTGTAGCGATGGTTTCGAATTATTCTATCGAACCAATACATTCGCCTCGAAGTAGCGTAATCGTGAATGGGAACGGATTCTTCACAGGCACGTTGGTCGCACCACCTTGAAGAGTAACGAGAGCGGTTGGGAGCGGTGATAGGTGGCGATGAACGAAAGCAGCGGAAGGCGTGAAGAATGCGGTAGCGTCGACGACGGTGGAACACGACACAGGTGCGAAGACAGTAGCGCGTGGAGGGATTTGGGTGTCGTCACTAATGACCAACTTCGCGTCGGAAGGGCGATCGTGCACTGGTAGCGCATCACCAAGGGGACAATAGGCGACTTCGGCACGGGCGCAATCAATGACGGCTTGGTGATGGGAGAGAAAATCCCAACCTAAAATGATGTCATGAGAACAGTGCGGGAGTACTACGAACTGGACTGTGTAGGGCATTCCTTGAATTACAAGTCTGGCAGTACACGCGGCCACAGGCTGCACAGGCTGTGCAGTGGCAGTATGAAGACATGAACCCAAGTAAGGCGTTGTCTCTTTTCGAATTGAGCGGCAAACTTTTTCGGCGATGACAGAAATTGCGGCACCAGTATCAATAAGGGCAAGTACGGGTACACCTTCAAGAACGGCATTAGTTACATTCGGCGGCGAACGAAGAGGGCTTGTGCTTTGCGACGAGGACGCAGTTCTTGCCTCGGGAACTGCGTCATTTAGTTTTCCGCGTCGGTTGTAGGGGGGCGTCGGCGCATCGGGGAGGGCGAGCGTCGACGTGGAGAAGGAGATCGGCGATCAGGAGCTGGTCGGTGGCTTGGACGAGGAGCGTACAATTCGGGGTCTGGGGTGTATTGAGTGTACGTGTAATCGTTCTCGTATGGACGTAGGTTTTCACGTGAGTGGAGTGGGCGGCGGCGGCGCAGACGTGCGACGTGCCCAGGTAGACTACACGAAAAGCAGATCGGTCGGTTGTCGGCAGTGCGCCATGGATTAGGGACTCAGCGAAGTGGAGGTCGTGGCGGCTGGGCGGCATAAACAGGAGCAGGCTGTGGAGGCGGCGCTTGGAACGTCTGTGGTCGTGGTCGTGCGGCTGCTTCGGCGTACGTCAATGGTGCATTGACTGGTGGCACCAGCTGCGGAGGAAGGACCTCAGACACTTGATCTCGTATAATAGTCCGTAGAGTAGGGCTAAGCGGTGCACTGCGCTCCGGTAGGCTAGAGATGAGCGAGAGTTGGCGGGCAACTTCTTCGCGCACGAAATCTTTGATCTGCGAGAGGAGGACGGGGTCTTGCGAGGGAGTTAAGCCGGACATCGATTCCTGATGTGGGACAGCACGGCGGGTGACGAGACGTTGCCGGCGGAGCTCATCATAGCTTTGGCAGAGCTCGGTAACTTGGGCGACAGTAGCAGGGATTTTTGAAATGAGCATCTGGAAAGCGTCCTCGTCAATACCCTTAAAAATATGCTTGATGCGGTCCACCTCTGTCATGTTCACATCGACGCGCTTGCACAAGTCAATGACGTCTTCTATGTAACTTGTAAAGTTCTCACCAGGCAGTTGAGATCTCGACTGAAGGCGCTGCTCCGCACGAAGTTTGCGGACAGAAGGACGACCAAAGACTTCGCTGAACTTTGCTTTGAATGCTGTCCAGGTGGGAACGTCGGTCTCATGGTTCCGAAGCCATAAGTGGGCAATGCCACTGAGGTAAATGCCGACAGTGGCCCGTCTCGTGGCTTCGTCCCATTTGTTCAAGACACTCACGAGTTCGTAAGTAGCCAGCCAGTCGTCGACGTCGTGGTCGTCAGTGCCGCTGAATATGGGAGGATCCCGCTGACGGACCGCGCCGGAGCACACGATGGCTTGGGAAGCCATAGGAGGAGGGCTTGTGGCAGATGCAGTGGTCATGACAGCAGGTAGAGTCCGGCTTCGCAACTCCAGGATTGCAAGGAGACCCAGCAAACTCCACCAATTATAATATAGAACGGAGACAGTCAAAACTGTTATCCAAGACCAGGTGGGAGCGTAGGCCTAGCTATCAAAATCAGCGACAGTCCGGGCCGAGCGTCTCGTGCTTAGCACTGACAGTGTGTGTGTCGCATTCCGAAGGCCAAAAGGCATGACGAGCCACTCGTAGTGACCGGTACGTGTGACAAACGCCGTTTCCGGAATGTCATCAGGGTGAATCTTCACGTGCCAGTAACCTGACGTTATGTCTAATGTCGAGAAGTACGTAGATTTCCCCAGAGAATCGAGAACGTCATCGATGCGAGGGATGGGCTGATAATCAGGCACCGTCAATTCGTTCAGCTTGCGGTAGTCGATGCAGGAGCGCGTGCGTCCTTCCCCTTTTTTCTCTGCCAGAAGTGCTGGCGCAGCGTATGGGGAGGTAGATAGTCGTATGACACCTTGCTTGAGAAGGTCATTGATCTGTCTGTCCATTTCAACGCTGTCAGTTTCTGAGCATCGATAGGGAGCTCTACGAATGGGAACATTGTTGTTGAGATGAATGCGATGCATTTCGCCGTTGATGCACCCAATGTCTGTCTGCGACTTGGAAAAAATGTCATCGTACTTGTGGATAAGCTGCTTCAATGCCAATTGTTGAGTTTTACTTAGATGTAGTACATCACAAACTTCAACACCTTGCAAAGACGCGCCCTTGTTAACCGTGGTTTGGTTCTGTGTACGAGAATGGAGGATGTCTTTCCCTTGGCGTAGTGTCATAGTGTCAAGGTCCAGCGACAAGTTAAAGAGGCAAGCACTATCCAAGCCAAGAAGTAAGTTGCTCTTCATGCCTTGTAGAACATGAGCCTGAATTTCTCTTGTCACTTTTCCTATCTGTACCTTTAGATTAACGCGACCCAAAGTTTTGGTAGATGATGTGACTTGTTGAACTGAGATGCATGAATTCCTCATTATTTGCAGGTGAAGTGCCTTCAGCACTGCTTCGTTGATACAGGTAATCGTAGCTCCGGTATCAAGTGTAGCGCTGATAGGGTACCCGTTAATGAGGGCATGAAACTGAATTACATGAACTCTGGGTCGCCCTCCTCGTTTCCCTGGTCGGTGGAGAGGGCGGAAATGTTTGCGCGTCGTGGGCATTCATTATGCCAGTGCATGTGTCGGGGTAAGCCATCCATCGCGCAGTGTTTGCACTCACGCACGGGTGTTCGTACCGGGGTATTACGTGGACGCTGACTAGTTCTGTCACTTGTTACGTTAATCTGTGTATTCCGAGCTGGTGGCAAGCGATGCAACTTCATTCTCTGCATGGTTGACTCTACACGAAGTGCAGCTGTAAGCCATGCCTCTGGTGTAGACGAGGTAAGCCCAGCAAGCGCCATCTCCATATGCGCAGGAAGGCCGTCGATGAGCCCTGATATAAGGTGCGTGTCCTTTAGGTCGGCGAGGCGTCCGAGAGACATTTTTTCATTATAGTATTCCTTCAAGCTCTGGCCTGTTCGCAACCGGCAATGAATGAATTGGCGAAAAGGATCCGCGACGCCGCTCGTAAAGCGTCCCTTCATGCGTTCACATAAGCTCTCCCAAGACGCGTCTGTGTCGAAAACCTCGGTGAGAAACCATCGGAAAGCCTCACCTTCAAGGTAATCGGAGAAGTAGCACAGCTTGTCTCGCTCCGTCCTTGCTGCGGCCGCAGTCCTCACCTCAAAGAGTCGGAGCCACTTGTCGAAGGGGACGTCCGTAGATGCTCCTGAGTACTTCTGGATGTTGATGACTTTCTTGGATGTGGCCATGATGAAGGGCACGGTAAACCCTGTCGACTTGTGTGACGCAGGAGGCGTGATGGCTGTATGATGAACCATTTATTTTTCTTCGTCTTCCTCCTCCTCTACCATTACACCACAACGTTCTCGTGTGGTTCGTCATATATATATATATATATATATATATATATATATATAATTGCAGGGAATACATTCTTGGACGCCGGTAAATAGTATGAATAAAAAGAAGACACACGTCGAAAAACGGAAAAGTTTCTTTACGTTTCGGCCATGGGACCGGCCTTCGTCAGACGAAGGCCGGTCCCACAGCCGAAACGTTAAGAAACCTTTCCGTTTTTTGACGTGTGTCTTCTTTTTATTCGTATATATATATATATATATATATATATATATATATATATATATCGATATTTTACACAATGAATAGGAGGTGGAAAAATCAGCTGATGAGCCCCTTATGCACTTACGTAAGGTGACGGATGATGATTATGATGTTTCTTTTTCTGGTGGCGCTAAACCACAAAGGGGGATGAAGGAAGGGAGATCGGGGAAGAGTGAGATGGGAGCAGGGGGTAACCGGATGGCTCAAATGCATAAGTGCCATTCTTCTTCTTTTCAGTCGCTCAATTCATCTTCCCCTATAAGAATTGCTCTCTGAACCTGACGTGCGTTTCGACTTCCTCATCGAATACGTCGGAAACCTTGTACCTCACCTGTTTCGGCACATGCCTCCGTGGTCGGGCCAAGTTTGGCCAACTGACGAGGTCACGTGAGGACGCCATCATGCGACATCACGTTGTGTGACGTCAGAAGTTATTGCGGTTCGTGATGTCATCACGTCACGACCATCTTTTACCGTTTCCTCGTGTTTCCGCGGGACGATGGTCGACAAGGCCGACGGTCAGCTTTAGCATTGGATGAGCCGTCTGAGGCTTTTGTGCTGTAGACTTCGTAAACTTTATTCAGGGGAGTGGGCCGATGGTGCAGTCGTTCGTGGGAGGGCGCCGTCTCTGTGCTCCAGGATTTCGTTGGCCTGAGCTGAAATTGTTTATTTATTAGATTTGCATACTCAGGTACACAAGGACGCAAAAAAAAAGAGGGAGAGAGCAAGCCGGCAACGGCCACTTGTGATGGGCGCCACGCCTGCTTACTGTTCCGGGAGGCGGGAAGAGACACAGGAAAAGAAGATAGGCGAAGAGAAAAAGGGAAGAAGGGAGAGAAGGAAACAACTAGGCCCTGTTTCTGTTCATCAGACGTCGCCTGTCTTTACGGCTTCAGCTTGTTAGCCGGGACTCGAGCAGTACAGGCGGTGCTGCTGGGTTGCGTCCGTACTCCCTACTCATCCGTATATCGTAGTTGCGTTCGTTGCAGAGAATAGCCGTCGTTTCGGTCATTTAGTATTTTTAAATCAACTACAGAGAGAACTTTGGCGCTGCGATCGGTCAGCCACCATGAAAATGATGGTTATAGTACAGGAATTCGCCCAGTTTTTGTTCTTTTGGCTTTAAACGCGCTTGTGGCGTTGTCTACGACTGTATTCTGGTTTTGTTTCGAATAAAAGAATGCGCCGTATTGAACTTTGAAACCCTATTAGAATCGTTGAACCTAATAAGTGCTCCACTGCTGACCCGTAGGTCGCGGGATTGAAACCCAGCCGCGCTGCACTTTCGATGGAGGCCAAAAAAAAAAAAAAACAATGCTCGAGTCCCGTGAACTTTGATTTTGGGTTCACGCCGAAGAACGTCGGATGGTCGAAATTTCCGGTGCACTCTATACCATGGCGCGTCTCGTAATCACGTCGTGGAGGTTCACTATACACTGACTCACAAGAACAGAATGGAGGCGGTTTCCGCCTTGAAGTCCACCGAGGCGGATGCATAAAGGGCTGTTAGTAGAGAGTTTTAGTACTGCGGAATGATGCTACGTACGCATCACGGAAGCGCCTTGCGTTACGTGGCGTCGTTTGCCACTAATCGGCTTTTAGTACGCCGTAGTACCCGCGTACGTAACGAGCGAGAAGCGTGTTGCGCCATCTGGTAGATCAAAATTGAAGCACGTGTTTTTGACAGCCAATGTGAGCCAATCCAAGTTTTATAGCCAGATTATGGCCATATTTTAAGCCACAGAGCCGGTCGGTGCTTGCCTTCGATGCCTCCATTTTGCAAAACGAAGTCTCGCGCTGTCGCGAACTTGTTCGATAGCGGCGCGATCACCTCATACGTACGCACGCACGCATCTCGTGCGTGCGTACGTAGCGGCTGCGTACGTAATGCGATACGTGCGCGTTGCGGCCTGCGCATGCGCACTACGCAGAACGTGGCGTCCTTACGTACGTACGCAGCGTACGCAGTACTAAAACTCTCTAATTTTTTTCCTGTGAAGAACGTGTCAGTACGTCCGATGGCACACACTCGACCTGCGGTCTCTCTTCCCCTCTTTCCCTTTAACTCGTGGCAGTGTACCGCTACGGGGTTTCCCTAAAATCTTTATTCTTTTGCACGCAAAGTCGACTGCTCCAGAACGTATAGGCGCGCACGAAGGCACCGCAGTATATATAGCGTCTCGAAGCGCGCAGCTTTTGCAAACGTAATCGCGCTTGCGCATTCACGTTTCTCGCAACCGAGCGAAGCGGCTGCGTAATTAATAATTTATCCGCCTTCGTCTTTGTGAATATCTCATCACAGACGGCGCTGCGGTCATTTGCCGCTGCTGCCGCGCTGGGACCGCATTAAGCGAGAGAGAGCAGTTTCGTGACGGCTAGCTTTGCACTCCCCCCCCCCCCCCCCCTTCAGCTCACCGTTTTTGTCTTACGTGTGTGTATTCTCTTTTGGTGGCATCAATAAGCTGCGGCTATGATTTCAAACGCATCGCTAAGTACGCCACGCTTTCTCGCATTTTTTTCTTTATAGTTTGATGGCGCTCGCGAGAGATGGGTTTTGATTTGCGGGCTTCGTGCGGCATTGCGTAAATTATTTAGCGCAATTTCGGTGAGTGCGGAGAATGGGTCTACGATAAACGTTGCAACTGTACTCCGCAGTGTGCATGTCTGATTTCAGATGCTGATTTAATTGTCACCCTACGCGTCTGTCGTTTTACGTTCACTTTGAAAGGAGTATTCGGAGGTAGTGGGTTCGGATCCGACCGTCGGATAGCATCATTGAGAGCCCACGTTCATTCGACAAATTTTTTTCGCGTCGTAACTAACGCGCTACAGTTAGATACAACAATTAACGTGACCTATGTTCTCCTTGACTTAGCCTAATTGTCTGTTGGTTTCATTTCGCAATGGATAAAGAGAAAATTAACTCCTAAAAATGCTTTACTCTGATTTTGGAAGTCTCACTTAGTAGTCTATGTGCGTGCGTGTGCGCGTGCGTCTGTCTGTGGCATGATTGCAGAGTCGCTACGATGCTCGGCTGCTGATCCGAAGGTTGCCTCTTCGATCTCGGACGCGGCGGTTGCATTTAGATGCAGGTGAAAGGCTATAGAGGCGAATGCGTTATGTGACGTCAGTTCGCGGGAAATGACGTCATGATTGCGGTACGTAAAACCCGGCCGGCTGTGCGTCGTTGTGTGAGTGATTGCGTGTCTGCGCGGACCGATGTAAGACTAGGCAAATGCGTGCATTGCGTGCCAGCGTTCTCACAGTGGCTGAACGCGATCGAAGCAGCACAGTCGATACTCCAGGAAGCTTTCTGGCGTAAGCTCAGATATCAAATGAACCTTGAGTGTAACTTTACATTCTGGCGTTTTTGCGCTCTTTACAAATGCTCTAGCTGTTGAGTGTGCATGTGCTCAGCTGCCGACGTGTTTGGTGCTAGAAAGGGAAGAAAAAGAGGGTGAGGTAAGAATCCGCGCCCGATAAAAAGACAACGGAGTGGGCATCGGCATCCATTCTGATTATACAGGTTCGCCATCACCGCGCCGCCGCCTTGACTTGGCTTGGCTGTGCGTATGTGTGTGTGTATAGCTTTGGGCGCGCGCCATCTAATGGAGACTAATGGCCTTACCCTAGGCGCGGTATTCGTTGCGATCCATCTCGGTCGTTCCTACGTTTCTGGAGCTTGTGTTCTTGGCCCACTTTTTGTTTTTATTTGTCTTCTTTTTTTATTTCGGTCAAGGTGTCGTTGTGCTCTGCTATCGTTGTATTTCCATCTTATTATCGACACCGTGGTTGATATGTGTACTCCCTGTATGTGTGCAAGCGTGTATACGGTATACAGACAAGGCGGTGATGGGTATATTACGTTCGCACACGCACGCACGCGTTCTTCTGAGATTTGCGCACTCTTCCCACATTAAGTGTAGAGAGCGCCTCTGCAATAAATCTGCAAATGCCTTCGAGCATAAGTACGCGTTCAATTATATGCGGCGCCTTATGTGCTTGCAAAAGCGGATCAAAGGACACCAGCGTGCTCACACATCCAGTATATAGCTAATATTCTGAACTATATACTGTTAGCTCCTGAGTATAATACATGTTAGTACGTATTATACTTAAAAGGAAGGTAATACAGCTTAAAATTGCCGGTATGTACCATCGTAGCGCAAACCAGAGGCTTACACAGAGGCTTGAACCTAAATTTAGGACGACGGACGACGCAGCGAGCAAAAATGGGAAGGAATGCGATAGGTGTAACCTCAAAGGACAGGAACATAGCAGTGTGGGTCAGGAAACAAACGGGGGGCTAAGGACATCATACTTAAAATCAAGAAGCTAAGCGGACATGGGCTGGGCATGCATGCGCGCAGGCAAGATAACCCCCCGGTAATTACCGACTGGATTCCTAAGAGAAGGCAGACGCTTGAGGGGACAGACAGAGAGTTAGGATGGGCAGATGAAACTCCCTGGTAATTACCGACTGGATTCTAAGGAAAAGGAAACGCTTGAGGGGGAAAACAGAAAGTTGGGTGGGCAGATGAGATTAAGAAGTTTTGCAGGTATAGAACATGGCAGCAGGAAGCACAGGCGCTGGTTAATTAGCGGAACACGAAAACGTCCTCTGCCCTGTAGTGGGCGTAGTCAGGCTGATGGCGATGAAGATGTCGGAAATAATTATTCTAATCATCGTTATGATAATATTGGTGGTATTTTAATATTACTAACAATGTGACCTTTATTATTCCTTAGAACTGATAGCACGAACCCATTAAGGGCTATATCATACGGTGGTTTTTGGGACGTTAAACCCCACATATCAGTCAATCAGTACGGGTTATAGGCATCTTGCTAAGCGTAAAAACTCACTGGGTAACCTGTGCACTGACCTTGGACACGTTATTGTTCACCTTCTCTTGTGGCTCATAGCCACTGTGTGGGATTGACCGAGAATTCAGTGGTCTTACAAAATCATTTGGAGTTTTAGGGAAATTGAGGTTATGGAATAAAAACATCGCAAAAATTTTGGAACGAAATTTCGATGCTCACTCAAATGTACCATATATGAAGCTTTTATCGAAAGCGCAAGCCATCTTCATTTCTTTTTTTCTTCTCAGTCGACGCGTTGCTACTAGACTGTCGCTTTTCGAAAGCTTTCTGCACACAGTGTGATTTTGTAATGCCCCAAATGGGTCGGAGGCGTTGCGAGCTTTGACCAAGTGACGATGTCGTGTGATGACGTCACGTTAAGATGACGCCCGTCACAATTTGACAATTCGTGACCTCTTCACGAGACGATTTTTTTTATTGCGTTGCTCGTGTTGACGTCGTCGCCGCGGGACACCGATGCCGCGCATGCCCAAAATTTTCGTGGTTGACGAGGCATCTAAAGCTGTCGTCTTCATACCGCCTTTACATGATCAAACAATATGCAGTCGAAAATACAAAACGAGCTTCGCTAAATCGAATAGGGCACTAATTAGCCAGACTCGCTTTGGTACTGTGTAAGTAAATAAAAATGACCCGCGGTCACACTATATACTGATAAGAGTGGCGTATTCACAAGGCAAGTACAACGACACGGAATGTGTGGTTGCGGGTAAATAAACTTACTCGGCCTGGTTTGGGGTGGGAGAGAGGGTCGATGCGAAAAGTGGACGCGGTAATTTCCGCAGGAAGTATGGGGCGCGCGGCGTTGCTCTTAACCAGACGAAATATAGAGAAACGGAAGCGGACTGCGCTGCCGTGCACGCTTATCTGTTAAAGTGCGCGCGCGCATGTCGTTCCTGCTGGTGGTGAGTTTGTCGATAAAGAGTACAGAAAAAGGGACGAGAAAAAGCGGGCGGGAACTTCTCCGAGTTGGAAGCTGAACGGAAGAGGCAAGAAGAGAATCTCAGCAACGCCGTGCTTGTTGGGACAGGATGGCGGAGTCGCTGCGTGCAGTCGCGCTTGTTCGCCTGGGCGGTTTTTCGTAGAGCGAAGTTTTCCGAGGCGCCCTTCGGAACGCGAAAGAAAATAACACCGCGTGCCGACGTCGCGTGAGGTCGCTTAGCGTGTGGAGTTACGCGGAGGCGTTCCCGCCCGTCCGCCGGCTACGGGCGAGTGGACGGGCGGGTCAGCTTCCTGTTGCGTCGAAGTGGTGAAGCGGATCCCCGAGGTCCTCGCATTTAGAGACCCCGTGCTCCGATATTGTACGTATCCGATGTAACATTTGACTTGAACATCATTTATAGATTCTGTCGTGGTTCGCGTCGTCATCTTTTTTGTGCCGTTGTAACGTTCGTGTACCAGATGCCTTTTGTTAGTAGTGTCCGTACCTCACGAATGAGGTACGGACACTAGTGTGTCCGTACTTCATTGTACGGACACAGTAGTCCGTACAACTTCTAAGCGGCGCAAGTAGTCCGTACAAGTCCGTACAATTTTTGAGCGGCGCAAGTCGAAGATTGGGATTTCCGATTCAAACGTAAGAAAAAATTTATGGTTGAATGGGAAATAACAACTCACTGCTTCTGGGACACCTTTACTTATTTCTTTCTTTCTTTCTTTTTTTCTTTCTTTCTTTCTTTCTTTCTTTCTTTTTTGTTTATTGTAAATTGTTCTTGGTTTATCTCATAATTCCGATGCGTCCATCGAAAACTATAGTAACAACGCCTTTGTGTTCTCATTTCTATCATTTATTGGATTCACCGCACTGAGTCGTGTCACGCTCGTGACATGCGAGCTATGGGGAGGCAAATACGGCAACGAACGAAGAAACAGAGGGGTGAGCCGCAGCGTTGGTGGAAGTGAGGCGGGAATGGCAAGTGTTGTGAAGTGTCTATACCGCGGCGACATCAACGACATCGTGTCCCTATATAGTCACGGCGACGGCATCTCATTTGCATAGGAGCGAAGCGCCCGCGCGCTTTCGTGCCTCCGTGGGATGATAAAAAAAAACAAGAAAAAAAAACCCCGGGTTCGAATGTGTCGGGCGAGTGACACAGACATCCGCCCGTGTCATTCGTTGCAGGCATTGAGAGCCAGAGGCGGCATTTCGCGCGATGAAAGCCAGGGGAGGCGTAGAGGTGAGGGACGGAAGGGTGTATAGGGAATGAAGGTTCGAGTGTGGGTTGGCGGGGACGTGTGGTCGTTCTATTATACTGCCAGTGGTGTAAGGCTTGTATGTGCACGCGCTTCAACTCGCACTAGATGACTGGCTGAAAGTGCTTGTTCGCGAGACTGAAGCCCTTCCTTCTTTCGCCTGCAACTCTTCCGCCCCCCTATTACCCGCCTCCGCACACAACCCGCTTCTTTTTTTCCTACCGTCGTTTCTGAATGGTCCGCGACTTTTGACTCTAGCGCCCTCTGTAGCTACGACTTAGTTTTTTTTTGTTTCTATTCTATCCAAGCCTCGTAGTGCAGATCACTGCATTTTTTTTTCCGAGTGGTACTGAGAGCCGGCAAGCCGAGATCGTTTGCTTGGGATTCATCCCGATATATAAAAACTGTGGATTATTAAACGGCGGAAAAAAATGGCGTCAAGGCAGAGGAATTAGCTAGCGTAAGTGCCGGGTTGGCTATCCGGCGCTGTGAAAGGGGTTCGCGGTAATAAACTGGAAGAAGCGGGAAAAAAAAGTTGATGCCTATGCGCTATAAAGGGAGTGGAGGAAGCGGTGGAGCTGGTGGCGGGTCCCTCTTCTTCCCTCCTCTCCTTTACTTCTCTTTCCTATCCGTTGCTATGTATTTAATAATATACACGGCCATACTTGCTCCCTTTTGTTTTCCCCTGTTTCTTTCATTGTCTGTTTCTTTGTATCGTTTTTTCTCGTGGCCTATTTTTTTGTCTGCCCTAAAATTTTTTTTCTCCCCCCCCCCCTTCCATTCATTTGTTTCTATTTCCCTGTTGTTTGTGGACCTCTCTCTTTCTTTCGCCTGTTATCTTTTCTCTCGGACCTTTTCTCTCTCTCTCTCCCTATTTTTCTTTCGTTTTCTTTCTCCTATTGCTCTCTTTCCTTTTATTTAGTTTCCCCCCCCTCTCTCTATCTTTTTGCGCTCGTCCTTAGTCCTTATATCTCTCTCTTTTCTGTTCGTTTCCTTCTGCCTTTCTCTGCATTTCTTTCTCTCTCTGCACTTCCCATGTACTCGTTGCCTTGCCCATGATAGTTGCACCACCCCGCGTACAAATCGGCGCACGTGTTGCAGAAGCAAATCAGAAGATGAAGAGGACGAAGATGAAAAAGGAGAGGTCGAAGAGACGGCTTGCTGGCTTATAATGTTTTTTCATGCTCATCGGACACGTTACGCCCGGATTAAACGACTCTGCTGTTGAAATACAAGTTGGACTCACCAAGGCGGTGCAGCGAGATGCAACTCTCGCAGTATTTCGCGCAATCCGCAATTTGTTGCATATGCATGGAACATTGTGTAGTTTCATACACTCCAAATGATCTTAACAGTTGGTGGTACCGATATGTTTCTGATGCGAACACTATAGTGAATCGTACACCCCTGTACGTACTTTCGGCTGCCTAAGATGGAACCGCGCCCTGTAGGGTTATACGTCCGGTTGAGGATCCACTGGGGGGGGGGGGGTGACTCTTTGGACTAAGTTATGGTTATGGGGAACGCTGTTCAATCTGAGCCTGAGATTACGCAAGGACGCTGGCGCTAATGCGGGGTTAATCGACGAACCTGGTTGCACACGAATGAGAACTCAAGTTTCTTTTCCCAGCACTGTTAACGAGGTCGATATTGCTCGGCGGTAACGCTGTAGGATTTGGCAAGTCTGCTGCGCTTGCAAGAGTTAGGGCTGGAAACACTTGCGCCTGCCTCGCAACTCTTCTTCATCGCTTCTCCACTTAAGCCGTCCCGCGGAATTCGTCCGCGGACGTGGGACTGGTGAGCGAGCGCATTTGGGGGGCGGGGTGATTTGATTTTCGGCGTCGCTGCCGCACGCCAGGCGGTATGCTCTCTCGGCACCCGTGGCGGCAAAAGCGGTTGCCCGAAACGCCGATGGGAGCGCGTTACGACGCTCAGCTGCCGCCGTCAGGGAAAAGGGGCCGCCGCGCCCGTATCCACTTACGCCCGCTAATAATACGTCCGCTTTTGTATTTTTTATAATCTTTGCCGTTGTTGACGTTGTTTTCTGTGTCATTTTGTTTCTCCTCTGTGCCTCCCTATCATCATCAGTGCCCCCACCCATACTCCCACTGCATTGCGCCGGGCTCGCTCCCTTAACGTATTCCCGTTTTCCCTTCGCCTCCCTCTTCGCTCCCGCCGAATTGTTTTTACCCGTCCCCGTTGTTTCCCCCTGTGCTGAGCTGACGTGGTGGCGTAGTTTGTCTATGCTGTTCGTTTATGAAATGCGACTTCGGTTTTCACTACCGCTATCTAGGACTGTCGTCGGCTGCGCTGCGTAGTGTGGTGGAGTGGACGTGTGCGGGTTTTCACTTCCGTGTTGTTGTGAAACAGTTGTGTTACCGAAGATGCGAAGGCTGCCTTTAGCCATTCATTCATTCATTCATTCATTCATTCATTCATTCATTCATTCATTCATTCATTCATTCATAAAACTCACAATGAAAGAAAGTGTTATTCGTGGCTGCTACGCCGGCTGTTACGCGTTTTATCATACTGTTTACGAGGCTGTTTCATGAAGTGGTGGGGTCTCCTGCGGAACTGTTTCTTGCAGCGCAACTGAGTACTTTGCAAGTCAGCACACTGCTTAAAACAGCTTGTGGTAGGTAATCACAGACTTTGTACGTAACACTGTAATGTGGATTTTCTAGTGTACCCTGGAACAGACTGCGAGAGAAAAAGGTAAAAGGTGAAATAAAGAAAGAAAAAAAGAAAGAAATGAGACCAATGTTGGGAGGAACAAGAGAAGTCAGTACGCCGGCCGGAAGCAGGACCTGTTTGCTTGGCTCCCGAGAAAGAGAGAGAGAAAGAGAGAGAGAGATAAGGATTGAAAAAAGATAAGCAACACTTGTCTCGCGTACGCGCAAAAGTAGGCGCCAGCGTGGTCTCCGAGACGTGTACAAGCAATGGCTTCATTCAACAAGAGATCCGGAGCATTTACCACACTCTGTTCGAAACAAAGCGCCTTAGACGATGTAGAAGCCTTATCTCCCGCAAATCGACGATTTATAATTGCGGCCTGGCTAGGCTAGCACGGCCATATCCGAAGCCAAAGAAAGACTGCTTGTTGGAATAGTTGATTTGTTGATTGCTGCTAGAATCTAGCGCAAGACACAAAAAAAAAATGGCCCCGTATCTGCATGTTTCACTGCAGATGTCGTCGAAAGGCGATATTCCTGCGTCTAGAGAGAGGAACAAAACGTTTGTTTGATTTTCTGCGCGAGGAAATCGGTGAACTGTATTCTGGAGGCGCTGCGTTAGAGTGCCTAGGTCGCTCCGTGCAGCTGAGGTGAACAAGCGGATCGAGGCACGTGAGACACGAGCGCTATCTGACAGTTATCTTCGTAAACGAAGGAAGGCGTGCGCGCCTGTCTCGGAGGCGGTAAGGTGTAGAACGCAAAGCGACGGGCAGGTGCCGCCACCGTGTCGTCTTAGCAAAGCGTCGAAAACACCTGCCTTTTTGTGCATAGCGTTGCATTGTCAGCGCAGCGTCATAAACGCTACGGTCTTTAGAATTACTTATGTACGCCTTCTCTGGTATAAAGACACACATACAGAAAATTGACGTTTTGTTATTGTGCCTCAGATATGCGCAATAATTGCTTTCTTAAATGACAAGCGCGCTAGTACGAATGCTGAAATTTTAGCAATATTGGTGGGCGCTGCGGATGGGGTTAGATTTTGACCGTTCGGGGTATCGTTTCGGCGGACAAATAGACATGAACAGACAGACAGACCGAACTTTTTGCGTTGATTACCCCCAAGAAAGACTATCTTCTTAAAAAAAAGAGAGACAAACTACACGTACATTAAAGATAAACGCCAGAGATGGCGCTTACCTTTGCTATTGAGTTTCTTTCTTGCGTACGTGCATCCTTTTGTATCCTTTTTTTCTTTTAGCCCTACCTTCTAGCAGCAATGACCCAAGCCAACCGGTCCCGCTCCATTTGTGAAACGTGTGTCGCATAACCGTTCCGGCAGTTGGGGAGCTCCGCTTATAAACATGCCTTGCGCATACTCGTTCTTTATACATCGCTTACGTCGCGAACTTCCTGCCGCCTACGGCGCCCATTTTCTTCTCCAATCCTCTCCCTTGCTCGATTTCTGTGCCACGGCTGGAGAACCTCGGCAGCGGTGGTGTGGTGGTGGCACCAGGAGAGGCGAGCATTTGTTTTCACTTTCGTTCTCGGACGGCCACCCTGACGATGCCGCCAGGTGACGCTCCGTGTCGCTCAACCACTCTCCACGCCTTCGCTTGTTTATCTGTCCTTTTATCTCCCCCGCCTCTCTCTCATGGCTTCGCCTGTCCGCTTGCTTTGCTCTCTTCAAAAGGTGCTCCTCATCCGTGGAATGGAATTGCGATTGTCCTAACGTGAAGTCGTTTCTGCTTGGTTGCGCACCTTCCCTCTTTTCCTTTCTCCCTCTCCCACACAGGTCTGCAACGGCTCTCCCTTTCGGCGTCATTTCTCTAGGGACTCTTATCTTGACCGTTCTCATCCAGAGATGCGTTTTTTTTCCTTTTTGACTGCCGTTGCATTCTTTGATGCTGCTCCTCTTTACAGCCTATTCTTCGCACTTGCGTATCTTATCTCTCCTTGCCTCGTTCTTTGTTTCCGTTCCGCCTCTTTCTTCATTTTTGTCTTGCAATATTTTTCGTTCTTATAGCTGTTCATTCCTTTTGGGATTGTTCCTTTATCCATTTTTATCGCAGTTCCTCTTCGGTCATTATTTTGTCTTCACTGTTTTGGTTTCTCTCGGCCAGTTCGTCATTTATTAATTCATTCGCTCATTCATGCATTTTCGCTCGTTTATTTTTCTTCCCACACAATTTCTTTGAGTATTATACTTTATGACTTCATCATTTTTTGCGATCGTAAGTTAATTTTTCGATTCATTGATCCATCCGTTCGGCTATCTGTCCTGTTTGCCTGTTTCTATACCTTTCTTCATTACTTTGAAATTTATCTTTTACTCGTTCATCATTTCCTTAAAGTACAATTTGATCGATTGATTGATTCATTCCTTCTCTCATGCTCCTGTTTTGCCCGTTTCTTACTTCATGAGTTACTGTCTTTTTCATCTGTATACTATACTACTTCATAATTTACTTCAATAAAATTTGAATAACTCATAAATAAATAATTGCTTAAACAAATCATTCATTCATTAGTTCATATGGCGATCTTAGTGATCCTGTTCTACGGCAGCGCAATGTTTCCCCCGTAACCCCCTCCCTCCCCCGCCGTTTTACTTACTGGCTGGAAATCATGAGCAACCATTGTTACATATGACGTTTCTCCGTTGCCATTGTTGTTGCTGTTGCCTTTGTTTTCCCCAGTGTGGGTTCTGAAAGGGTAATGTTGGTCATCAGCGTCGCCGAAAATGGCCTTCTTCCGTCCGTTTTACGGAAGCGGCTACAAATGGCAGCGCAGGTGGCGAGGGCACCGACCGTGGTTGGCTTCGCAGACCGGGAAGGAGCTCGTTTGCAGGGAAATGGCGTAAACGGAGCAGAGTGTATAAAGTGCCCACTTGACCGCAGAAAGTCACGACTTCACAATTACCGCTTTCTTTTTTTTCTTTTATGTAGGAGTGGGCTATTTGAAGCGATTGAAACAAGCGGTTGAGGTAGGATTTGGGAAAGGGGGGGAGGGCTGTTGTTGCCCGAACATTGTCGGCAAGATCTACCGCGAAAAAAACGAAAAAAAAAAACAGACTCGCCCACGTGCCATCCTCTCTCGCTCCGGTGAAAGATGCCCTACGAAGCTGTGGAAATTCACAAGTGCAACTGTTTACCTAAATCAAGGGCCTATTCTCTGTACTGATCAACAACGAAAAAGAATTAGTTTAATCTATCAAATGAGCATATGGTATTTGAGAAAGGCGAGTAAATGTTGACGCCAAATGGGAGTGATAATGGCGTTTCATTTAGAAGCTGCGATAGTCGGGACACCTTCCGGAACGTATCTGAACCATGCGTTTCTTTTTCCGTGGCCTCTGAGATTCACCTCGGCGGCGCGACGGAGCACGCAGTTAAACCCCGAAGAACAACCCAGAGCATGGTAACGCTGAATTGCTTGTGTCACCATGAGGCACATGAATCGAAGAGTGGGACCGTCTGTCATTTCGTTCTTTAAAGTTACGAGGAGTCGATTGCCCCGTCTGTGCTAGCTAGGTGGTTGAAATTTCCGGAGCCCTCCACTACGGCGTCTCTCATAACCATATTGTCACGTGCTTGCCCAAGAAAGACGATGACAGTTGTGCATGTGCCACGAAGGACTAAATGTCACGTGCTTGCCCAAGAAAGACGATGACAGTTGTGCATGTGCCACGAAGGACTACGAAATGGACGAAGAAGAAGAACTCTCTTGCGCGTTCTATTAAAAGAACCTACCTGCTTCTGGTGTCTCAGTTTCTGCCACAAGACCTCTGTTTCGACGTCGTGACAATATAGTGGTTTTGGGACGTTAAACCCCACATATCAATCAATCAATCTGCGGTAGCTTCCACTACAAGCTTTATTAGAGGACCTCCTGATGAGGTCGCTTCTCCGCACTTGCGTGTTCTTATGCGGGAAAGATCACTTTCGCCGTTGCGTATCACTCGCGTAGTAGCTGGCGTGAAACGTGTCATCCCTTGTTTGACCCGAAAGATGTCGTGCCGCCTGTAACTCACTCTTCCCCGCTTCTGTACTGCGCTAGCGGGGAAGCCTGACTGTTTCCCAAATTATCCCGCGACCCGGTCGCAAATCGTGCCGCTTTAATATTATCTATTTTTTTTTCGTCGCAACAGTTTCGTTCTCGACGCCGCATTCGAAAACGCGTGTCGGTGCTCCTTCGTTGCATTCTCCTAACGACGTCTACAGTCCCTAATAGCCCAGCACGTACGTGTTTTTTTACATTTTAGCGCCTGAAATATGGGCAACTCGTTATTGCTTTCCACCCCACTGCCCTTTGATTACTAGTCGACGCCGCTTTTCACACCACTCTTTCTCCCCTTTCACTCTCCCTGCTGCCTTTTCGCCCCTTAACGCCAGCGTTGTCAGTACCTCTCTTTCTCCTTGCCGTCTTTCAATCTAATGCAGTCTTTGTACGAAGTTCGCACTTCTTGGCGGCGCCTTCCGTGTCTGATGGCTTTATGTGTGCTTGTGGGGCAAAGGGGGTGTGAAGAAAGTGGTTTGTAGCGAGAAATCTCTCGAAGATTCAAGTAACACACGCACACCCATGTGGAGAGGTTTGTAAGAACTCGATGCACGCAGAATGATTCCAGTGCGCGCGTACGGGTTTTTGGTTCACGCTGCCTACTCCGGTGAAGGACCGAGGGGAAGCTTTTTTTTTTTGGCGAAAAAGCTAGGCGGCCGTTAAAGTGATGACCCGCCTTTCTCCCCTCTCCGTGCATCTCGTAGCGTCTTAATCTATTTTCCAGCCGTTAAAGTGATAACCTCGCGCGTCCCGATCCATTTGTCAAGTTACAGTCCATCGCCTTCCTCTGGTCGCGTCGTAATTTTCTACCAGGCGTCTCAACCACCCTTTGTGTATAATTTCGCCCTACCAGTAATAATTCTCAGCGTTTTTGTGTCATAGTTTACTCCATGTTTTTTTTGGATTTGGCTGTTGCTTGAGGCTTTCGTCGGTTCGTTCATCTTCGACCTAATGCCTGACCGCACGCACCCGTTGCAGCGCGTGGCTTTTTGACGCGGCGTCGTGCCCTCTCTTCGTGAAGAGAAAGGGCGCCTGGCAGCACGCCCTCTCTCTCTCCGCAGGGAGAGAGGTCGTGCCCTCTCTTCATGAAGAGAAAGGGCGCCTGGCTGCGCGTCCTCTCTCTCTCTCCGCAGGGAGAGAGGTCGTGCCCTCTCTTCATGAAGAGAAAGGGCGCATGGCTACGCGCCCTCTCTCTCTCCGCAGGGAGAGAGGTCGTGCCCTCTCTTCATGAAGAGAAAGGGCGCCTGGCCGTGCGCCCTCTCTCTCTCTCTCTGCAGGGAGAGAGGTCGTGCCCCCTCTTCATGAAGAGAAAGGGCGCCAGGCTGCGCGCCCTCTCTCTTTCTCCGCAGGGAGAGAGGTTGTGCCCTCTTCATTAAGAGAAAGGGCGCATGGCTACGCGACCTCTCTCTCTCCCCGCAGGGAGAGGGTGCGGCGCCGCGTAATTATGGCCACGCTTTGACGCTCTGCAACGGATGCGTGTGGTGAGGCCTTTAGTACAGTGGCTAGAATCTAGCCACTGTATCTTTAAACTTCGAGAACAGTTGTCCGCGTGGGTCACTTAAACTCGCTTTCACTAACGGGGTATGACGTGGATGATTGTTGAGGTGAAGGCCTTACGTGCGCCAATTAATACTCGAAAATTGAGCGTCGGCTTCAGTAACAGTTACGCAAATGTCACCATCGTGAGTCGCCATGTGACGTCACAGGATGAATTCATCACGTGATATCGTTGTTTTACAAAGGTTCGCCGATCTAGGAGCTAGTGGCAAACCACGTTAGGTGCAAAAAAATTTCAAATGCTTGGAGGGGTCTAAGGGTGTTGTACGAGTGCTTTCCTTTCAGAAGAAAAAAGAACAAAGATGGCTTTTGTCTTTGAGTCGTCTTTGGGGAACGCTTGTTGGGACACTGTGATTTTATTTTTGGATTGCATAAAACTGCCGTATTTTCTTGGATACCACAATTGCTTGCTAGTGTTGGACGACTCTTGGCTAACGTTTCCTAATTTTGACCAGTGGTAGCTCATCGTCGCTATTCTGGCTGATGTTCGACAGCTGCTGGGACAACAATAGCGTAATATTGTATAAATGTCAGCACTCATTGGTTGATTTGTTTAGTATTTTTTATTGTATCGGTGTTTTCGTGTTATGCGTGCTCAATTTTTTCCGTTGTCAGCGTAATTCGCTACCACTTTTTTTTGTTATTGTGGCATGAGCTGTGAGTGACGACCTGTTGTTTATTCCGACCACTTCCGGTCTAACATCTACTTCTGCTTTGGAGAACATTCAGAAAACGTGTTAAAAAAGACATGGTATCATATCGTCGGATCTAGACGGGGTTAAGTGTTATATTGGTTACTTATGATGTCAGAACTTAAGTTTCTTTAATATAACCGCCTCACAAATATCAGTATAGTCAAACATGGTTGAACAGGCTCAATGAAAGAGGAGACAGTCTTCTAGTGAGCAGTTGGGTTCGTAGCGGCACCTCGCGGAGAAGATATCAACCACGCGCGGCTTGCTGTGCGGCCTCTGCGATTCCCTTCGGCAACGCGATGCTAGCCCAAGGTAACCCGTTGAATACGCCCTGGCACATTAAACCAAAGGTGCAAGCGTTCAACCGACACCCAAGTCGATTAGAGGGTGGCTTCTAAGTTTATAAATTAAGTTTTAAAATGGTGTTTATTGTTCCCGAAGTCATTTTTCGGAACTTCGCATCGCGTTCTTACGTAGGGGTGATGAGCACGTGCGAAGTCGCCGTGTGACCTAGGAAGTGAATTATACGTTTTCATTAAAGAATTCGTTGGTGGGCTAGTTGCTCCATAACGCTCCGCCGCGGTGGTCTAGTGGCTAAGGTACTCGGCTGCGGACCCGCAGGTCGTGGGCTTGAATCCCGGCTGCGGTGGCTGCATTTCTGATAGAGGCGGAATTGTTGTAGGCCCGTGTGCTCAGATTTGGGTGCACGTTAAAGAACCCCGGGGGGTTGAAATTTCCGGAGACCTCCACTACGGCGTCTCTCATAATCATAAGGTGGTTTTGGGACGTAAACCCCACATATCAAATCAAATATCAAATTAGTTGCTCCATAACAGTAGATATCGAGTGAAAATGAAGTACGTGCCAGAGAGGAACACATCTAGTGCACGAGAAACGCTTGTCTTGTAATGTGTGGGTCCTTTTGTGCCCCGTACCTAATTTGTGCTTGGCAGCTTACGGTTATTTTTGCGAGGCGAGTGGATGGTGAACTTTGCGCTTGATATATAATATAATTTCCTGCTGTACATCTGTTCCATTTCGGTGGAGATGGCCGTAAAACGCTTCAACAGCGTTTCTGCACAACATTTACGCTCTCTTGTAGACGAGCATTATGCGTGGATTAAAATATTACCCGTGGCTTATCCCGGCTTAGCCCAGATATACACTGCGTGAGCCATGGACGGATGGATGGACGGACGGACGAAAGGACGGGCTAGCAAGCGAGCTCGCGCGAGTCAAGCAGCAGCACACTAGTGACACGTCACTCGAGCAGCTTCCAGGCCCTCTCCAACGTGCCAGCTGTGCGCAGTGTGACGTCACAGCTCCTCGGGCATGCGCACACGGCTCTCGATGTGGCACGCGAAATTGCTCGACTTCGGCCGGTGCAGATTACGCTAAAAAAAGGGAAAAAGGAAATGAGATCTTGTTGAAGTTTTGTTAGGTTTGGTTTGGTTAGAGGAGCCGTACAGGCACCCTCCTCTGCTATGTTGTAAATTTGTGTTGCCCCCCAAGAACTCGGTGTCGAAGTTGTGATGTCATCCTTTGTGGTTTCGTGCAACAGTGTAGAAAGAAGTTGCTCTCTCTCTCTCTCTCTCACACACACACACACACACACACACACACACACACACACACACACACACACACACACACACACACACACACACACACACACACACACACACACACACACACACCAGTGAAAAAATTCTGTTATCTGCGTGAAAACCAGAGTCCTTCCCCTCCCCTTGTCTCGTATACCCCTTCCACCCTCAAGTTGACCCGGGGAGGCCACCGCTGCAGGTCATCACCACAGCGCGCTGGGTTTCTTCAACTCGGTGAAGGGAACTTGCGCAAACTGGGGAACCAAGTTTGTGAAGCCAACTAGGCTAGGCAGTGAGGAGCGGCTGCGCTTTAGGCATGCACTGCGATTTTTCAAACGCCAACTGAGATGTTTTTTGGGACGGCGTGGCGAAGTACTGGAACTCTGCGTGCGAGGGTTCGCCTTACTCTCTCTTTTCACTCCTCTCTCTCACACAGACACCCTCTCGCTCGCTCGCTGGCTCTAAGCTCTGCGGCTTCGTCGTTGTTCACTAGTCTGCTACGAAAGAGCTCCCTTGCTAGCCTAGGCTGATAAGGAAGCGCACGGTGTTTGAACTCCTGTGCGGACTGGAGAGGCGGGGAAGGACGAGTCCTCGTATGAGCTGCTGGATCCCCGATCGCGTCGCCGTATAAAGTGTCGTCGCGTCGACGCCTCGGTATGTGTGTGTACGAAGGCGGCCCAAGGTGGGGTGGGGGGAGGGTTGCAGAAAGGGGACGAAGACACTTAATTTTAATCGATTCCAGTCTCGCCTCTCACATCGGCGGTGCGGCATCGTTCTTCTCTGAGCTGTGGAACGGTGCGGAAAAAGCTGATAAGGAAGGCCCGCTACGGCGATTTTGGGTCGTGAAAGCATCTCCCCGATCTATGTATCGACGTTGTGTTCTGGTTATTTTTTTTCTCTGATTGTTCCATTCGTTACGGTCGTGGTTTTATTTGTTGTATTTGTCTTGTCTCGCCCCGAAAGAAATAAAAAAAGAACAGCTTATGCTAAGTCGCTTAAGTTGGGTGACAACATAGCTGGTTAGTATACCTACCTAACCCTGTCTTGCTTGTTTCTCATACCGGTGTCACACGATTACACTGCTAGACTGGGGCAGTCTGGATGTATTGTGTGAAGTGGCGCATTGATTATTGCATGTTAATTAGGCGGTTTTAGTGGAGCGTTGCTTTTGTCACCTAACGAAGACGCACTCATCGTCGCTCACAACTTCGACGTGCACTTGCCCTAACCGTGTGACGCCATCACTGTTTTATGGGCAGGAAGAAGGTGTTGAGCGCCAGTGAACAAAAGCAGAAAAAAAAGAAAAAAAAGAAAAGAAAATACCGCATGGAATGCGTCTTTTCAATAGAAAGGCGATTGATTTTGAGCATAATAACTATATGCTTCGTTTTTTTATGTTTTTCTTAAAGCTATGTATAATACGAGCGTTGGCGTTGACGCACTACATTTGTAAGCGTAGTAAACAAAAAATGGGTGCTTGGGCTTCGTGTATAGGCTTGGCTGTGCTGCGACAGAAAGTTGTCGCGAGCTATAAGTTTTGAAGATAAGTGATACAGCATGGCATTTGTTTAACGTTGCGATTGAGTGAATTATGGTTGAGGTGTCGTCAAATTTATTAGTACACAAACTTGCACGGCGTTTCCCGAATGACCCAGCCAGCAGCTATGTCTGTCAATTACTTACCGCCTCGCATCTGTCGACCAAACTGCGCATTGTTGGTATTCTCTCGTTGCCGTTTTCCTGGAATCGCGTCCACCCTACGCGATAGGGCCGGAGGGCAAAAGGTAGATTTTTCTGAGAACGGGCTTTCAGAGGACCTCGGGATTTTTTTTTTTCGACCTATACGCCGAGCATCGCGGATACGTCACGGAGTCTTTGCTTTCTCCGACTCGGCTCATTGAGTTGACGTCATTGTGTTTTTTCTTGGTAGTTGTTGCTTTTGCCTTAGTAGTAGTTGTTTTGTTGCCCCGCCGCGGTGGTCTAGTGGCTAAGGTACTCGGCTGCTGACCCGCAAGCCGCGGGTTCGAATCCCGGCTTCGGCGGCTGCATTTCCGATGGAGGCGGAAATGTTGTAGGCCCGTGTGCTCAGATTTGGGTGCACGTTAAAGAACCCCAGGTGGTCGAAATTTCCGGAGCCCTCCACTACGGCGTCTCTCATAATCATATGGTGGTTTTGGGACGTTAAACCCCACATATCAATCAATTGGTTGTTTTGTCATTATTATCGGCACTGTATGGTGGTCGAGCGCCCCCTCTCGTCCTCTAAGCTTACCTTCTAACTCGGATGTTGCAGAGCTAGTTGGCGTTTGCTCTTTTAAGCAGTTGCTTCTACCGTGGTAATTGTTTATCGATTACGTGTTTACGGCCGAGCCCATTTCGTTGTGGCGATTGTTGTTTTTTCGGTAGTTGTTGCCTGATTATGATCGGCGCTTGACGGCAGTCCATAGCGACCCTCTCGCCTTCTAAGCTTGGCGTGAAACTCCGTTGTTGTAGTAATTGTTTCTTCTTGCTGTTTGTTTATTTTTTTGCTACTGTTGTAGTAGTTGTTGCTCGATCACCATCGACTGACCGGCTCTTCAGCGCCCACCTCGCCTTCGAGGCTCACCGTACAACTGTTTTGTTGGTGTTTGTGGTCGTTCTGTTAGCGGTCGCCGTTCTTGTCGTCGCTTCTTGATCGGAATTGGCTGACCGGCTCTGTTTGGACCCTACACATTTTTTTATAGGCTTTCCCCCCAACGATCGGCGTCGTTGTAATTTCTGGTTGCTGTTGTGGTATCGGTTGAATCTTGAAGTCACTTCTAGAACGGAATCTGGATCTGACACTATGGGGCGCTCGCGCCGTCTTCTGTAGACTTCTCGTGTAACGGCGTTGCTGTGATTTCTTCTTCTTCTTCTTGTTTCGGCAGTCGCTGTTTTTGTTCTCTCTGCGTGATGGGAATCGGCCGGCTTGCTGGGCGATCGGGCGGCTCACCTTACCGCGTGGGCCTTATACTGTGTAACTGCGTTGTTAGACAGTTGGTATTGTTTTTGCTCAGAGCGCTCAGGCCGCGTGCGTCAAGGCGCTCCTCCGTTCGACCTGGAAAGCTTATAAGCTTCCCGTTTGGCTCTGGTGTTGCACTTCGAGGCTGGTGTCTTTTTAAAGCTTCTTTTATTTCGTTTGGTTTTTCTTGTATTGGCTGCTTCGTCTTGCCTCGTGTAAGCCTGTAGTCAAAGCTGGGACGCAATTGATGCCAAACCCCCCACCCCTTTTAGCATCCCTATTCCCGGGGGTCTATCTTTATTGCGCCAGCTTACTTGTGGTGATTATCAGTCGCGTTCATCCGCCGTTATTTTTTTTTGGAGCGAAGCTTGTTACGAGTTACAGATTTATGTGACGGCGTTGTCGTACGCGAAAAAGGCACGGCACTGGTTTGGCAGACAAAAGTGGCCCTTGACACTGGGTTGGTCAAATGTGAAGCACTTGCATGAAGGTCTATTTTTTGCAGGCATAGAGGAAGGCGAAAGTTATCAGGTGCATTGTGCAATGAAAAAAAGAAAAAAAAAAGGGGGACAGACATAAAGACAGACGGGCTGACAGACAGACACAGACAGACTAGTAGGTTAGGCACACCCACTCCAAGCTTTATTTAGACCCTTTTTTTGCGTTATAGGAAGGGTTTATGAATTTTTATCTATTAAGCATTTTTTATCACATCTGGAGGGTTGTGTGTTTATTTTTTATTTACCGCAATAGCGAGAAAGAAGAAAAAAACAAAAGAAAGATATGCGCGCAACCAGAACACACAAAGGCAAAATGTCTTGCAAAAAATCACAGCTGAAAAAAAAAAAAACCTTCAAGCCGTCGGCATTGATCTCGTTAGAA
>WOVY01013525.1:37500-295000 GCA_013436015.1 Rhipicephalus annulatus
TTTTTCTCGATTTCTTTCTCTTGGTTATCGTTGGCTGAGACTTTAGATCAATTCGATGGGACTTGGCCATTGTGTCCGAGCTGGAGCGAGAGGTGGTATGGAGAAGGAAGTCGAGGAGATATACGGTGAGATTTTCGGGAAGTAACGTACCCTTTCTTCTGCTGTCTCCCTTTTTTCCTCCGCTCCGTTTTCACAAGGAACGGGTTTTCTGGTGTGGAAAGAAAGGAGACCTATATGGCTGGATAAAGATGGGGAGCCTGGAAAAAAGGCGAGGCTCGGAATGAATCGCTGGGTTAAGAAAAAAAAACAGGGAACGTTGAGGATAGCTCACAATGTTGGAAGCTCGAAGCTTGTTTGTTTTTGTTTTGTTTCTGTAGTGCATGGTTTATCCTAGGAGGATGTTTGGTGACCCAGTTTTTTTGTGAAGCAGAAGGATGCAACAACGCAACTATGTGACATTTATCCCTAAAAAGAAAACCACTTTGATTGAAGTGTATGTACGTTTCGATGCAAAGAACTGTAGCGTAGGGAAACTTGAGAAGGAGGTTGAAGCCAGCGAGAGAAATGCGCTTACAAGAATTGTGGCTGAAAAGCAGTCTGGACCTTCGGGAAAAAGGGAAGAACGAGAAATATATGTGCTAGGCCAGGTTATAGGCTGGCTTGAGTTGGGAAGAGGGAGGTGCTGCTGTGTAGCCGGGACCTCGGGCCGGCTTGAAAGGGACTCTGTAGATAGATGGGTAAGATTAGGGAAGTCGAATGGGGTCGGATGTGGGGACGATGGTATTGCGTCGGTTCGTGGGTCGCTTGTGTGGTGTCGCCTTGAAGTCGTGCCTCGACCTAGGCTCTTTCGTATGGGGCGTGTAAACTGAAAAAGAGATGGCAAGAATTTAAGAAGCCAAAGAATTACGTATTGATACCTTAAGCAATAATGTAGCCTAGGCTGTTTTTATGCAGCCTCGAATTGGCGATATTGACGCAATTTTGCGCGAAGAAGCCATGCGCCCACTCAAGGGTGTTGCCGAAAGAGTAATTGTATTTAGGTACAGGGATATTTGCTCGAAATAATGTAAATAATTATTACAGCAAAATTGAGTGGTTTTAAACTGACATGCAGGAGGAGGTCCTAGAGCGGGAAACTGAATGGAGGGCTTTTAGCTACCTCTTTAGTGATCCGGTTTGCCACCCCGCGCAATGCAAGGAAAACGTGAGGATACCAGAGAAAAGTTAAATAACTCGATACACAGCATGCTCGTGGAATACTTGGTGCCTGGACTAATATTAGAGTTCCTTCGCAGGAAAATGCGACTGATGAGGTCGATAAAGGCGGACTTTTTGGCTTTTGCCGCAGCGCAATTTCGCTGTAGTGATTATCTTAATAGAGGAATCTTACGACGGAGAGATGAAAAATATAAGACCACCACTGCGAAGATGGAAGCCAGTGAAGCCGTCGGCTGCCGCTGCAAGTTCTACGGCAGCGTCTTGAGAGTCGCTTTGCGTGCTTTGTTGCGCGTCGGCGTTCCTTCAGTTCCCGCTTGTCTTTATCCGAGCGAACGGCACCCGTCCGTCCATAGGAGACTCCAAAGAGCAATTGCTGATAACAGACATGGCGCGTTACTGACGTCACGGGAGGGAGGAGCTCAACGATTGGTGGTAAGTGCCACCGGGACACTTGAGATAGGAGGCAGCGATGGTGGCGAAGGGTGCCCGTGGCGAGGGGCACTGAACATTGTTGCTATATGCGTTTTTCGTCTCTGGGCGTGATTCGCCAGGTGCACGTTCACACAGGGCGTGGATCCGCAAAGCGGAGAGGCGGATCTGCCAAGCGGACGCAGATTATCCGCAGAAGTGAAAAATCCGTGGCCGCTTGTCCGGATCGCGCTTTGGTCTGATTTTCCGGATCGTCCGGATTTCCGGATTTTCCGGATTGTCCGGATCGCGCCTTGGTGTAAAGTTGGCCGGGGCCAATCAGGGCCCCGAGACTTGTCGCGTAGTCCCGCAAGATGGCGATACGTGTGGAGTGTCGCGTAGGAGTGTCGCGTAGTCCCGCAAGATGGCGATGTGTGTGGATACGAGCCTATGCGATGCCTTGGTTTTTAGGGAGAACCATTGAAAGTTGAGCATATGTCCGGGATAGAAGCAAGTAAGAGACGCTTACAGTATAGGTGGAGAAAGGTAGAGATAAAGGGAATAAATATTGGGGAAGATGAGGTCTTTCTGTCTGAAGAGGCAGAGAGATGGACCGTGAATTTATAATTTTTGCTATAAAATCGCTTTAATAAAGTACTTAAGAAACACAGAAACAAAGTATTCATTTCTGTTTTTTTTGCCCTGATGGCACACATGCTACTACCTCGTTATAAAAGGGACGCTCGTAGCATCCATCCATACATTGGTGCATTGCTCCGCCTGCGTGGCGAAGTGGACAGAAGGCGACGCTGGCGTGGCCTGGGCAGTGCAAAGGGCTCGAATGTTTGATGGCAGGTACGGCGAGTCTCTTTAGGGTAGTTAGCTGGCTCCCTGCTGTCGTCCGCATAGCTGATCTTTGCCAGTGAGAAGACGCGTTCGTAAGAGAGATAGAACGAAGGTTTGTTTACATGATAGTTGAAAAATGAGAATTATACAGAGCGTCAGCTGTGTACAGATTCAGCTATGCACAAAGATTCAGTTCATTATTCAGCCCTTATTTACAAAATGTCTTCGGCTTTTATAGCCCACCGTCTCCTTACACGGGGGTCCAAAGAAGGCGAGGACCACTCTTGCCACATATCAGATGACGAAGTCCCAATGGTTCATCCACCAGAAAGGGTGCAGATATTGCACCACTCGGCTGGGCGAAAAGGTCCAATGGTAGCACGAGGACACCACACAATGACGCATTCGGCCCACGCCTTGAAGGCACCGCAAGGCCAGAAGGTAGAGATTAGAGAGGGGAAGTGTAGCTCCTCCGTAAGAAGGCCGCTGACCCGAAGGGTAGAGCATCGGTCCATAGCTGCTTTCAACTACAGGCTTCCAGAACTCTCTCAAACATGGCAGCCCAAACGCTCCATCCCTGAGAACGGCTTCTTCGACGCGTTCCCACGCTTCCGGCCTGACGGTGCGTTGCGATGGCCTCGCGTAGACGACAAAAGCCGAGTCGAGAGGTTGACTTAACGAGACCAGCCACAGTGGCGCCGTCCTACGCTCTTCGTCGAGCCCGTTCAACAACAGGCTTGTCTCGCGAAGCATTCGTTGAGACCCGACTGCTGTCTGGAACATCTACAGGACAGCGTCTTCCAGACTGGGCGCCGATGGGGTCGAAAGCATTCCTAGCAGATCGGCTCACGCACAATGGCGTCTGCCCATACGAATTGCCGGGCCAAACGCAACAGCTGCCGCGCCGCCTGGTTACCTCTGTGCTTCGAAAATCCGTTTGCCCGCTCGCGCGCTCTGCGTTCGGTGTGAACGTGCCTTAACCGGGAAGAGTATTGCTGGCGGTCCACCTCGGTGGAACAGGGCTTACGGTTCTCGACTGCTGACACGATGGCCATGGGGTCCGATTTCTTCCGCGGCGGTCGCATCTCGGTTGAGGTGAAACGCATGATGTCCTCGTACTGTGCGATGTTACTGCAAGGTAAAGAAAGGTCCAGATGATACCAACTTGCTAGCGGAAAAATAAAGCGCGACTTGTCGGTTGAAATAAAATACGCACAGACAAAGAGTTCATTTGTATACACATACACGAAGACAGTTCGATCTTGCTACGTGGGCCTTGCTCACAGACAAATTGAAGGATCGGTGGCTTTTTATGAAGGTTGCTTTTCGGTCGCAATCTTTGTGAGCGTATTTTCTGTCGCTGGCTTCCGGATCACTCTCAAGTTCGCCGGTTCTACAGTCCATTTATAAGAATTCTTTTCAACGATTGGTCGGCGCTTAATTTTTCTCTACGCGAACTTTCCCGACTCGACGACTTTCCGTCGAACCCCGGATTTAATGCGGTTTCACTACAATGCACGCAAGGGGCAGTCATCTCCCCCTTGCTCTTTAACATAGCTATGCGCAGACTTGCTCACGAGCTCGAAGCAATCCCGCACCTTGGATATACATTGTATGCGGACGACATCACACTCTGGGCTACGAAGGGTTCACTGGCGCTGAAAGAGCAGACCCTCCAGGCTGCTGCGACAGCTGTGGCAGAGTTCGCAAGAAATAGTGGGCTGAGCTGTGCGCCTGAAAAATCTGAACTCATAAGAATACACAGTAAGTATTACAAAGTAACGGTGACATAAACTTACAGGTAGACGGCCATGCCATAGCCGAGGTTACTCAGGCCCGTATACTTGGCTTCTGGGTCCAAAGCAATGGCAAAGCCAGTCACACGATAACCACCTTAAAGACTACGGTTAAACAGATAGCTAGAATGATCCGTCGCATCACTTATCATAAAAAGGCATGAAAGAAAAGGATACTCTCCGGCTTGTCCAGGCCTTAGTTTTGAGCAGAGTGACGTATGGCCTACCGTACCACTCACTCGACAGAAGTGAGGAGAGCCAGGTGGATGTGCTCATTAGAAGCGCTTTTAAGGCAGCACTTGGTCTACCCACCAGCACACCGACCGAGCGGCTCCTAGCTCTCGGTATACATAACACTTATGCTGAGCTCAGTGCCGCAGTCCTCATGTCTCAGAGGAATCGTCTAAGTGAAACTTCAGCAGGCAGGGCGATACTCACTAGAATAGGAATTTCGCCCCACCCACAGCACATTGATGAGGAGCTGGTCGACGTAGCCCAAGAGGTCCGCAGGCGAATCTCAATCGCACCGGTGCCCAAAAATATGCATCACGACTTTCACGCTGAGCGACGTACTGCGAGGGTAAACTGGCTTCGAAAGCAATTCGGCTCAGCTTCAAATGTCGCGTACGTCGATGCGGCCAGTTTCGATTGGCAGAGACACATAATTACTGTTGTCGACAACAACATGACGCTGCTAACGAGTGCCTCCGTACGCACGACCTCGGCTACAAAGGCGGAGACGATGGCCATAGCCTTAGCCTTAAGGTTTCAGGAGCGTAGAGGGGAGCCATCAGTTATTTTATCCGACTCCCAGGAAGCCTGCCGGCTCTTTTTAAGGGGCCGCCTTCCAGCAATGGGGCTGAGGCTGCTAGGATCCAAACTCACTCACCACCATCGCTTGATCTGGTGCCCGGGACACGCAGGTCTCGAAGGCAATGAAAGGGCGGACGCTCTAGCTCGTGCGTTTTGTAACCGAGCGGAGAATCCATCTCTTTCATTGACCATGCCAATTTTACCTAGGGAGATTCTAGCTCACCAGCGCTTCACGCGTCAAAAATGTGGAACACCTCACAGATCCCTTAATGGGGAAGAGGCCACTGACCTTAGAAAAATTCAAACGGATGTATTTCCGCACCTACTGAAGTTACACGCGATACATCCAACTCTTTACCCGGCTGTATGTCCATGGTGCGGTGGAAGACCGACTCTCTACCACATATCGTGGGGGTGCGATCGTAAACCAAGCGACATAACCAATTTTCTCGGCGAACCTTTAACACCTAGTATGGAGCAGTGGGAGGCACACCTCGCTAGCTCGGACCCAGGGGTGCAGCTCGCACTACTGGATCAAGTCCGGCGGGCGGCTAAGGCCAGTGGAGCCCTGGACGTAGGGCCCCAACCATAAAGGCTCTAAAACGCCCCTCTCCCTTTCCCCTTCAATAAAGTTTTACTCTCTCTCACTACAATGCATGTTATAACACAGATAATGATTGGCATATTCGGTACGTGTTCAGGTTATCTCACACATGCCACGCTATAGTGACTTTGGTGCTCAACTTTTGAGCCGGAGGTCGCGTGATCGAATCTCGGCCGCGCCGGCTCCATTTTCGACGAAGGTGAGAATGTTCGAGGCCCTTGTATACCTAAATTTAGGATCACGTTAAAAAACCACGGGTGGTCAAAATTTCCGGAGGCCTGAACTAACGCCATCTCTCGTATACATGTTGTGGTTTGGGGCGTTAAACACCATCAGTTATTGTTATCATGTACCTGCGTGTGTGTGTGTTAGTGTCCGTGTATGTTTTGGTGTGTGCGTGCGTGCATGCCTGTGCGTGTGTGTGTGCGTGTGTTAGAGAATTATTCTAAGCGAACAAACTGCTTGAAGAAGTGGTGCTTTTTATTGTGTAAATGTGGCGTGAGGAAATCACGTAACAAAACAGCAACAACAATGACGACGACGATGATGACAACAGCAGCAGCAACAACGACAACAACAAAAACAACAACAAAAACAGTCACAAAAAACAAACCCATTAACGTAGCACCCACGGGCAAATGTGGGCGGACTAGCCTTTTTTTCCTATTAAAGCCTATTCCTTACCTGAAATTAAATAAACAATATCACATTTCATTCCTCGCAAGAAAAAAGAACAAGCGTTGTTCATGGCGAAACTCCATTCAGCTTTCTGTGGGAGTTATGCAAAAACATTTGCCACTTTGTTTGTTTTCGTTATCGCATTAATGGATCCTACTCGGTGCTCTTGAAAACGCGGCCAATGCCGCGTCCGATATTGGAAGAGCTCTTCTAATAATCTCGAGCCATGTCTCTAAGTTTGACGATGGGAAATGAACAGCCAGGACAACAGTGACAGTGTGTCGTGACACGATGTGGCATGTTTACTTACGTAAATACACAAAGTGGGCGTGCAACGCAAAGCCTTTTCACCGAGAATCTATGTTATGGATTATGCTGAAAAGCACTGTAAGATAGGAGAAGAATGTATCTGTAAATATTCATTTGTTGTTCAAGAGAAGGTTGCCCGAATAACATCTTGAAAGGGTTCTTGGAAAATAGCGTGTCCTGCTTACCTGCTTGCGTTGCTCTGAGACGTGTTTTTACGTATTGAGTTCTGACGCAAGCTTCGACAACGCATTCAATGGGACGCCGGTGTTTACGGTGATTTCGCAAAGGTGGTTGTTCTCAGATAACTCGAGACTACTGTACCCGTCTTGCGAAAGACTATAGGTAAATGTGCGTGATGTAAGTTTTTGACTTTTTTTTGTTTGCACTGTCGTTGGGACAGTAAGAGAGCAATTCTTTTATTTTTTTCATTTTATTTTGCATCTCAAATGCTTGCCCCTAGGTGTTTTGTAAAATTGTACAATTTTCGCTCGAAGAAATTTGCTTCGCGCTTCGTGGGTGCTGAAAAGGTCTACGAATCCAACTCAGGGTCGGGTGGTCTGCCCGGCTTCGATATAGTGGCACCAGGGTGGCAAAGAGTCTTTGAATGAGTACTTACACGAGTTTTATAAAGTTTTGTGGTGTTGCTCTATAAGCATTAGTGTTGGGGACCTCAAGAAAGGTTACCGTGTATCCTGGGATTGCTTCGAGTGTGTTTTAAACACCAATGTCAATAAAACATAAAAAAGAAAAAAAGCGCATATGGGCGAAGTATATACTGATTGCAGCAGAAAGAAATCGGAATAATATGCGGAGTAAATCTGGCAGCTAACTTCGTTAGGATCCGATCTCGCGCAACCTCGAAAAACGTTCTTTTTCAATTTAAGCAGTGGTAAACAAAAGTTAATTCACTCATTCGAAGCGTGGGCGTTAAGGGATACGGCCGCTCCAAGGTGTTACGTTAGGCCCGGCAGCTCGTCTTAGCAGACACCATTGTGCGTGAGCCGGTCTGCGAGGAGGCTTTCTCCCCGATATCGGCGCCCGGACGGAAGCGAGAAGCACGACGCTGTCCTACAGGTGGGCCTGGCAGTTTGCTGTGGTCGGGTTACGAGGAACTCGACGGAACCATCGCGAACAACCCTTTTGTTGAACGGAGTCGAACAGCGTGAGACAGTGTCGCTGTTGCACTTCTCACGAAGTCAACCTCTCCAGACAGCCATTGTGGCCTACGCGAGGTGTTGACAAAGAACCAACAGTTCGGAAGCCTGGTAAGGCGTCGCAGTCGCAGTTCTCAGGTAGGGTTACTAGGGAGTTTTAGTGCTGGGTACCCAAGCGGCTTGCGTACGCAGGATGTTGGGGCGGCGGTATTGCGCATGCGCGAAACCCCGAACAGATGCGTCGCGAGATCGCTGGGGTGATGGGACCATGCGTCCGCGCGGTCCGCCTTCGCAAGAACTCACGGTATCCGCACTGCGGATACTCTAGCCGTCGAGTTAAAATAAGCCGAAGTGCGAGCACTTATAGCGATTACACGGTTTCAGCCAGATTTCCAAAGCTAGAATGGCCTTGAACATAGAAACTATAAGACATATGCCAGCCCCGGACCAGCTGAATAGGTGGCGCCATCTGGCGCGGCCATAGTGAAACAGACAACCACAACTTTGTTATTGCAGAAACATTGTGCATTGTACATCTGGTGCAAAAACTGCGCAGCGACAATACTACAAATGAGTAACCTTTTTATTCATTTTCACCTCAAAAACATTACGCGTAAGCTAACATGTTCATGACTGCGGTTGCACGAAGTGTCACAAGATGTCGACACTGTCGTTACAGTAAACTTGTATTTTTCACTTTTTTGCGTATACCAGATTACTGTACACGATAAAAAAGTGTCCTGATCACTATGTCTGTTTAGTTTAACATTTTAAATCATACAAAAACTTGAATAATACTTACGCGACAAGACGATATGGCTCTGCGAGCGCGTGTGAACTTCGTGCGGCTTGCCTTTGCGTGCGTGCCACCGTGGCGCCAACTAAAAGGCATTCCGGTTGGGTATGGGTTGGGCACGCAACGCCACGCGCTCCCAAGCCCGCAAGGCCCCAAGAGAATGCGTACCCAGCACTAAAACTGCCTACTGTATAGGCTACCTTTAGGTAAAGGTAGAATATACTATAACTCTATTCTCAGGGACCGCGCACGTGGCCTGCCGAGTTCCAGAAACTTCTGGAAACACTGCAGCAGAACACAGCTGTGGATCGCGCTGCTGACGTTCGTGTCAGGGTCATCTTAACAAGAACCCCAGAGCTCCCAAGAGGAGCTCAACTTTCCTCCTCCACCGGACTCTTACGTCTTACCCTGCGATGTCTTGAAGGCATGGGCTGGGTGCGTCTTTGTGAGGTGCGCTCGGGCTCCGCGTGGGACATTTTCGCCCGTGTTTCTCATCAGCCGAGTAGCCCAATATCTGCACCCTTTCTGGTGGTTGGACCACTCAGACTTCAGGTCACCTGATTCGCGGCAACAGTGGTCACCGCCTTCTTCGGACTGACGTGTACAGGAAACGACGGGCTATGAAAGCCGAAGTAATTTTGTAAATAAGCGCCGAATCTCTGTACGTAGCTGAATCTGAGCTGAACCTCTGCTCAATCTCTGTACAGTTTCATCTTTCTCACCATGTAAATAAACCTTCGTTCAATATCTAAGAATGCCTCTTCTCACTGCATTGGCAATGTGGACGACGGCGGGGAGCCAGCTACCGTAAAGAAACCCGCCGTACTTGCCATCGACCTCATACCCATAAAAAATGGTGGCTGCGGTGGGATGCCATCAGCTCCGAGCCCTTAACAAGAAAAAGAAGCGGTTTTCGTGCTGCCAGTCAGCTGAACGTCGCGCCACGTAAGCGCTGCCTGGTGTGGCACGTACAAGAAGGCAGGGGGGGATCCTGGCAGCGCGTTTGGACCGCGGTCATCACACTCTCAGCTCGGCAGCATTACGAAGCTAATAGAGTGAATCTTGTTTGTGTCATGGATGACTCTAGTTTCCTGTAGGTGCAAAGCACCTTAATACTTCGAAATGTACCTCCGTCCACGAACCGCCGCCCGGAGTCTACAGCAGACCTAGAAACAGAAACATCTGTGAACGAGGAAAAAAGGTGATTAAAAAGCTGTTAACCACAACAAAATAGACGGCCGCGGTTCGCGATACGATGCTCACTGCCTCGTCCCATCATAAGCACTCACCTCGTGGATATCCGTAGTTTTTTTTTCCAATCACCATCAAGGTTACAAACGCCGGGAAAGGAAAAAAGCGTAAATTTGTGACTCGTTTTTTTTTTTACATAATAATAACCTTCGAAAAGAAATACAAAACAGAGGAGAATGTAAGTGCCGCGCTGTTCGAGTTTCTATCTCCACCGTGAATGCGCATTATCCGCGTTTTATTTGTTTTTTATCGTTATTTAGTTTGTTTCGATATTTCCTGCCCGTCACTATACTTCCGCTACCATCATCGCCATCATCCTTACTACTGCTACTACCTAAAATACTACTACTACTACTACTACTACTTTCTTTCTTATCATGTCCGTCCGTACACTTGTTCATCAATGTCTGTGCTCGTTAATGTTACGTGAGATGCTGGGACGTAAGAGCAGAGGAGCCACGGGTGCCGAAAATGGGCTCCAACCTCTCATTAGACGCACCTATTAAAAAAATTAAATCCGGCATCGCTGACCTCAGCTCGTCTGTGAGATGCTATAGTTTTAGAGTGCCAGAACCCAAGAGTTCTTGGTTTTGTTTGAAGCTGTAGGGCAGTGTGCACATCATAGGACTAATGCGAACTCTTTTATTCCTCTTTTTTGCAGGTAAGACGCTGTTCCTGTTGCGATGCGGTGGCGTCGATTTCAGGTACCGTGCGCCGACGTGCCTTCATTTCTGCATCGCGTTCAAGAGAAATTGGCGTCTGTAAGAAAGCTTAGAAGTGTGGCAGTGTGTCCGCCGCGGTGGCGTACCGGTTGCACTGCTCGGCTGCCGACCCGAAGTTCATGTTGTTCGAGGTACAGCGCATCCAGGACGGGACAGAGAAGAAGATACAGAACACATACACGGCGCTCTGTTCTGTGTCTTCTTCTCTGTCCCGCCCTGGATGCGCTATACCTCAAACAACATGAAGCACCGACAAAGCCCTCCGTGCAACCTTAGTCGACCCGAAGTTCATGTTCGAGGTACAGCGCATCCAGGACGGGACAGAGAAGAAGACGCAGAACACATACACGGCGCTCTGTTCTGTGTCTTCTTCTCTGTTCTGTCCTGGATGCGCTATACCACAAACAACATGAAGCACCGACAAAGCCCTCCGTGCAACCTTAGTCGACCCGAAGTTCATGTTGTTCGAGGTACAGCGCATCCAGGACGGGACAGAGAAGAAGACGCAGAACACATACACGGCGCTCTGTTCTGTGTCTTCTTCTCTGTCCCGTCCTGGATGCGCTATACCTCAAACAACATGAAGCACCGACAAAGCCCTCCGTGCAACCTTAGTCGACCCGAAGTTCATGTTGTTCGAGGTACAGCGCATCCAGGACGGGACAGAGAAGAAGACGCAGAACACATACATGGCGCTCTGTTCTGTGTCTTCTTCTCTGTCCCGTCCTGGATGCGCTATACCTCAAACAACATGAAGCACCGACAAAGCCCTCCGTGCAGCCTTAGTCGACCCGAAGTTCATGTTGTTCGAGGTACAGCGCATCCAGGACGGGACAGAGAAGAAGACACACAACACATACACGGTGCTCTGTTCTGTGTCTTCTTCTCTGTCTCGTCCTGGATGCGCTATACCTCGAACAACATGAATAACCGACAAGCCCGCCGTGCAACCATAGTCGACCCGAAGTTCGTGGGCTCGATGCCGGGCGTGTCGATCGCGTTTCGATGCAGGCGATATGCTATGTGTGTACGGTGCAATGTGAGTGCACGTTGAAGATTACAAGATGATTCATATTTCCGGAGCCATCCATTACGGGGTCCCTCGTAATCGCGTCGTGGTGCTGGGATGTAAAACGGCAGATATTGGTGAGCCTGTTTGTGTCGATGGTCAAGAACGCGTGCTATAGCTGATGATCGGGATCGCTATTTTGGGCGCGATGAATAAGGTATTTTATGTGTTGTCGCACCGACAGATAATCACCAACGCATTCTCACGAAACACCCGCGTAAATGAGGAAAGTAGACCCTGTCATTTTTTACTGTCATCGCCATCGCCATAATTCCTTGTTAAGTCCGGACAGCGTGATATCATATATGACAGCTGGATTTTAGTGGTGCTTAATTACGGAGATGAGATCAGGAGGTTGACAAAGTGGGTTCAACTTGAATTGAGAACGATGCAGGGAGCCATGGAAGGTAAAATGTTAGGCGTAACCTTAAGAGACAAAAAGAGGGCACATTTGGTCAGGAAACTGACGGGTATATAGGACACTTTAGCCTTGATGATTGATTGATCGATTGATATGTGGGGTTTAACGTCCAAAAACCACCTTATTATTATGAGAGACGGCGTAGTGGAGGGCTCCGGAAATTTTGGCCACCTGGGGTTCTTTAACGTGCATCCAAATCTGAGCACACGGGCCTACAACATTTCCGCCTCCATCGGAAATGCAGCCGTCGGGATTCGAGCCCGTAACCTGCAGGTCAACAGCCGAGTACCTTAGCCACTAGACAACACTAGCAACTAGACAACTACAACAACAACAACAACTACTACTACTACTACTACTACTACTACTACTACTACTACTACTACTACTACTTCATACGACAACGGTGACGATAATTACAGGGTAGATGAGACAGCTTTGCCGTGTAGACCCTGCTGGCAAGCTAATTTAAAAGGTGGATCGCTCCTCTTTCGAGCGGAAAAAAAAACCAACACCGCCGCGTCAAAGCCGTTTCCTTCTGTTCCCCAGCCGTGGCCTCTTCCTCCCTGGACCGCCGCCGCCCGCGGGTACCAGTACCGTCGTTGTCTCCTCTTTTCTCTTCTGCTATTCGCGGCGCGGTGCCACGTCGGAGCTGCTTAATTGGACGCAAAAGGTGCGGGTGGTGTGTGTCACACGGGGAGGACGGGCTCACGATAGAGCGCGGTACGTCGTCGCCGTCCTTAGTTGCCCTCCGCTGTCCCGGCTGTCGCCTCGCTTTCATTGTGTTTCGCCGGGCTTTTATCCCGAGACGAGCGCCTGTCGTCCCCTTTTGCCCGTCGTCCCCCATTGCTCCCTTAAAAGGGCGTTTGTTTCGCAGCGGCTAATGGCACGTGCTGGGTGAGCAGTGAGGGGAGGAGCAGGTCGGTCGCTTCTATCGCTTCGCTCGTCGACCGTTGCCCACTATGCTGCCCGCCGCCCCAGAACTTGTACCGCATGCGTCGTTATACTTCGAATCGGCTTTTCGAGCCGTAACTACGGCTGCCCGGCTGTCCGATTGCGCGAAGCCCAACTTAGCGCGCTGCAGAATTACGGTATTGTCGCTTTCGTCGGAAGGGGGAAGAGGGGTGGACGCGGAGAGATTTTTAGAAATAAACGAGGGTGAAGAATGTAGTTAGGTGACGCAGTAACTGTCTCTTATAGGCAAAGACACCACAACCGTGACACTTTGAAGGGGGGGGGGGAGATGAGGGAAACATGTGGGGGAGTATTACAAGAATAGTTCAAATGAAGTTTGCGGAGAGAGAGAAGGAGAGATAAAAAGTCGGAGCGGTGGCAGAGAAGAAGCACTGGGTTCAATTCCCAGTGCCACTATGTCACCCGCTGCTGTTCCTTATGGGAATACCATGGCGCTTTGGAATTTGTATGTATGTATGTATGTATGTATGTATGTATGTATGTATGTATGTATGTATGTATGTATGTATGTATGTACGTATGTATGTATGTATGTATGTATGTATGTATGTATGTATGTATGTATGTATGTATGTATGTATGTATGTATGTATGTATGTATGTATGTATGTATGTATGTACGTTTTGGTCACGTGTTGGACTAACACGGCTGGCTTCACTTGTGCAACGTAATGTTCCCTCCTTTCTCCATGCCTAGACGTTACCGGCAGCAAATCCTGCCTATACCGCCGGCCACCGAAATTTGGCCGCGCCGCCTGTGACGCGTCACGTGCAGCGAGGAGTCATGCCGCGGTCTTCTACCCGCCGGTTCAGACGCTGCAAACCGTTCCCTTATAGTACCAAGAAGAAAGCTGGAATGCCTCGTTTCGTGCGCTGCTGACTACGGAAGAATGTGATATCGTTCGCTGGAACGCAGACGCTCGCACAGCAAGCCTCTCCCGTACGACTCTCGGGCCGCTCGCATGTTTCTCGAACAATAATAATCAACGCTAAATAAAGTGCCCGATCAAACGTGCTAAAATTCGGCCAGCTTGTTTGCGCATCCACGAGAAATAAACCACGTAACACAGATGATGATCGAGAATTGGGTGTCACGACCTCTTTAAGCAGCAGTCGGCTCTGTCTCTGGCCTCCCTTCCGGCCACATCGCAATTATCGCTCACGTGTACGACAGGGTGGAGGCGAGAATTAATCGGAGAGAGAGAGAGAGAGAGAGAGTGGCGGTCTCTGTGTCGTCGATATACGCCGTCGGCGTCCGCGCACGCTTCGCGATGGAATAGGTGTGTAATGGAATGGACGGAGGAACTCGGTCCGACGATTCTCGGAAAAGCCCAGGCACCTTTCCGCTTCGTGGCACGCCGGCGTCGGTCGGGATTGCGTTCTCCAAGCGGGCGAGAAATCGATTTTTTCCGCCCGCGCCTCCCTCCAGTGTATACTCCTGTCGGGTAATTTAAATGGCTCTAGAAAGGGAGAGGTTCTCGCTGTTGTTGTTAACATGGGCTTCGTGTTACGTATACGGGTCTTTTTCCGGTTCTTCTATTCTTATACGTCGACGTCAATCAATCAATCAATCAATCAATCAATCAATCAATTGATTGACTGATTGATTGACGTCACGATCTGGTTACGTTAACGCGGTACCCAGGATCAATGAAAGGGGTACGTCCTGCAACGCCTTTGTAGGTATCCATCGAATTTCTTCGCCAAGACCGTCTATCGCTTGACGAATCGACCGCCGAGAAAATTGTTTGAATCCGCCAAGTGCGAGAGAAGTTGCGGAGATTTGTCGCACGCTGTAACACGCTTTTTTCTCTTCTGTAGTCCCGACGAGCGCGCTGAAAGCTAAGCAAGAAGAGAGACCATAAAAAAGAAGTTTACGTCACATGCGCGTCATCACGTTTTTTGCGTGCGTCATGCATTTCTTTTTTTTTTGAGTGCGTGCCTTATTTTCCGTGTGATCGAGAGCGAGGCTACGTGGTGGCCGCGGTAATACGCAGCTCACGATGAGTGTTTAGGCGCGGTACTTTGTGTATGTGACGTAATTTTTAGAGAGGAGAGGGAATGGTTTGTAGCTGACTTTCAAAATTCATTTTATTTTTCAGGCCGCGTGCTGCGCTCTAATGTTTGGCTCGCGTGTTCTAAAGAGCCTCGACTGCCAATTGGCAACGTTTTTTGACCACGGAGAAACAGTGTTGCATTACGTCATATTAATGCGACGTTCGGTGAAAAGGTGAAGAAATCAAAATAATAAGAGATGCCATTTCTGCGCCACCTAAGTATCAGAGAAAATTATAAATGAGATGAAAGAACAAAATGTTCTGAAATTTACGAGGAAGAAATACAGACAGAAAGAAAAGTCTGGATCATACACCCAGTGAAACTATCTCCTAGGCAATAGACGCGAACGGTGATTTCGTGTGCTACATAAGTAGAAAGGCCACCTAGGTTACATACCACGATTACTTTCTCTCTTGACTTACAGGTGTTTTTGTACAATAGATCTGCGATGACTTCATTTTGACTAGCAATTTCTTCTTTCCTTTCTTTTCGACTTCCGTTGTGTTGGTTATAAACAGTGCAGCAGGGCTCGCGCTTAGCGTGCGTCTGATGATGATTCAAAAAATAATGGGGAGCCTAGCCCATGTGACACTGCGTCCTCGTTTAGAGGCACCACCGGCGTTTGTCATTTTTGTGCTCTAATTAGTTTGGGGCGGATACGACAGATACTGAGCTGATCGTAAACTAATCATTCCTAATTGCTCAGAAGAATGGAGTGTTTTATTTGCGTTGGTTATAATCGTGGCGAACATGTGCTTCTCGCATCCTCTAAATATTCGATTTTTCTCCCATAAAAGTTCGGTTGTTAGTATACGCGCTTGCTCTGTAGCGCTCTTCGTGTCCTGGTATGTTTCATCGTGTCGTTTTTATTTTTATTATACGCCATTCTTATTTCTTAAGCTCATTTATAGCACTGCTGGTTAAACTATTTCACAACACACTATACAGCTTCGGTGAAGACGGTATCTCGTTGGACGAGACGTTGGACGTGGCGTGTTTGGGCAGGGATTTCAAGATATCTTTTTTTTTGCGCTTTTGAGAATACTCGATGTCATCAGATAACTATAGCGTGCAGCTTTTCTCGGGCGTTGCATTTCGGTTTACGAAAAAAAAAATGCCTGTCCTCGCAATAATTGGATATATATCTGCTGTAATGAAAATAAATTGTCGTAAGATGCATTGCGATTTCTCCTAACATTCCTTTCTTACTTAAATTTGTCCTATAGAGCCTTGGCAGTGAAAAGCAAATTTCGCGAATTTGTACACTCTCACTTGTATTGCACGAGTTTGTACACGCACTGTCTGGCGCATTTGTTCACTAAGGCTAATGTATTATTCAATAATTTGGCATATTCGCAGCTTAGCTCTAGTTGCTGTGGTGCTATAAAGAAAAAGTCAGATCGATGAGGGAACTAATTGATTGAACCCTAATCACGTGACCGGACGCAACTTTCAGTCCTTAGTTCTCTCTCGTGTTTATGGTGATCGTCACAGACACGCGCTGGCGCGCGCACATGTTATAGCACCCTGTCTAGTCGACACGCGCTGTCAGATAACGATTACAAATGGTCTGCTTGATTTTCTTGCGCTCTCCCTTAAGTGTGTATGGCGAGGAAATGAAGAAATATTGCCGCCTGCATGTAACGCGTCCTAAGCAAAAAGCGCTCCTTGATTGACTCCATACATGGGATGACGCAACAACTTGTGCTCCGTCATTTGTGGTTCAGCCTGTCTGAAAAGGCGCGTCACGTCTCCGACGTGCTTGGTCAGTGTTTCTTTTGTCAATTGAACGCGGGCCTGAATCGCTCGTTCTGCTCGTTTTTTGGCGAATAGCTGTTATTCGGGTCTCCAGGAGACTGCAGTTGAATCCGTGCCACAAAAGTCAGTTGCTCATCACGGTTCTGACACCACGTACGTGCCCGTCCTCTAGGTAGAAATAGACGCGTTTCTACTTTGCCGTGTCGTCCCATTCGTCCAAGGCAGCAGTACGCGTCGCAGGCCAGCAAAGCGACGCGAGTACTGCTATGTTTTCTAAAGACGACCGGACTACGCGACCGCTTATAAGCGTGCAATGGACAAGGTCACATCTACACACACGCTGCCCTTCACTTCTCTCTCTCTCTTCTCCTTTAATCCCCTCACTCCTTCCCCCAGTGCAGGGTAGCAAACCGGACGTGCGTCTGGTTGACCTCCCTGCCTTTCATTTCTTCCCTTCATCCTCCTCCTCCTAAGCACTGGAAGTCTACCGTCCAATCTTCGACGTCTTCGCTCTTCGTTACATAGAACGTCGTCGAGATCTCTGGGCCCTCCAGTGTATAACGGTTCGACAACGCGCTTTCTAAGCTGGTTGGAGTGGTGACCCTAAGCGCTGGTCATAACTGTCCACATGGTGGGAACGTTTGAGCGTTGTCCAGAGGCAATCCCCTTATTCGGCGGCTGGCCCGATGCACGGGGTAGTTGGCTGGCACTGGACTGAATGGCGGCTCCAATTTTAGGTAAGGCTGAGACGCAACGTGGACGGGATATTATTGAAGCATTTCATATTTCAAAACTGGGTCCTGACAAATGTGTTAGCGCAGCCTCGGTTTATGTCACCAGGAAAGAATGTTTGTTTTTTGCACAAAGGTGATTTACTTAGATTAGCTTGCCGGGTATTTTTGGGTTGTTATCTGCGCATGCGTTGTACTGACTTTTGAGGAAAGTTGTTCCGAAATAAACGTCAGCTGTTAGTGCCACGTCTCTGCTCTGTCGCTGTTTCTACTGCTCGACCTTTTCCGATTTCGACGTTTTGTGGCTTTTTTAGTTTACTAAGTATGTACCATTTTGCCTAAGAAGCAACTCTCCCAGCAAGGGTCTGCGACAATATGTTCGTATCAGATAATAAACACATGGCAGCTTGAATACTGTGAAACCTGAGAGAGTGCAAACTTGGTGTGTGACTTGTGCGCCATTTTTTTCGCTGCTATTTATCGAGCTGATGTTCGTTACGGCAGTTGGGATGCCTGTCGTTTGCAGCTAGTTAGTTCCGCCTGGTTGTTTCGAGTAGCGACGCAGCGCTGGTGAAGCGCAAGGGGAGGAGGAGCGTTCGCGTTGAAGGTGGTGGTGCCCTCTCTCGGGCGCCGCCGGACTCAACCGCGTGTTTCTGAGGCGTTTGTAGCAATTTTACACTAAATTTTGTAATTAGTTCATAGTTATATCTCTCGATTACGTATTTTGCACGTCGTTCGTTCATTCTAACCTTGTTTCGAGAATCGCTATTTTTGGAGGCGAAGCTCCTTATGGTCAGGGCGATTCCTCGTCCCTCTGGCGTACCCGGTAGCGTCTCGCTTATCATACAATAAACGGTGCCGTCCCAACGAGATTAATGCAAAGTGTAGGTGGGTGACGATATACTACACGACGCCGTACGCATTTTGTGTCGTCATTGCCATTTCTCTTCTAGCTTCCCAGATGGCGCTCTTCCATAGAGGTGGGTGCAATATGGCGGTTGAGTGTATGAACAATAGATGGCGTTGAACGTGCCGCTTCTATCCGATTGGCCGGTGCGCGGGGCTGCGCCGGCGCATCTGTTATGTCTAATTCTCCTGGATCGCCGCCGTACGTGTCGGATCGCGAGCGCGGCGCCGGGCTGATGCCGAGACGGTGTGCGCCAAGGACGTCGCTGCGAAACGTGTACACCAAGAAGTTGATCCCGATACGGAATCAACTTCTTGGTGCTCACGTGCAACTTCTTGGTGCAACTTCTTGGTGCACACAGAAAGCCACTGCGAAGCGGGCTCAATTAGAAGCGGACCCCGAAATTCGAGGGCGGGAAATGGCGAGGTTACCGGAGGATTCACGGTATCACCGAAAAACCTCCGGAGTTTTGCCATACTCACTATTATTCACTCCGTGGAGATGCTGTAATTTTTCGTCGTGTCCTCAAATGAGACCTGTATTGTGAGTGTAGTCACGACGCCTGAGATCCACGAATAATCAGGGCCGGTCCCTGAAGTGTTCCGCTCTTAGAAGAATAGTCATAGCGGCCCTGACAACCGGTTTAAGTATAAAGAGTGCACGCACGCTTCAACGACGAGATAGAAGCGTGAGGAGTACGTAAGGCCCGAAAAACTGTCTCAAGTGCGCGCGTCGAATTGAAGATAACGAAGATGAAGGCGGCAGCCCGTGTGCGTTTGCTCTTTGGCGCAATTAGTTAAGTGCTAATTAAGATGAAAGCCATGGTAATGAATCAGTGCCTCGATTTTGTGTTACTTGGCCTGGTTTTGCTTGCACTTATTTTTCTTGTGATCAGTTGTTAAAGCGCCTACTTATAAACCAACACCAGAGATGAGCTTGAAGGGGAATTGAGTACCTCTTTGTGCCGAGCTCGGGGCGACATTCTAGATATATAAATTTTATTACAGTGTATTACTCTAATACCTGGTTATTTTGAAAAAAAAATAAAATCTTGGCTCGGAAAATGTGAAAAGTAAAGGTAATAAAGTGTGTATGACCTTTCAGTGTGTAACACTTTCCCTGTTTTTTTTTTTGTAACTCTTCTGTAATGCCGTAGAATAATTGAAAATGGCTCTCTTACTATTTAAGGGAAGATCCCCAGGTAGATGCTCGTTGGCTTGGATGCTATTTAGTGTTTGAACAAGAAAAATCTCGTTTGTGCGATTCGGTGTCATACTTATTTAAATGGGGGGGGGGGGGCATTGGTGGTTGCCCCCTTACGTTTTTAGCCAGCACCCCGTAGACGCAATGCATTTTCGCATGGTTGTTTTAACAGCAGCAGGCTTTGTATAATAGTACTGTATAATGACAAGTCGTGATATCTAAGTTCCGTACACTAGATGCATTGGTAGTTTATGTAAGCAATGATTTGTTTTTGTGTCAGATTTGTGCACCGGTTAATAATAATAAAAGTAATAATAATAATAATAATAATAATAATAATAATAATAATAATAATAATAATAATAATAATAATAATAATAATAATAATAATAATAATCTCATTAATGTTATTATTAATGATTTATTAACAACGACAACAACAACACGGTCAATGCGATCGCTTCTTCATGCCTTTTTGGATGACCCGATTGCGGAGGTATGGTTTAAGTGGCATTGTTCAAAGTTGCACCTTTATGATGCTTTGTTTCTGCACGCCTGGAATCGGATCTACATACCCGTGCTTAGCAGCACGATACATCGGTTGCTACAGGTGAAACCATTGTTTACGCGCACATATTCCAGCAACAATGCAACGTGGAAAAGTGAAGCGACAAGCCACTTGGATAAAATATCATATTGCCGCGTGAGAAGTGGTTGATCGCCGGCGAGACAGATCGACAGAGCATCGGTCATTGAATAACGGCGTATGCAAATGCACGTGTAATCGGCGCACCTTCGGGCCGGGTCCGCCATTTCTGTACAATCGCCGGTTTATTACACGCACTACGTCGCCTGGCCGCCACCGGAATATGTGGCTCTTAAACACTTAAGAGTTTCCTAACATACACTAGAGAGAACTCTGGCGCTAGTGTCTGTGGGAGCTGCAACGCATGGTGCTTCAGCGAGCATGAGAATGATGGGTAGTGCACACATTTGTCTAATCTTCGTACTTCAGGCGGGCTTTTGGCTCCGTGTGTGTGGGCGTGTGGCTTGGAGCTGTTTTCTCACGAAACAAAAATCAGCAAACGCTCAGCGGTCGCGCTTCACCACCTTATTCTTCCAGACTTACCATCTTGAATCGAGCCACGGAATTGAAAAGGACACGATGCCTGGGTGTGTGCGTGTGTGAGTGATCGTGTCGTGTGTTCGCGCTCGAATGATCTTTTAGAAATGTTGTACCAACTATCCCAACAAGTTCTTTTACTATGAAAAGAATTCGTTCTTTCTTTCAAAACGAAACCGAAACCAGCAATAAACGAAGCCGCAAGTGCGATTCGCCGCCCGCAAGTACGACGACTAGGCAAAAATGTGTACTACCATTCATTTCCATGGTCGCTGAACGATCGTAGCGCCAGAGTCCCCTCCAGTTAATTTTAGGAAACTCTATGTCTTAACAGGCTTCAGTACTGACACAAAATTTCGCACCTGAGATAGCATCATCATCATCGCCAGTCTGGCCGAAATAAAACACAATCGTCCGCAAACAGTCTTATCTGTGTACCTGGTGATAATCATCATGATGACGGGAAGCAAGAGTTCTAAAAGGGTGGTTGTATTTCTACGCCTCGTTCAGGGGGGAAGTGGGGCTCGTGCGTTTTGTCTGTAGGTGTGTATATCATCATCAGCCTGACTACGCCCACTGCAGGACAAAGGCATCTCCCGTGATCCGCCAATTGAGCCGGTTTTTGGCTTTCAGGTGCCACGTTCTACCTGCAAACTTTTTAATTTCATCGGCCCACCTAGTTTTTTGTTTCCCCCTCGTGTGTTTGCCTTTTCTGGAAATCCAGTCAGTTTCCCTTAATGACCAGCGGTTATTCTGCCTATGTACTACGTGTTTGGCCCGTGTTCATTTCTTTTTTTTTAATTTTAACTATAATATCTTTAACCCCGTTTTGTTCTCCGACCTACTCTGCTCTCTTCTTGTCTCTTGAGGTTACACCCTATCATTTTCCTTTCCATCGATCGCTGCGTTGCCCTCACTTTAAGCTAAACCTTTCTTGTAGGCATCCAGGTTTCTGTATCGTAGGTAAGTACCGGCAAGATACTGGTGCTGTATACCTTCCTCTTGAAGATTTGATTTATAGATTACCATTTATGATAATCAGCCTGCGGGATCAGTTCTCGTGAACGTGCCTATTTAATGTGCAAAACATGAACTCAGTGTCTCTGTACGTTGATTCTCAGCGCGGAGAGGTTCGATGTGAACCGCAGACAGCGACAGGACTTGGATGTCCAAACTGCAGAAGCAGAACCTCGCGCCGAAACCAGGCGTTCGCACCTCTCGTAGATCTGCGGGCACGTCTTCGTCGGAGCGGGCTCTCCATCGCTTCAGAGTCTTCCCGCAGCCGCCGTTGCCTTTTCCGTTCCCTATAGTATATAGTATTATCTCGTTTTACGTACTCGGGATGTCTTCAGCCTGCCTGCGTCGCGTCGCAACCATTTGTTGGGACTAACTGTTGCCTTCTTCATTTTCTATGGGATCACCGAGAAAAAGTGGGGTTTACCAAATGTGTGTGGCACATACCCGTGATACGGTACGAAGAACATTATTTGAAGGTCTGAAGAAGTTCCACCCCTTAAGGCGGCACTGAGGGCCGCTTCCACGTGGGGACAGTTAGACCTAGCCTAACCGCCGCATCGCAGTCTTTCTGGACAGCCCGAGGTTGATGGTGACATTCCGAGCTTTTGAGGGCCGAGCTCCATTTCTGCTCTGTGAGGTCCTTATCCGCACGCAACGAGGGGCACCGCCAAAGCATGTGCTTTAGTTCATTTTCTGTTTGTCTCATGGACAAGGAACGATTTACTCTCAGACGTCTAGGCGACTGAAGAAGGTTTCCAGACGTCTAGGCGTATGATTAAGGCACCCAAAGTGGGTCCCTTTGCCTAGACGCCTGGAAAGCTGCGAAAGCTGTCAGCTCGTAACGTCATTTTGCACGGCCTCCAAGATCTGGGGCGTCGCATGCTTTCGGAACCTTGCCTGTTTTTGTACTGCCTCCGTGATCGGCCCACCGACGATGTCGTATGATTACGTCATTTCACGTCTTGGTAGGTGACGTCACCGTGCGTTACATGCCTTTTTTGTGTGTTACTCGGCTTGAGGGCGGCTTTGAAATGATCGAATTCTCAGGATTTCTCTGTAACACCAGTTGCGTCGAATTGCCCCGCCACGGTGGTCTAGTGGCTAAGGTACCCGGCTGCTGACCCGCAGGTCGCGGGATCGAATCCCGGCTGTGGCGGCTGCATTTCCGATGGAGGCGGAAACGTTGTAGGCCCGTGTACTCAGATTTGGGTGCACGTTAAAGAACCCTTGGTGGTCAAAATTTCCGGAGCCCTCCACTACGGCGTCTCTCATAATCAAATAGTGGTTTTGGGACGTTAAACCCCACAAATCAGTTGCGTCGAATTGCGGAGAAACTGTACCAGTTGACGGGCATATCCCAGCGACCTGCCTATATCGGTGTGCTTACCTTTTCTTCGCGTTCGTGTTTATTCGTATTTTCTCGATTACGAATGTAATCTGATTATACCAACTTTGATTTCTAGAATACGTGACGATGATGTCCAGTCGTTTCCTTTCCGTATTCTCACGACACGTTAGATGAGGGAAAGCGACCCTATTCGCAGCCAACGCTGGCTTCCCATGTCCAGCGATCGAAGGAATGGCGCCGGACCCCCAAAAAATTCGCGTACTGCCCAGATTCTCCCTCCTCACCCTCAGCCGCGTGTCATCACAGGGTGCGCGTGGTCGGCCGTTAATTTATCGCCGCTGCCTAAACAGGGAACTCGGCGCTCCCACCGCTCGACTTTCGACTTCCCACATCCCGTCGTCCGCCCTACATGGCACAGTGGCTCCCCCACCCCCTCTCAGAGTCGCATTCTTTGAACATGTGGTTGAGGAGACGCAGCTTGGCGGCGTCTGTCGCCGTGCGCGAGGGGATTCTGCTCTGTATACAAAATCGCCTTTCCCCATTTCTCACCCTCTTTTCCCTACGAGGAGACGTACAATTTCACAATACTCGTTTAATTACCGTTCTCCTCCCCTAACTGAGACGTCTTGGTAACGCTTCTCCCGCGCATGCGGATCCCTATTTGTCCTCTAATACGCACTGTGTTACGCGTTTCCATTCCCCATCTCTTTCCCTATCTCCCGCTTCTCCCTACTTTATTCTCTCTCTCTCTCCCGTCGGTGACTTTCTCCCCAGAACGTCGGTGCTCAATACCATCCAGCCGCTGATGGGAGGAGAGGGTGTTTGGAGAGAGTGTGTCAACTCGCGTCCCAGCCATGATGTTCTGGTAGTAGTCGCCGTAGCTTCACCCTCTCTCTCTCTCTCGTCCCCCTTTTCCCTGTTCCACCGCTGTCGCTGACTTCTTTCTTCCCCGCACAACCCCCCCCCCCCCCCTTCCATCCCGTAACATTCCCGATGCGTATTCACGCCTGCGCTTTAGTAGATTGATGCGTCTCGCTCTCTTTCTTCCCTATATCACCATTTTGGGTGTTCACAAGTTACGTGCAGCATACCCGGTGTCCAACTGCCGTTAGAGTAGCATACGGTCCTTGCGAGATCATCTGTCTGACGACGCAGGCGGTACCTGGCTGCCTTAGCGCCGCCAGATTTTATGCCATTCGCTAACGTCGCACCCTTGTTCCCCTCGCCAGCCTGTAGCTCTTGCAAAAGTGGCCGTAAAAGTTGCGTTGATTTTATTTCGGCTTAGGAGTATAGCGCAGCACGTTCGTGAAGTCGTTCTCTATATACCGCTGTGCTTCTGCTGCGATTTCGTTGATAGGAGTAGTAAACCTTTGTGAAGCCGTAGGGTTTCCGCCGTGTTGCTTCTGGATTTCGCTTTTTTGGGTGCAACATGTCCGCAGTCGTTATTGAAGTACCTTCGCCTTCGCGTTACCGCTGTAATCTCAGAGGCGTAGCCAGAATTTTTAGGGGGGGGGAGATTCTTGATTTCAGGGGGGAGCACTCCCTAAATTGATCGTTCTGGCTCATTGCTATGGCGAAAAAAATTCGGCGTGGCAGGGGGTGGTGGTGACGGCCCCGTGTGGCGCACCCTGACTACGCCTCTCCTTAATCTCTACAGTTGTATCGTGATTCGTCGGTTTGGAAATAGGTTCACACGGGGTGGAATAAAAAAAAAAAACTCACAGTTTTTCCTCAAAGGCTAAGGAATGAATGCGATAGGAACAAATTGGAATGTCACACGAAGAATGGCAAGCAGATCAAAATATGCCCCACGTGGCTCACGCACAAATGACGCATGAAACATACTCGCAGGCACAGAGGAACGCGAATGTCTCAGATGTTACTTAGCTGTGTCTGGAAATATCGGAGACCGTGCAGCGAGTGCAGTGACCTTTGTGCGCCCAGTAACTACAACCGAGTCGTTCCGGTGAAAGTCCAAGGCGTATGATTCTCCCCACCGTGAGATAAGCGCGCGCACGCGTGAGCGTCTACGTCCTCCCCCTCCCGCGCTTTTCGAGGCAAAGAACGCGTGGGAGATGAACGCATTAGCGCGCGTAGCGGCGTCGTGACGATCTGGTGACGCGCGCTCATCGCGCCATCTCGCTGGTATAATGAAAACACGATAGTTGCCCCGAGATTGGCATCGCCAGCAGTAAGTGGTAGATACAAGCAGCTTGCTGTTTCAACGTTGAAAGAGGTGCTCCTTCGTGGCTCAGTTGCTAACGCCACGCACTCCTAAATAAAGGGTCAGATGTTCGATTCCGCACGCTGGTGTTTTTTTTCTAGATTATTTTTTTGTGTGTTTCGATATATATAAGTACGTGTACATATACGGTGTATGACGGCGCTCGCCGACGCTGGTGGCAAAATCCAGCCTAAAGTGTTCATATAACTTCTATCGCAATAAAAGGACAGCAAGCAAAGGGAAAGAAAGAGAACCACGAAGGAAGATAGGAGAAAAGAAAGAGAAAAAGCGAAGAGAAACGAAGGTCGCTGTGCAGCTCCGCACTTCCTCCAGGCTTGGTCCGACTAGTGCGATTGTGCCTGAGTTTTTTTTGTTGTTTTCTTTATCGCCCTGTTTTAGCGTTACACTTCTCTGTCTTTCTCCATCTATGGACGTGTTTCCGCCGCATGACGTCACTAACACGACGACTGCATTGCACCTCGCCAAAGCGAAGAGCCAGCGGACTCCTCCCTCCGCACAACTGTTTTTCTGCGACCGTGCTGCGCTGCACGGAATCTGGGCCGTGGAGGAATCGTCCGTGGGTGTGTGCCCCACGCGTGTCCAGACCGACGCGCGGCAGCTGGCAACGTCCAGCGGCCTCCTCTTCCTTGCTGAGCGGCTCTAGCTTAACGCGTGCATCCGTCCGCAGGGACGTGCCGCTGTCCGGCGTGATTAACGTCAGGCGTCGGCGCTGGCGCTAGAGGGAACGCGCAGAGTGTGGAGGCAGGGTTGCGGGGGAGTGTTGGGGCAGACTTATAATATTGCGCCTGGAAAAGCAGAGAGATTGTGTGTGCGTACGCTTGCGCCTGTGAAGTGAGCCTGCGGGTGAACAGCCGAGGGCGATGGATGGGGGCTTGCGCTGCACGCTCCGCTGACTCTCCGCGTCGTATAGCTTTGGGTTGCCCGTGGCTGCATCTAGCGTGACGCTTTATCGTCGACTCGTGCTTTCTCGCTCTCTTTCTCTCGCTCGTGTTTTTTTTTTTTTTCCGCGGCCGCGACTCGTGGTGGGCTCTGGCTATCATCTCGGCGTCATCGCAAACTCTCCGTGCATTAGCGCCATTTCCCTGCCGGTTTCGGCTTCCCCAATTTCTGTGGAGTTTCCCGATCGCGTAGCAACTTTGAAGTGGAGAAGGCGCACAGAAAGCGAGGAAAATAGCGAGGAAGTTTGTCAAACTGTCGTTCTGCAGTTTTACTACCCTCCTTTGAGCGAAAGGGGTATCGGTATGGCGACGGTAATAATTGTTGGGCTTAACGTCCCCAAACCAGTAAGTACACCGCGGCGGAGCTGTTGTTGCGGTGCTCTGCTGCGCACCCGAAGGTCGCGAGTTCGATCCCGTGGCCACGGTGGTCGAATTTCGGTGCAGGCGAGATGGTGGAGGCCTGTGTATTGTGCTGTCTCAATGCACGTTAATAAACGCAATATGGTCAAAGTTTTCGGAACTCTTCACTACGGCGGCTCTCGTTATTGTATCGTAGTTTTGGGTCGTAAAACCTCAGATAATTAATGTTACCGTTCCAATGCCACTGTCTGACTATGAAGGAAGCCGTAGTGGAGTACTCTGGAAATTTGAACCAGCTGTGGTTCTTTAACGTGCACCTAAATATAAGCGGACGGGCCTCTGAACGTTTTTGTCCCCGTCGAAAGTGCGGCTGCCGCAATTGGCATTCGATTTCGCGACCAGCTGTGTTATAGGAATGAGAAAGGAAAGAAGGTTCCTTTCGGGATGGCACGCAAGCGACTGTCCGTTACGCACCGGCAAATCGATCACTATTGCCCGTTCGATTCTCAAAGCTCGCAATGCTTGCGTCCCGTCGCTGGCTTGTGGCGCATAGGTTTAGAAAGGCTTTGTGACAAATCGACAGGATGCAGTGATACGGCTACCGCGCTGGACATAACTAATCGTAGCACTGCCATTTCACAGGATTACCTAAGAATGCACGCGTTTGCTGCCGGTGCTTTTGATGGAAATTATGCATATAGCTTCAGGAAGCTGAATGGCGTGAAGTCGAGATATATGGTTTACTACCACTTTTAATTACCTCGTATTTCCTCCAATCGCTAGGGTAGCCAATAGAAACCTAAAGCAGGAGTCGACATTGGCTAACGGATGTCGGAAGTAGCCGACGTAAGCCTTAAAAAGAGAAAGAGCACTAAACAAAACTACATAGCATCTGTGTAACATTGTCAACAGGAGCCGAAAGAAATACACTAGTCGGCATTAGCCTACCCTCGTGACATCTATGAGGCGGCGTTAGTGAAAAGTAAGCGATGTTGTGAAGCAGTATTCAAGTATATATAGCAAGCGTAACGGATAATTGCCGACGCCGGCTTACAGTCATCATCATCATCATCAGCTTGACTACGTCCGCTGCAGGACAAAGGCCTCTCCCATGTTCCGCCAGTTAACCCGGTCCTGTGCTTGTTGCTGCCAATTTATACCCGCAAACTTATAATCTCATCTGCCCACCTAACCTTCTGTCTCCCCCTAACCCGCTTGCCTTCTCTGGGAGTCCAGTTATATACCCTTAATGACCAGCGGTTATCCTGTCTACGCGCTACATGCCCGGCCATGTCCATTCCTTTTTGATTTCAGCTATGATATCCTTAACCCCCGTTGGTTCCCTATTCCAATCTGCTCTCTTTTTGTCTCTTAAGGTCACACCTACCATTTTTCTATCCATTGCTCGCTGCGTCGTGTGGGCTTACAGTAGCCTACACTAACCTGTGGTAGTCAAGAGTGGCCATCTCCAGCAAGCATTTCCGAGCAGTGCCGTCGGGGATATCGAATTATTTGCAAGTGTAACCATCACTAGCGAACATAAGGGGCAGCAGTACAGTGAAGAGTAGTCAACACTTGCCATGGGTAGCCGTCACTGGCCAGTATTATTCAGCACCTACAAACAGTGCAATGCACATTAGTGAAGCCTTGCATGAGTAGCCATCACGAGTTAACGTTAGTCTGCTGTAGTTAGTCGTAAAGTGAACAGTAGCCAATACGTGCCGAGAGTAGCCGCCACTACCGATCGTATGGCAACTCTGGGCAGCTGTACAGGGGAAACTGCAGCTAACACTCGCCCAAAATAGCCGTCACGACGAAACAATAGCCAACACGAACGAACGATGCAGTCAGCGGCAGCCGACACTTGCACTTGTCAATGGTAATCAACATTTTCCGATATTGCTGGTACAGCGTACGTAAAATAACGGTGGTCTTCTCAAAACACGAACGACTCGTTTTTTTTTTATTCCTGTTTCAAATTTACGTTTGTGAATTGAGAGTTTTTGTGTAATAATACTACAAGGCTCCATAAATATAGATTGATGTGCCCAGCAAAGAAAAATGGGAGGGAGGGGGGGGGGCGTTCAGAAATGACAGGAATGTGGAAAATGCGGATGGGATTCGGTTATTCTCCGGGGCCGTCCGTGACGCGAGCGCCACATCGCGTAGCCGGCTTGTGGAAGGACGTCGGGTAAGGCGCCGGAGTGAAGGGACAGTCGCTGAAGCGGTCCTCTGCCGGTTGGTATTCATTCCGCGGTGGGACGAGTTTTCTTTTCTGTTCTTTTTTTTCTTCTCTTTGCAGAGCTCGCGCGATAACGTTGTCGCCCTCATTCATTCGGCTGCAATGACCTCCCTTGCTTTGTATTTTGGGGTCGTTTATTTGTTTTTTGGGGTTTTCCGGCTACGGAGGCCTGGAAAATTGGGCGAAAGGAGAAATGGCGAGAATAAGAACGAGTCAAGAAACGTAGAGTGAAGCCAACAAAAAAGGGTGGGTGCGGTGAGGCTCTGGAATGTAGCGGGTGAGATAGCACCGAATGAGCCAATTTCGCCCGGCCCGATATCGGTAGAGGAAAAGAAGGATGCGGAGGAGAGAGAAACGAAATTGATAGCAGAAAAAAAGAGAAACAACTCAGGTAGAACAGGCGCTCTGTAAACGAAAAGAAAAGAAAGCAAAGAATGGCTATATATTAGGAGAGATATACATTTGGAGAGTAGCACAAAAGGTCATTTCGGGTTCCTTTTCTCTCGGCCCAATGGGAATAATTCCATCTCACCCGTATAATTACCTTCGACGGCGGCTGCAGGGTCGTCGCGGAAAAAAAAAAAACGGGCCATTTTCTCGCACGCATCCCGCTTCACTCCGAACCGTTTCTAGCTTTTTGCGTTAGCAAATTTTATTGTTATTCTCTCTTCGGGTGTCGTTCGGCTCATTTGGAATCGAAAAGGTGGTTGGTACCTGTGACGTTCGGGTGGTCGGGCTTTAATACTGTTAATATTATTATTACTGTTATCGTTTCTTTCCTGACCCGTCGACTACGAGTACCGGTACTTTCCCGCGCTTACTGCTCATTTTTTTCATTTTTATTGGTGTTTATAATGTGGCTGTGCTTTTAGGATGTTGGGTGCTGTACGCAATGTCTCGAGCTCTCGAGAAAGATATATAAAAAAAGAAAGGAGGGGAGGAGGCGGAGATGATAGAAGTGCTAGGGTTCAGGTCATTTTCAAACATTGGGTTTTACCCTTACAACTCCTTCGTTTCTTTATTAATTTTTTTCCGGAGGTTTGTCGACTCTTAATGTAGTTTTTTTTTTATCTGTTCTGTTGGGAAGCCGCGATAGTGAGCTGTTCAAGGAAGCATAGCTCTTATTTTTGAAAAAAAAAAGTACTATTGTGGCTTGTATTTTTGTGTTGCTATGTCTAGCTTTCTGCTGAGTTTTAATTGAACATTAGGCATTCCGAAAGGCCGTCATACGGACGTTGTCGTAATGCCTTTTTAGATGCGAAAGCATCATATTATACTCGCGCCTTGTAGTGCGCCGTCCGCGCCGTCCGCACCGCTTCTCGAACATTCGACAGCTGACGCGCGCGCATGCGCCGTCGCGCCGTCGCCCACCATCTGTGCCGCGCGCGCTTCTCCTTCGAGAACATTCGACAGCTGACAGCGCATGCGCCGTCGCGCCGTCGCCATCTGTGCCGCGCGCGCGCTTCTCCTTCGAGAACATTCAACAGCTGACAGTGCATGCGCCGTCGCGCTGTATATATACTCAAGGTCGGCGCTCCCTCGCTCAGTTGCCGCTCGTCGATTGGTTTGTACGGCGCGTCGACGTCCAAGGTCGCGGTGAAATGAATTCCAACGAATCCACAAACACAATGATCGACGTCCCTTCGACCAGCGCCGCCCTTTCGCATACGTGTGTACGTGTTCACTCATTTAACACCCCCTCCTACAACCACGTTAACCAATTTAGCCATCGACCCAAGTAAGTCGCAATTTAACACCCCGTTTCACAACCACGTTAACCAATTTAGCCATCGACCCAAGTAAGTCGCACTTTAACACCCCGTTAACCAATTATATGCTCCGCATCCTCCTCAGTGTTCCCCCGAGGGAAGCTGCGGGCAATTTTTTTCTATTCTATTATTTTCTACTTTGCAAAATACAACTGGGTGAGTAGGAACATTGAAATTGAGAATATTCAAGTGTGTGACTCCTTTTCCAGCGTGCCTGTCTTTTTTTTTTTTCCTTGTGGCCTGTCGAGCTCTATTCATATACACTCATTTGCTGTCTCGAGAGACCTGTCGGTATAGAAAGGAAGTATTGGCCGCGAAAAAACCACCACTAGAGAGGCCAGCGCTGCGATCGTTTTGACGTCACTGATAGGATGCGTAGTCGTGGACTACGGCAGCTTTACTTTTGCGACACTGCTTGCATGGTCCCCCATGGCTGCACCGGTCCTTAGCCGTGATTTTACGATGCAAATTCGACACGAGAGTGCCACCAGGGGCACCGATTTGTAATTTGCTTGCCCGTATTATCATGTGTTACCGCTTCTTTAAGCACTGAGCTTCAAAACAAAGGGAAGCACGCACGGTCTCCACAGCGAAAGCGCGAAAAATGCGGTTTTCTAGCAGACAAAGTCAACCCGGCATCCTATGAGGGACGTCATCACGTAGGTGGCGCCACGGTATGTCCTCGAGTTCGATATATATATATATATATACATTCGAAGGTCGTAGGTTCGATTCCTGCTCACAATTGGTAATTTTTTCATCCACTTTTCTTTCTTCTTATTTACATTCCATTGGTTTTAATAACTTCCCCTGTACACTCCTTGGCATTACTGTCTGTTATATCTCACTAATATTGTGTTAAAACACGGAAAAACGAGCCCTTAGGTATACACTTCTTTCCCTTATATATATATATATATATATATATATATATATATATATATATATATATATAGATGACGCGAACGCGTAGTTTAGTTAAATGGCAACGTCGTTCGCGGAGGTGGTGGAACCACAGCGTTGCTCGAGCTGTTAGAGCGCGCTCCGCGAGTGGGGGAGGCACAGGGTTGAATTTCGGCGTTGGCGTCGTTGGTTTTTTAGCGGACAATCGTCATCTTGTGCGTGAACGAAAAAACCGAAAAAAAAAGATGTGAATAAATTGAATAATAAAAAAAAATTTGGGTCTGAGTGGGGCTCCAACTTAGGTTGTTCGCGTGGCAGGTAAATGTTCTAGCACACAGCCTCGCCGGTGCTTTTTTTTTTCTTTTACCTGTTATTTAATACAAATGCGATTAACGGTAAATACATAGCGTTCAACATACGTATAAGGCCGCTTCGACAAATGTACAACGGACATTGCAAAGCAAATCCCATACAACACAACGTATAAAGGGGTATTTGAGCAGCAGACTTCATGAACTATGTATACCAGTTCGGCCGAAACTGCAGTTAGTAATAAAAGTCATTTCAGCCGGAAACTCACTTGTACAGCCACGCGTTTGATTGCGAGTGCAGCTAAAATAACCACCTCTTCTTGGAAATGCAGTGAAAGTAGCTTTCATGCTTTACGAACACATGTGCCATGTATACGTGCTTCACAATACAACATGAAATGTCGCAGTACTTTTGCGTGGTACTAGCGTAGATTACCATGTGGCGCCAGAACATGGGATTATTATGATGACTTCGTGATTTAAAGCCGCTCACCCACTACAGAAGGCACACACGTTACTGCGCGTATTCCTTCAAGGGTATTGGAAGCATTGAAAATCTGAAAATATATCATGCACTAAGGTTTTCGTGCACTAAGTGATCTTAAAACCGTAGTGCAGCGACTGAGATCAACACAGAAATATATTTACAAAAAAAAACGGTGCTTTTACCCGCTTCAATGTCACCAGCGACTTCGGCCATGTTTTTTTTTTCTGAGCTCCGCAAGAACATAACGTTGTTTGTGTCATCAAAAGGCTTATTAGATCACGCTATGTGCTACAGACCGAGCAAAATAAGGCCTTTAAGATACGTTGGGTCAGACATTATCGTTCGCACAGAATAGATTGTTGTATGCCTACTTACCATTACGCCACATTTTGTATAGCTTTCAGTGGCCAAGTTTGAGGACTTTTCGCAAGATGGGTGTCAAGTTACGCGTAATAAATGAGGTGTTAAAAGAGATGTCTTGATTTTTTTTTGTGTTCTAAATGAGTTTAAATAATGTGCATTATTTTTTGCGCCGTTTTGTCTCACCTCCCGTTTGACCAGAATGGCATGGTGGTCGTTTGCGGAATGGTCTGAAATTATAGGGGCATGCATGGGGAACATATTTAAGCGGGCCTTTCCTTCTCCAACACAGTAAAGTACAACAGTGCAGTGTTCAAAGAAGCGTAATTACTACCCTAAACGCATTTGCGCACCATATTTGCTCCGTTGAGCCGTTCTTGCTGGAAATCAGAGTCATCGCTGAGACAGATTCAAATAATGAAGGCCGCACTACGAGCGTTCGTAGGTTTCTTGCAATTGCAGTTCTTGATGCGAAAGCCCGAAATTTGTCCTCAGATGTGAAAAGCGATGGTTGTTGGCGTCTTTGGGCGTCAACAAGAGTGATGGAACAAAAGAAATCCTATGATATATAATGTCACCGTATAACGTCATCTTGATAGGTCACCGAAATTTGCGACGTAATCATGATGTCGCTGTCACACCACATGGTTACGCGATCACATCGAATTGTCGCTTAGTCAAAGGTGGGCCTGATCATGGAGGTAATGCATAACCGCTTGAGGTGTGGTAGAGGTAAGGGATGATCAGTACATTGACTCGTAAGTAAAATAGGCGCAAGATAGCTTCCACCTTCGTGTCGTCTTAGGGAAAAACGTGGATTTGAATTGAATGGTACTGTGTTAAAGAAAATACAGTCAAACAAAAACATGTTAGAAACATCCGGATTCATTGTAAAATGGTAGTGTGGATCCATCCAACCATCAAATACATAAATGGAGAGGCAGGAGACAGAGAAGCACAATCAGTGCAGCTTACCACACAGAACATATTAAAAAAAAAGCATCGAACTTATACACAACAGTTCAACATGTTTTGGTTTGCATACTAAACATAAATAATACGTGAGATGCTCTCGAGTTATATTCGAGATACCTGTCTTACATTAGTGCACTCAATCACTCACTCACTCACTTTCTCTCATTCTAACTGCCGTCTGCGTCTGCACTTTATCTCAGTAACTCAGTCACTATCGCTCACCATCCCTGTAGCAGCGCCTCATCTCCCGACAGCGCCTACGTTCCTTTATCCGCCCTTCGTTCTCTTTTGTTTCTCGCGTTCCGGCCGCTCCATCTTTCTTCCTTCTCGCGAAGCAACGTGCCCGCTGGCACGGCGGGGTTGTCATCAGCATTTGTCATGAGCCTCCCTCTGTTGCTGATGGCATGTTCCGCCTCCGTTGCCGTTCACTTTCTCTATTGTCCGTCTTCTCGCTTCTTGTTCGTCTTTCTTCTTCGATAATCGTCGAATCTTTCCCTCTCTACGCCGCGCTCTCATCTGGTGTTGCTTTCAGAGATAACACTTGCTCTTCCTCTTCGATCGGCACGGTTCGATTAGCGAGCCCCCTCTTAACTTCTCCGCCGAACTTATCTGTCTCGTTCCTTTTGCGTTATCTTCGTTTTTTTTCCTTTCTTCTTCTCAAAAAATCAAGCTTCTTTTAGACAAGCTTGTTTTCTTGATTTACCGCTCAGAGTTTCACCTCCTGTTCCTTCCTCGTTTCTTGTCACCTTCTAGGTCTTCTTCTATGAATGGAAAGTCTGCCATCCATAACGTCTCTAGATTTCTCGTTCCAACATACCGATTAAGAAATTTTTTTTAAGAGACGGGGCACCGGTGCAGCTTTGTACTTTGTTCTTTTAGTCGTTGCTGCCACTGCAGCTTCTGTGTGTGACTTCTCTTGTGTTTTTTTGTGTGTTCTGTACTTTCGCGAGATTGCGTGGGCTTTTCGTCGTGTGCGGCTGTGTCCCGACGTTGTCGCTATTGTGGAGCTAATTGAGGCTCATTCACGTGTTCCTGTTATTCATGTCATGCAACGCTTAGAAAGGCAAGACGAAAAAAAAAAGTGGTGAAACAATGAGATGGCGGGTGTAAAGACTGTTTGTTAAAACTTGATTTACTTTTCTTTTTACTTTGTTGTAGATGTCGGAAAAGCGTCCGAACTTCAAGGTTTCGTATCTGTCGGCGCGTGCCTGCTTAGTTTCTTTTGCTTTGTTTCGTATCCGTCGCTCCGTGTCCCCCGTTTCGTCGGTGTTGTATTGCCAGCTTTGTTGAGCTTTCATTGTTTCGTCTTCGTCCTTCGGCCTGTTTAAGTTCTTCTTATTTGCTGTGCCTGTGCTTTGTACGTAGCTTCGTATACCTTCTTTTGTCTTTAATAATAGTTTACAGCTTATTCTGACACGCTGACATTGTGGATATACACCTGCTGGCCTGATGACAAACCTCGTTTTGTCTTCTCTGTTTCGTCTGCTTCGTTTCGTCTGCCTCGTTTAGTCTTCGCTCTTTTGCCTAACATGTTTCCTACGCGTTGTTTCTTCTGCACTGTACCGTCGGCCTTGTCTCGTGCGGTTTTTTTTTATCCTTTATCCCGCCACAACTACAGTTAACTTTCACCGTGAAGTGCTCACTCTCTTTCTCTCTTTTTTTTCTCCTGTTTAGGCTCAATGTTCCTCACTACCTGTTTCTATACATACCACGATTGCTCGGAATGCATTTCCTTTATTCTATTTTTATGCGCTGTGATGCCTATTATGCGCACACCATCTCCATTGTTATTTCGACTGCCCAGCGCGCGCCTTTCCCGAATTTCCCCCTCGCACGAGAAGCGCTTGCTAGGGACGAGCGGGAGCGATTTCGCTTCCGCCTTTCTACCGCTAGACTTGTAATACCACAACCTTTTTTCTCTCTCTCTACTTTCATTCGCAATTTCCTTTTTATTTTCGTTCAGTAGCCCCCGCCCTCCCCCTTTTCTTTTTTTCGCCCCATTTGGCGGCGTGGCCGGCTACACGCGCCCGCTCTTTCTTCTCTACAGTTTGTCCCGAAGAGGGAGCCGAAATGAAGTGGCGCTCCTTAATTCCCCAAATGGCCTCAAACGACGCTCTTCCGGAAATGACGGGCCCGCCTGCCGTCGCCGCCTCGCCGGCGAAAACGAATTGTCCGTGAAGACGGACTGTATGCGAGGAGAAACGCGAAACAGAAAAGGTCTAAAGAAGGCGAAGTGAAACTATGGGAAGAGAATCGGTACATCGGAAGGAAGCATCACGCCCTTTTCGTTTCTTCCCATATCCCGTTTTTCCCCTACGTTTTGGCAACGTACTTCTTTTTCGTCTATTTCTAGATGTTTTTCGTCCTTTGAAAACGGCGAAACTCGTGGTGTGAATTTCTTTGTTTGTTTCACGTTTACTGTTTTATGGTTTCAACAGCTGAGTCTTTTGTTCCGGCTACGCTTCATTCGTTTGTACTTTGACCTCCAATTTTAGTTGCAAACTCAGGCTCTTTAAGAAAGAAAAAAAAAACCCCAAGTGACGCGCTCGCAGATTGAAACAACTCCGGCTTCTCTTCAGCCGCACAGTGCCACGTTTAGTTCCTCCTTTGTAGCTTTTTTATCGTTTTTTTTTGTGACCGGGCTGCCAGAGGCTACTTTCTGGCCAAGCGTGTGAGCGTGTTTGTGACGGCGTCTATGAAGGCTTTTATTTATTAATTTTCGCCCACCTCTTCTTATTTCGTTCGTACCGATTCTCACCACAAAGCGGTTCTTTTCCTATTCGCGATCGGCGGGCGGGGCGAGAACCGACTTCTCCCATGAACCGAACGGCTGGGGACGCGTTGTGGTGTTCGCGTCGGAGGTCATCGTCATTATTTCTTCGCCAGATCCGATAAAAAGGCCCGAACGATCGAATTTTCCAGCGCCGCCCGTCTTTCAAAGAGAATTTTTTCTCCGGTGGCGCCTTCCTTATGAGAAGTGCCTTACAATACTGTGTAGAGGCTCGGTAAAAGGCGGCCAACCTTGGTCGTCCGTCCCTTGACGATTGCTTCGTTCGCATTGTCGGCGCAGTTTTGGTTTTTGCTTCGCCATAATTATCGGCGTTGCCTCGACCTGCTTATTTTGCTGCTTATCTCGAACGCAAATGTGGCTCCTTTGTGGCTCTGTGCCCGCGAATGTTTGTATGTTCGTGTATTGTAAAATTTCGGCAGCACCTTACGCTGTTTATAGCACTTGAACGTGAAACCGCAATTTGTAGCCAACCGTAGGTAGGCAAGAAATCGTGAGCTCACGTGGACTGACCGAAACTTTACTCAGAAATGCACTTGGACTCAGATTTACTAAAAACTGCTTAACCCGATGAACTCGACTCTTATAAAATTTCCTCAAAAGGATTCGCCGCATTCAAGCTCGCCGAAATATCACTCACTACTCAAAAATGCACTCGGACTCAGATTTACTAAAAACTGTCCAACCCGATGAACTCGACTCATTGAAAATTTTCTCAAATGACTCACTGCACTCAACCTCGCCGAAATATCACCCACCCAGACTCGCTCATACTCAGACTCATGGCTCGGCGTGAGTATGAGTGAGTTCGCATTAAAGACCAATAAGTGAGTTTGCAGACCTGTGCTTGTAATGCATCAAGTTATGCCATCGTTGAGTAAACGTCTTGCAATAGTTTAGCCTCTGATAAGATGGAATCTGGTACAGATTTCGGGAGCCCTCCACTGCGGCGCACCTTTTAAGGTCGTCTTCTTTTCTACACGTCAAACCGTACGAGTTGTAGCATTAATGACACCATCTACGGTATGCCTCGTTATTGCTAATCGTGTCCAGTGCAATAATTTCTTGTGCGTATGTGTGCTTTTTTTGTTAGTTTTCTGTGTTCTCTGTTGCCGAATGAAGTTTTACTGCAGGCGCAATCAATGAAAGGGTGCCTATTTAAAAGTGCCCTGGAATGCTCGACTCGGAACGATGCGGAGGCTCCGAGCGAGCAAGTAAATTCGGAGACTGTAGCGCGGAAAAATAAAACCACAAACCACGGAGAAACCGAGTGAGGGGAGTATCGAGAAGAGAAAATGGGAGATGTCAGAGAGGGAGGGAGAGAGAGGAAGTCCTTGTTTGGAAAGTGGACTTAGATCGAACGACGCGGCGTTCATCCTCTCTGCCGGAGCAGCCGATGAGATTGAAGTGGAGCGAGTTAAACGTGTTGCTGACGATGCGGAACGCGAACGCTTAAACCCGCTCTTCTTCTGCGTCCCCTTCGTTACCTCTCGTCAGTCGCGTTCTCGTTCTTCGACGCCGTTTCATTCGCTTTTATTTCCGAGCAGCCGTTTCTTCTGCTTTATCACCGTTGGCCACGGGCCGAGAAGGTTGCTAGTGCCTTCAGAATCTATCGTTCTACGTCGTAGCGGGAACAGTCACAGATTAGTGTTGCGCGTGGTGCTCGTAGGAGAATCGGTCATATTGATCTTGTTCTTAAAGTAAATCGTGCGGGCAGCGTTGACTGTCAGTCGCAGTGATGTGCGTGTCTGCATTCTGTTCGCGCGGATTCTACTGAAACTCGGCCAGCTTTTCGCTTTCAATATGCCTGGGACTTGCTTCTAGCAAACTGCCTTGTTCCTTGCTTTCCTCGCTTCCCGTTGGGGTTGTGCCTTCCCTCATCTTTTTTTTTTTTGCGTTTGCGACTGTGTGTGTGTATGTGTTTGTGTGCAGATGTGCCCGCAGCCATGAGTGTGCGTGTATTGGTGTTCCCCCGTCTCTCGACCAAGGAAGAAGCCACGAGCATCTCAGTGGCGGGGGCCTTGCCATTGTTGCTCCTGCCCCTGAGGTGCTCTCGCGCTTCCGGTTCCCGTGTCCCCCGATTCTCTCCGCCATTCCACCGGCGATCATCGGATCCCGGTCTCCTTCCCTGAGCAAACATGGTGCGAAAGACGCGCGCACCTTTCGTGGCTTTCTTTCCTTCTTTCTTCGTCGTATCCTTCTTTTCTTTTTTGTGTCTTCTCTTATCCAGACACACACTGTGTCTCGCTCTAACTCTCTCTCTTTCTCCTTGGCGCTTCGCGGCGCTGCCAGCGGCACTCGAATGCAATCAAGGAAGCTCCGCTCGCGTGCGCGCTCAGCCATGCGGGCAGCAGTGACGGCCGGCTTTTGCCTGCCTGCCTGCCTGCCTTGCAGGCGTTATAGCGGCTGCCGCTTGCTGTCCCCATTCTCCTCCCCGCTTCTGCGCCTGTTACGGTGTCTGTGCTTCCTTGGAGTTGTATGTAGGGCTGCTTATTCGGAGTTGATTCTCCCCGCCACCGCGCAGAGCTTTGCTCATTCTTCTTATCATTCCTCTTCATCTTCTGTTCGGTCGCTTGATGTCTCCGCGTCTCTGTATCCCTCTACTTTTGCTCACTGCCAATCTTCTCTTTCATGTTTACTCGCGTGCGCTTCGTGACGATTTTCTCTCTCTCTTTCGAACGTGCGAGACTCTTCTGTCCTACCTTCTTTCTTACTTTTTGTGCGTTTGCCCCCCTTTCTCGTTTACCTCCTCTTCCTCCTTCCTCTTCTTTTACTCTGTTTAGTGGCACCTTCAGCCGTGGGCCGCTACATGCCAGCCGCTGCTGCGCGATTCGGGGTTGTGATTCGTGGTGGTACGGGCTCGCTTCGCTTCTCCGGGTCTCCGCCGCTCTAGCCTCCCAGAGTTTTTGCCACTTGGGCTTCTTCTGTCCTTGCCGGGTGATTCACCGGGTTTCTCGCGTCTTTATTACTTTTCGTGCTCGTTGTTATTTCTGGCTTTTCTCAACTTTCTTCCCCTGTACCTCTGGTGTCTTTGCTTCTTTCGTCTTTTCCCTTTCTTTTTCATCTACACGATGCCGCCGTTCTTGATGTTGAAGTTGAAAAGCTGCGTGATTGAATTACACCTACTTTGGCGCTTATGGCAAGAAAAGAACAAAAAAAAAGATGACGGATGGTCGCGAAAGGTGCTCATAGACGAGTTGTGTGAATTTTGAAAATGTTTATGCTGATCAGTGCACTTTGAGAATGTTACCCTCAGACTTTACATAAAATCTGTGTTGATGAAATCAAAAATGCGTTAGCAGCAGAGTAAGCATGCTCATGATAATGTCCTAATAAATGCGGTTTTCAATTACATATATGAAATAACTGAGCCGCTTTACATATGTGAAATATTACATATATGAAATAAAATTACATATATGAAATAACTGAACTTGCTCTTTACCAGCTGGATTTCGGCTTGATTCTCCTTCGTTCGAGCTCAGAAATAATGATCTTTAAGTCGCTTAACAAGCATTCGTGTCTGGGGTTCGAACCCGGGACCAACGCCTATCCGGGGTGGTCGCTGCGCCCGATGGAGCTAACCGACGGCGTAACATATGCCAGCACGAAGGGCAACCGGTTGACTACTCGGAGCGCGTGGATGATTTTTCCACCGCCTCGCGCGCGCTTCCGCTGGAGTGATTCACCGTATTCAGATATTGGAGTATTCAAACAAAATTTCGACGTTATCCCACGGAACGTGTGCTATTTTTTCGTGAACGATTTCATCTTGTCATTATTATGCGCCTTGAACGTTGGTTTTCTTGCATAGTGAATGCACTTGTGGCAGAGCACGCTTTACAGGCAAAGTGCGTTATGGCGTATTCTAGTCGCAAAATACGCAGTAGTATTCTTTCTCTCTTTTTTTTTTCTTTCTTTTTCTTTCATTTCGATGAACGCGAAATGGTAGTGGCCTGTATTATGTGCGGTGTCAGTAGTGTACACTCGCCCACAAAAGCTCATGGAGCGTGTGCTCCACTGCAAATTCGAGTTTTCGCTTGGTTAGTGCACGGTGCTTATAACTTAAGAAGCAGCCGTGTAGGTCCGAAGGACTAATAACAGGCCAGGACGTCTATTTGTAGGCTATAGTCTCAGAGAAAGTGAGAATGTATATTTCTCGGATACTTCCGGTTCCGCAATTTTTTGATGTGGGAGAGGGGGAGGGGGTGGCTATGTTCAAGTTTGAGTGCTCGCTTTCAATGAGCTTTAGAATTTTGTTATACCCTAAACTACCGCCTGCCTCCTAATCAGATTGTGGTTTTAGCTGGTGAAAGCCAAATAATTAATAAGTAAGCAACTCATTTTCACTTCCACACTAACAAAATGCGCGTCTGGTTGTAAAATGAAGTTCAATTGTCTCTCTCGCTCTCCCTTGCGTGTGCCAGAGAGAGTGAACAAAAGGTTGACGCCTTCTGTAGAGAAGTGATGAAGCAAGCGACGTGGCGTGTCGCTTTTGCAAGTCACGTTTACGCATCTCTCTATACGTTGGAGTTTGAAAACGCCCGCTGGTTCTAAAATGCGTTAATTCATTTGCCGCCCGATCGGATGCGTCGTTTCGGTGCGGCAGAAAAATAAATGACGACTGAGACCACTTACCGTCGGTGTTCGCACCGAGGCCAGGGTTTGGAGCGTATAAGCTGTCGTGAGGTGGCGTGGATTTGCGTACTTTGCGGCCGTGTTCGATGGAAGTTTCGCGCTTGACAGTGACAGCGTTCTCTCCCACTTGTCGCTCGAAACTTCGTCATTAACCGCATCGGGTGCACGAATGTTGTGGATTCTGGATTTGCTTTTTCTTTGGTGCTAACGATTATTTGCCTAGGACGCTTTACAACAAGGACGTTTTTTTGCTTGCGTTTTTCCTCCGTGAAATCAGTTGCTGTGGTGGTCAAGAAGTTATGGCGCCGGAGTGCTGACCCGAAGGTTTTGATCTCCGACAGCGGTGGTCGTGTTTCTATTGATATTAAACGATACAATATGTGGTTCCATAGAATTAAACAATACAATAGAGACACTCACCACAAAATCAAATAAAGAGAGTGAAAACGCACAGAAAAAGAAAAATTAGTGTAAAGTGGGAAGATTAAAAGGACAAGACGACGATCACGGAAAGGTTGTGAAGAATGAAAGGGAACATACACAATTATGTGGAAACCTTCCTCTAAGGCGGAAAAGGGAAAAATCTGTGTATTGTGAAAAACTGTGTTAAGACAGTGCAGTGTTGAAATAAAAGCTATGACAGTGGACTTCGATAATAATAATAATAATAATAATAATAATAATAATAATAATAATAATAATAATAATAATAATAATAATAATATTAATAATAATAATAATAATAATAATAATAATAATAGTAATTGAATGAACAAATGAAGCTGTTACACTGGCCTCCTCAGCAACTTAACCGATCTCACTTACGTTCATAAATTCGGGATGTGGTCATGTGTTGACAGGGAGCTGAAAGCTTCATTTTTTTGGCACATTTTTCACTGGCTCGTTGATTATTTACCTTTTTTTGCGAACCAAAGCGACATTCTATCTGTAACTTCTTCGTTTTCTCTTTTTTCTTTTTTGTTTTACAGGTAAGACACTGCTCCTTTTGAAAGAATGGCAGCGGATCCAGGTACCGTGCAATCTATATGTATACTCTCTAGTCCGCATAATTTCCTCGAGAGGAATAATTTAGACGAATGAAAAAAAAAGAACAGACCATTGGATTACTGTTGAAATGTGAGCATTAAGCGGTGGACCGATGCGACTGCTTCTTTTTTTTTTCCAAACGTCACCATGGGAGGGGGGGGGGGAGAGAGTTGCTTCACCGGGGATGATAGCTTTATCGGCATGTTTAACGTGTGGCACTGATCTCAACTGGGCTACGTATTTAAAATTCTTTTGTGTTACCGCGACGGCTCTGTAGTGATTTAGATTTGCCGAACGGGTTAGTAAGCCGTCAAATACTACATACCAATATTAGATACGCGAGTTGGGTAATAATTGGTGCGATTCATCCCAAATTGTTACCGGTGCTTGGAAAATTTGGAAAGGAAGGGGACACGCTGAGACGGATAGGGCTGACTTACAAATAAGTTTATTTTAAAAAAAAGCGGATACACGTAAAGCCAGGAGAGGATCTAAGCCGAGAAAAGAATAATGTGCTCAGGTATAATTACTACATCTTCTAGCGCGCAGCTGCTTATACCGTAATGCCCAGCAGTGGGGTCAAGGTTTTGGCTGGAAATTTTGATAGGGTGCGCGCTAATGCACTCCTCATTGGGCTCGTTTATCTACTGAGCCTCTACCACTTCACGAGTTGAGCGAACGCTTTCTGTTCGCTGTTAACATTTTGCTATGTATACGTGCGAACTTGTCCAAGCGTTAACTCTTTGAATACTTGGTGTGAGTTGACTTCGGACATTACTGAGAAGCGCAAGAACGAGAAATGATGACAAATAGAAAAAGAGACAGGACGCAGGGCTAAACATTTAACTGTTTTTATACAGCGAAAGCTGTTATAAGATCGAAACCCGGGTCAAGGACGGTGCTGTATTTTTTCGCCGCCGCCGCCGGTGTTCGTAACCACTATCGCGAAATAAGAAAAGTTGTTGAAAGGACACAGTGGGGCTCGAAGCCGGGTCCGCTGCGTGCCAGCCTAGTATTTTACCACTGAGCCACGCCGGTGCTTAGAACTTGTTTCTAAACTGGTCTTAGGCAGGCTTGATGTCGGAAAAGGAATTGCGTTAGTATGAGTAACAAAGCGTTTTAGAACTGCAAAGGATCAACGAGGCGTCACATAGGGCGAACAGCGGAATGAGTGGGGTCGTCCAATGCTCGAACCCATAACGAAATCTTGTTCTTGATCACCCATCAACTGTGGCGCATGCCCACTTCAGGCATAATTCCTAGTCGTTGTCAGCCACTGCATGAACAATTGGCACAAAATTCCATGCAATAGTTTAGCGGACACCGCGCTTCTCAGAATAATGACGAAAAATAGCATACCGATTGCTGGTCTACTACACAGTAATTAATAATACTAAAGCTGCAGTGGGTATGAAGCAAGTGTGCTTGCAGTAGTTACCCAATCAGTGTTTAGAAAAGGCTCTGAAAGGCCTCTCTTTTAGCTTTCGCTATGACTGTGCTGCGCCTTCCGCGCAAGCCTGGTGTTTTTGTTTTTTGTTTTTGCGCGTGTTGCGTTATATCAAAAGTTCCGCACCGTTCACGCGAGCTGTCTGTTTTTTTTTAATTTGTTTGTCTACCTAACCAAGGAGGACTAACAGCGTATAAGGATTTTTTTCCCATTGTTCATGCGTTAATCGGAGGCTCAAGCGTTTCAGGAGGTACTGAAGTTGCGCGAATCGCGTAAAAAAAAAAGAAAGCCCGATTCAGGTCGACTCGATTCGTGCGTTAAGGCGAGAGTGAAAACAAAACAATTAGTCCGGAGCCGATTTGCGTCCTGCTGGTACGAAGTAGTAGTTAGTCGGTGTTCGTTGTAGCGTGGTCGGATAAATTGCCGGCTCGTGAAATTCGGGATTGCTCACCGTGAAATGATGAGGGCCTTTCGGAATTCGAAACCAGGAACCTTCCCCTGCCCTGATTCCCCATCGTCTGCTGCGCCCCTCCCCCTCTTCATCGCCCCCCCTCCCGCTGAAATACTCTATACCAGTCTGTAGCTCGTGCGTCGCTATTCGGGTTTCGGCATTTCTGAATCGGCGTTTCCCCGCGGGGGTTTTTTTGGAGTTCGCGTGTCGCGTCTATGGCGCGCTACGATCGCCGTTTGAAAGCGTATTCGTCAGAGCGGTAGCGGTGAGTCGGACTGTTAGATCCGGCTAACGCTTGGCGAAGCGAAATGGAGCGCGCGGAACTATCACGCGTGAACGCATTTCGTTGAAAAACGATGATACTCGAAACGCCGACCAATAGCGAAGTAGTTTTAAAACTTCTAAAGGCGTTTCGGCGTCGAATCATCATTGCTCTCATAAGAGTGGCCTGATGAGGCGAGCTTAGTATGACGAGCGTGGGCTATTGATTTACGCCCCGAAACCACGTCGTGATTATAAAGCATACCATGGTGGTGGGCTCCGGAAATCACAGACACGTGGTGTTTCTTAAGCTTGCATCTAAACCTAAGCACACTGGTCTCTCCAGCATTTTGCTTCCATCAAAATGCGGACTGTCCACTATCCCTCTTTGGGTGACTATAGGCGTCAGCGCACGAAGGAGGCGCCCCCAACGTCCCATTCGTGCGCACGCCTAGCGACCTACGAGAGGGGAAAAAGGGCAGCCCCTTCCCACCTTACAGCATACATGGACTTGATAAGCAAGGGGATGCTGCGACTAATCTTTGATCCCCTCTCCCGGAAAGAGATCCTTTCGTCTCGCAACTAGCATTTTCCCCCTTTCTGGTGTGTGCAATGTGCTCTAAATGCGCGCGTTAGCGTGCGTAAAACGGTTGAGATTTGGCATGGAGATGCGAGTGCTTGGAATTTTACCGTTGTGTTGCCACATTAGAGTGGACGCCGTTTATTAAGCAACATCCCGGCGCCGAGGGGTAAAAAATCATCTAAATTAGGCTTAGTTTTCGCATCGGGAAGTACTTTTGCTCGCTCCCCTGACAGCATCTCGTGTTCCGTTCATCGATTTTCGCTGGAACAGCAGTCAGTGTCTCTTATACGTAAGCATGGACAATGATTTAACGAGGCAGATGTTTTCCGACTTGTCGAAGAAAGAAAATGAAGAAGCGACTGATTTGTCCGCTCGCGAAGGCCACGATGAGCCAATCAGCGGCTCTGTTTATGCTCGATTCTCGCACTTTGATATGAATTTCGATCGTTATTTAAATTATTGTCCCGTGCGGTGGGACATCTCGGCTTGATGCGTTCGCTGTACAGGGCTATGTGATCGCGTATTTTTCCCTTTCCTTTTCTATTTCGTTTGCATGTTTTATTCCTTCACGTGCTCACGGATGCGCGATTCAGCGCATCGGCAGCTCGTGCGTAAACTTAACCCAGAAACGCTTGCATTCGCTCGGCTGCTTCTGTTCAACTCAGACTTTTTTTTGTTTTCACGGGGTGCGTGACGTGATTGCAGTGGGCGAGAACGAAGACAGGCGAAAATAGCGTCTGTATGTATGTATGTATGTATGTATGTATGTATGTATGTATGTATGTATGTATGTATGTATGTATGTATGTATGTATGTATGTATGTATGTACGTATGTATGTATGTATGTATGTATGTATATGCGTATGTATGTATGTGCTTGAGAGAGAGAAAGAATGTGATTTACGGAGTTACACATGATAAAACTTATCATTCAACGCCACATTTATAATATTAGATTTTTTTCTCGTTGCTTTATCTCCTCAAAAGTATTACTATCGTATATTTGGCTATGACTATATCTTTCCCAGTGGTATCGTTCGTTGTCATCCTTAATGCTTCATGACCTAGTGCTTCGTATTGCTTTTTGACATTACACTGATGTTTACATGATAACTGTCACGACGCTGATCTGACCATAGTCCTCAAGCACTGTGACAAACATGAACAGTTCTTGGACGAATACAGCTGGAGCTTTTCAGATACTGAGAAGTCGGCCTCGTCGGCGAACTGGTTACGAAACCGTGCTGCTCACCCGAAGGTCACGGGTTTGATCCCGCCACCGGCGGTTGCATTTCGACGGAGGAGGAATACTGAAGGCCGTTGTACCGAGCGTTATTAGCGAACGCTAAAGTACTCTCAGTGGTCGAAATTTTCGTACCCCACAACGACGTGTCTCGCGAGCACGTCGCGGTTTTGGTATGCGAACCCGCACAAATTACTGTCATCAAGTGTTAGAAAGGTTGCCCTAAAATTTATAGCCCCGCTGCTGGTGAGGTGGAGCGCAGTGATTGGCAGTAGTGCATACGCACAGTGGAGACAGAGAGAAAATTGCGCATCACGCTTTTTCAGTTACTGCAGTATATCGCACAATCAATTTCTGTCAAATACCTCTGAAACGTTTAGGAAGAAGGCTTCATGTCGGAGGTATTGGCCGTCGGTTATAAATTTAAAATTTACTGTGACAGCCCAACTCGGGAGCTCGTAGTTAACGGTTATCCAAGTCAGAACAGCTTTCTTTGTCCCACTTTAATTCTCCTAAAGTTGGCAGTAGCGTACGCTTGGTTGTCAAAGGTGAAGCCAGCTTTCCGTGAAGGAAGAATGAAAGGTCTAATGACCGGCGTAGATATTGCTTTTTGTTTTTATGCATCCGTTTCGTTATAACTACCTGAAAACCTTCCAGATTGTTTCAGAGTCTTCGCATAGGTTTGAGCGAGCAAATACGAAGAGTTGAGTTCATTCTGGAAGTAACGCGCCCGCCAGCGATGCATGTGGCACTGCATGTTCTCGGCCGTATGTGTGAATTCGGACGCGTCTTACCGCAGATGAGGCAAGTCGGTGGCCGTCGCTCTCTTCGCCGCTCTCAACGTACAGTCGCCCAAATCTTTACCTATGGTGCACGAGTTGCAGTTTTTTTCCGTCTATCTCCGCCACATGACTGAAGCAAGTTCCAAAACTATGGAATACAAGTGCACGCTCTCAAAGCACATGCCCACAAAGCAGCGCGCGTTCTGTCTTCTCGTCCTTGCGAATGTTGGTCTTTACGGTAAAAAAAAAAAATCCCGTCAACTACGCCCTATCTCGCTGAATGTCAAGTTTTGTTTAAAGCACAAAAACAATTTTTTTAGCAATTTCGTTCCATCGTGGCGCTGACAGACAGAAAAAGTCGCCGCTGCGTACGATATTCAAGATTTTGGCAGTTTCACAGTGCGAATTGCAAGTACCGTGACATTTCATTTGCCGGGCTCATACCTACCCAAACTTTCTGTATTTCCCAGTGTTCGTGCAGCCTCCTGCACATTCCCAACTGCGGCGTAGTATCGTAATTGTTTGGGTTTCGTTTTCGGAAAACTCCGATATGTTTACGAGGCACGCGGCAGTGGAGGACTACGGAAGTTGAAACGATGCGGCGTTCTTTAACGTGCCCATAAAGCTAAGTACTCGGGCCTTTAGCACTTCGCGTCTATCGAAGTGACGCCGGCGCGACCGGCCGGGATTCGACCCCGCGACTTTCGAGTCAACACTCAAGCACTATAAGCACTACACCGCCATGGCGGGAAAGGCCGGCGTAAAGACCGTAGTACTGAACCGCGCCTCCTGGTACTCGGTTGAACGTAATTGATTGTTTGATTTGTGGGGTTTAACGTCCCAAAACCACCATGTGATTATGAGAGACGCCGTAGTGGAGGGCTCCGGAAATTTCGACCACCTGGGGTTCTTTAACGTGCACCCAAATCTGAGCACACGGGCCTACAACATTTCCGCCTCCATTGGAAATGCAGCCGCCGCAGCCGGGATTTGATCCCGCAACCTGCGGGTCAGCAGCCGAGAACCTTAGCCACTAGACCACCGCGGCGGAGCTCGGTTGAACGTAGAGACATCGAGAACTCGACGTTAACCTCCGTTGAAGCGAGGTTATAAGATGAAGATAACGTGGTAAGGGAGGTCGCAAGTGTCTCTTTAGGTGCGGAAGTGGCCTTTCAGACGATTTCCAGTCGGTCGTTTCCTGTTTTACGGCGTTCGTTACTTTCTTCTTCCTCTCGCTTGGCCAGGACTTTGTTTTTAAGCCTGTCCGTGGGACGGAAATGCGACCCTTAACGAGGGTTATAACTTTTACTAAGGCCGCCTGTAAGCCGAGCGTTTTAGCCCTTCGGTCGTCGACGAGGGCTCGTTTCAGACAATGGCCGTACGGTGGCGCGACGTTCGTGCGTTAGGCCTAACGAAACGGGGTGAAGACGGCGTCGTAACGGTCGGTCCCGGCAACATCAGCGTCTTGCAGACGAGAACCAGTGAAAATGCAATAGGGGTAATCACATTTTCTCCAGACGACGCTTTTTTTTTCTTTTTCGCAACCCTCTTAGAACACTGCTCGTGCATAAGCCTGTCCGTCTTGCCTCGTATGGTCTTTGTAGTCTGGTTTCGCTCGTAAAATAACGGTCTTTAAAGTGTCGCTGCTACCGCTACCGCCCTACATGGGTTGCGGAGCTGGGGAAAGCGCAGTTAGCCGTTTCTAAGACCGTTGTCTGGCCGTTTTACTGCTTTGTTTTTTTGTTTTTGTTTTCAGGCGTAGGGAAACAAGCAGACCGTATGATTGTCGCGTAAAAAAAAAAAGGGCGGGGGGTGAGTTGGGGTTGTCCGTTTGAGTGCAAACACGTGTGTTTTCGGCTGTTGTCGCAAAGAAGTATAGGCGACTCCAAGTGGCGACTTCAGTACAGTCTGGCCGCTGGTTTCTCATTGTTTATGCGATTGTTTCGTAGTCGAAGACCGGGAAATGGCGGTGTTTCGCCATGGAAGTTTAGAACGCTTGAGTGCTCGTGTTATTTGAGTATCTCAGCGATGTGCACCAGTGGGCCGATTTTTGTTTCTTTTTCTACATAAGCTGTTTTATTAGTCTATTAATAACTATTATTTGTAGTATAATCATGAAAAAATTTGTCGTTATGTGAATCAATTTAGATTTGTAAACCATATAATAAATAAATGAATCACTAACAACCAATCAATCAATGACTTGACCAGGATTGTTTTTGTAGTTTTACAGTGAATGAACAACGATAAAGAGCCGCGCATGTTACCATCGAGCCTGATAAGCCAAGTTTATAGTACTCTGATTTGATGATAGCTATAACCATAATATACTGGTTGCTATCGGCGCTTTCGCTTCGACTATATTAATAATAATAGTTAGGGTTTAAGGTCCCAAAACCACCATATCATTATGAGAGACGCCGTATGGTGGAGTCCTCTGAAAGTTTTGAGCTCCTGGGATTCGTTAATGTGCACCTATATTTAAGCATGCGGGCTTCAAGGATTTTCGCCTCCATCGAAAATTCGCTTGCCATAGCCGGGATCACTTCGAGTATAGAACCATTGCATGTTCGACACATGCGTGTAATAATAATAATAATAATAATAATAATAATAATAATAATAATAATAATAATAATAATAATAATAATAATAATAATAATAACAACTGATGGGGTTTTACGTCACAAAACTACGTTATGATTGAAAGATGTCGTAGTGAAAGGCTCCGAAAGTTTCGACCATCTGTGATTTTTTAACGTGTACCTAATGTAAGCACACGGGCCTCAAGCATTTCTGCCCTAGCCGAAAATTCGGCCGCCGTGGTCATCTTCGTGTAATGGCATAACATTAGCCCTTTCGATGGTAACATATCAGGCGAAGTGAAATCGCGAGGCATGCTTGTGTTACCTTTTTTTTTTACCTCTGTATGAATGTTTGCGCTACTACTTCATCTGGATCATTCCGACCTTCGATGTCGCTGTATGGTTGGTGGGAGATTTTAATTTTGAACCGCAAATAGAATACAAGCAAAGTTTACAACTTCAAACATAACTGCAAGCTCTCCCTGAAGCATGCCATGCGATTAACTTAATGTCTCCCATCTAGTGGCTAAGGTACACGGCTGCTGACCTGCAGGTCGCAGGATTGAATCCCGTCTGCGGCGGCTGCATTCCCGATGGAGGCGGATATGTTGTAGGCCGTGTGCTCAGATTTGGGCGCACGTTAAAGAACACTAGGTGGTCGAAATTTCCGGAGCCCTCCACTACGGTGTCTCTTATAATCATATGGTAGTTTTGGGACGTTAAACCCCACATATCAATCAATCAATCATGTAATGTCTCCCACTAGGTTGGCGAATATTTTCGAATCCAATCCTTCCTCCCTTCGAGAGCATGGAAAGAGTGCCAGATTTTTAAAATTCTTTTTGAGTGTGGGCCGTTAGAAAAAAAAATGGTGAGCTTTCTCATTCAGATTTCGCTCAATAATTCAGTACTGCAACGTGTTTGCTGAAACTATCTTTGCTGAAGTGTATTCGCATAGCGTAGTTGACTTCAGCTATGTTTTCAGTTAGGTTTATATTTTACTCGCTCTGCTCGTGCACGTCGTTTTTAAAAACGACCTATTGGATCATGTGTCGCGACATTCTTGAAGGGTTATACGATTTTCCGTAATAGGAGTCGCTGCCAGGTTTAAAGTATTGAATCATACTGTATTGAGATGACCGCTTAGACCTTTCCCTTTTTAATGAGAACTAGAAGGTAGGGTTGGTGGACTCCTATAACTGGCGGCTCTTGTCACGAGGTACGCTGCCATGTGAAACGATGCAATTGATTGAGTGCGCTTATTCTAGAAGAAAAATAGGGCACTTTGGCACGTGCTAAAGTAATGAAAAGTATCAGATTTGAGGGACTATAGTGTCTCGCCAGATCAAAGCCACCTCGCGCTCTGTTACGACGAAGTAAGGACTCAGCCTGTTGAGCTATAGTTGGTGGGGATGCCTTAAGAAGGAAGGTGAGTCACGGAGGGGAGTACGCTGTAAAACAGTTGATAATTATTTCGTTTTAGCGGCTCCGAAACCATAATATTTATTGTGAGAGATGTCGTTCTGGGGGACTCCGAAAATTTCGACCACCCGGAGGTTATTTCACGTGCACCTGAATAGAAGTTTACGGATCTCGAGCGCTGCCGCCTCCGCCGAAACTGCGGCTGAGATTCGATCCCCATGACTGGTCTCCGCCTCTTTCGAATTGGATACCCGTAATGAGAATTCTCATCAGCATATTCACGGGGAGCCACTGGGCAAGTAGCTGTAAGAACTGAGGGTATTGGTAACGTGAACGTGATAGCGTTAAAGAGCTTGTTTCGCAGAAAGTATGGTGTTGCCATTGGTTGTGAGCGAAAAATCTTCTAGTGCGTGACCGAAAAATCTAGAACGGTTCAAATATAATAAAGAAATTCTGCGTCTGAGTGGGGATTGAACCAGGTAGTTTTCGTGTCAAGTGGGTGTTCTACTGCACAGCGTTTTTTTTGTTTTATCGATTTGTAAAATGATTTGCGCAACAGCAAAATGAAGCAAAAAAATGTTCAATCACAAGGTGACAATAAGCGCTCAAGCTTTACTGAGAAACACGCAATGGCTAACACAGCATGAGTTGTTCACATCGAGAGTTCTTCACATCGTGTTATACAAACAAGAAAGGGGTTAGGCCAAACACCTCACCAAGATTGAGTGCCAGTTTGGTATACAGTCTATGTCGCCACACACTTCTTTGAGGTGAATAGCCATATTATTGAAGTGTGTGCTCGAAGAGGTGCTGGGTTCTGCATTGCGGTTTTTCATACATGTCTTCTATAAGTTGTGCATATTCATAAGGCAAAACGTATCTGTATCGCCTCAGAATGCGGCGCTCGTCAAGGAAGAAGTGGGCATTGGGCCGCGTGGCGGGTGCAGCGCGATAATAATAAAAAAAATTGACGGCAGATCCACGAGGTGAATCATGATGAGATTGGGGAATCTCCTGGAAGTAATACCGTGAAAGTTTCTTCCGTTAATTCGCCCAATAGAACCATTGCTTTAGAAAACACCAGGCGTCTTTCGTTAAGCAGCTGGCGTCTTCTTTTTGTTTTGCTTTAGAAACATATGCCGTCTTTTCGTTTTGGTTTAAAAAACATCTGGCGTCTTTCGTTGGTTTTTTTCATCAATCAACGGTGTTTTGAACAAAATTTTTTTTATTGTTTAATCACGCACAGGAGAAATCTCACCAGGCACTACTTTGGAGGTAAACAATGGCTGCTACTGGGAATGAGAGACAGCAGGAATCGATTTTAACCCTTCTACTTCTACTAACGTTTTCTACTGGAACATACCAATGGCTGCTAATGGGGAATGGGAGACAGGAGCATTCGGCTTTTATTTAACGCGCACGCCGCGAATTTTTTATTATTCAACAAAGCACAGGAGAAATCTCCCACCGGCACCACCTTGCAGGTCAAAATGTAACACTTGTTACAAACTACGACTACGACTACGAGGGACGAACGGGCGCCGCTTTAAGGAGCTTCGCTAAAAATCAGTTCGAAAACCGAACGCTGTCGGGGCTGGATCTTTATCGTGTTAGCTCTGACATATCATATGTCACTTCAGCAATCGATGCTGGTTGGAGACAACGTATGGTGTGAGAATTAATGACGAAACGTTCTTTTTCAGTGATCGCTGAAGGACATCCCAGAACAGAAGGGCGTCTTTGCAGCTAACAAATCAATGTTTGGTCGTTTCCCGCACATTACATAGACGGCAGTCAACAGAAAGAACAAAAATACGTTTTCTTTTTAACCGTGTGTTTACCGGCAATGTATCGGAGTGGAGTTTATAGAAGATAGTTTTCGAATTGGGTGGAATGTACATTTTTTCGCAGTCGTTTTAACACATCGTGCGCTGGAATATCGGAGTACAATGACCGGTACAACGTAGGCGGGTAGAGCATGCTTCGTACATTCTTATACAGTGCCTTGCGCGATACTGTGTACAAGTATTCTACAGAAAAGCGAGCCTTAAGGAACTGAACTGTGAGGTAACCTTCCTGCACGAATCCCCACAAACACGGGTGTTCGGAGAAATCGGATGAAACAATTAACTCCGGTGAATAATTAACAAATGTAACCTGCAAGAATGAATGGATTACAGGATGGGGATCGTCTCGAAAAAAGAAGAACAGTGTGACGATTGTTATCCCGCAGAGCCGCTCGTCCGCTTGTGAGTACACTGAAAAATACCTTGCTCTGCTTGGGAATGCAGTGTAAGTAACCTTCATGTATTACAAGCTCACGCGTTCTGCATGTGCTTCACAATACAACATAAAATATTGCAGTATTAATGCCTGGTAGAAGCGTACATTACCGTCGGGCGTCAGAACACGTAGTTATCATAATGACTTCATTGTTCAAAGCCAGTCACCCTCTTCAAAAGGCACACACGTCACTGCGCGTATTCTCTTAACGCCACGTAGTGCGTGCATAGCAAGATCGAAAAGATTTCATTTCTCTAAGCGTTTGAAGTACGCACTATGAGGCAAGATATCGCCATCGCGTTCAACTCTTAAATGCGAAGCTTAAGATTCCCCCAATTTTCGGTTAGGGTCATCACCAGACGCTTTACCGGACTGCCGAATTGAAGTCAGGGTCGGAGAGAGAGGCGGATCGTCTCCTTTGTCGTAGGTATTGGAATAGGTGCGTGGCGCTCTCACGATAAAAACACAAGAGTCCGCTGGTTGTAAACGCGCCCCTGCGGTATACTCTTTGCTGCGCCCGCGGGATCACTGTCTACCGTCTCCACGTAGGCACACACACACAAGCGTGCGCGTGGGTGTATATAGCGTAGTGTATAGGAAGAGACTCGGGGTCTCTGTGAACTAGTAGCAGCCCGTGTTGTATTTCCCCTGGGTTTTTATCCGCCGTTACGGGGAAGGTCGTCTTGTCGTAAAAAAAAACGGGGGGGGGGAACAGCTTTCTCGCCGTGTGGGTTTGGTTCAACCATCCTCACTGGTTCTTCTCTGCCTGTTCTCACTTATGTTTTTCGTAGTTTTTACTGCCGTTGTTATTTCATTCTCGTTTTTCCGTTGTCTTCCCTTGTGACTATAGCTCGCTCGATTCAACGTTCGGATTCGGCATGTTTCGGCTTCTTTCGCGTGCGGCGCGATACGGCTTCGGATTGGATCGCCTTTTTGTTTGCTCCTCTTGTTGTCGCAGTGCTGTTCTTGGTTGCAGGGCTCTCTTGTTGTCCGTTCTATCGTCGTTCGGTCGTGCCGACGTCGAAGCGAGCGGTGATGAGACGAACCATACTCTCACCGTCTGCGTTTATTTTCGGCACCGTCGCCATAAGTGTTTGTGCGCTCTCCATCAAACTCGGCTCTTTTATACCGTACACGGCGTCGTAGTAACGGTGCAGCCTGTTTCGATCGTCACGTGGTTTCTTTCTTCCTTTCCCTCTACAGCCATTCTCGTTTACGCCGCTGGTACTCGTCCCCTTTCCGATCCCCGCTTCTTTCAATCCCGGTTCTTTTTTTGTTTTTTCGTAGCAGACGCCTTTTCCGATCGTCTGCTTTCGAGACTCGAAGCGCAGGGAGGGTAGGCAGCGGCGCGGTGCGGCGCGAATGGAGGTCGTATAAGGAGGGCCTCTGCCATCGAAGCGGCTTTGAGAAGAGAAGCGTGACGGTTTTCCTCGGCTCTTGATTGCCTCCTCGCCCGTTTTGTATCTGTTTTCTTTTGCTTGTATCTTTGTTTCTTTGTTTACTAGCCCTTGCTTCTTTCGTTGGAGTCGTTTTTTTTTCTTGTTTCGTTGCACTCTTTGATCACCCATCCGCGCTCCCTGCTCCGATCGGTTCTGCTTGCGACTCTGTGGAGCGTAAAAGTTGCGGGCACTTGTCGAAGATCAGCGCTTGCGCGCGCTTACGATCACGCCGGAGTTTATTGGGAGGCACCCCGTGGATGCCCTCGAATTGGTGGGCGCTGCAACCGTGCGGAGGAGCCTGTGAGCCGAAGCTTTCGACGCGGGTTTTGTAGTGCTTGTGCCTGAAGTTAAGGAATTGGGACGGTCGTGAACGAAAGAAAAATACTCGAATAAATGAATCGACGGTCTATGAACGCTTCTCGAAAGACGTAGAAAGAACCATTTTGACGCTTCCTTCTGATGAACTTGTCGTGGACTGCGTTTGACTTTTGAACCCGACCTGTCTTCGCTCGCGGATTTGTGACGCCTATTTTCTCGAAGAAGGTGCCTGGGTGGATGTTAAAAAAACGTTTGGCGTCTTTAGCGTCGGCGCAAGTTTGATTGGGATATTTTGATGTAGGGCAGCGAGGATATATCACTGTCAAGTAGCACAATGCACCGTCCCGCGAATGGTTTGGTTGAGTAGTCAAGTGTGATTCTTTCGTCTTGTGTGCTTTTTACCTTTTTTTTTTGTTTCTACCTACCTCGATTATCTGGTCACGGACATCGCTCACTTTCCGCTCACAATCAGCGATGCCGACGCCAACGCAAGAATTTGTACGGAGTAAACTGTTTAATGATATCGTGTTCATTAATAATAGTACTGTGAGCGCGACAAGCAAATGACTCTTTATTCTCTTTGTAATCATCATCACCTGTACATCTTCTTCAACTAAGGATATCATCACCGGCGTGATTGAGCTCGAGCCTGGCCGAATAAACCGGTTCCTCACAAGTGGTGGAGATGCTGATCGGCGCTTTTGGCTGACGTAAACCCAGATGGAAGCGTTTTAAGAGGGTTCACACTGAATTGAAGTGGCTTTGGGTATCTTACAGTTCAGTGTCATGTGTGCGTCAGCTTATACGCTGCTGCGCTACTAGTTCACGTTCACAGTCTTTAATGGCTCAAGAATTTCGTTTGTTATATTTTGGTATTCTGAGAATAGAGGAGGTTCCCTGAAGACTACAATCAACTAACGATCGCGTTAAGCAAAAAGTTCTTAACGCGTTCATTAAATGATTGCGCTTATATTCCTAATGCCACAGCCTGAATAACTGAAGAAGAGTTGGCGAGCCTGGTGTGCCTTAATCGAGACGCATTCCTTCAGCTTACAACGAAGTTTTTGCCTTCTTAGGAACAAAATTATACTATGCTACACAGTAATACACAAACGGAAACGTTCACCGTGTATTCGCGGGATTTTTTTGTTCCTTCGTGCATCATTCCTGCTGTGCTACCTAGTTAACTGATTAGAACATCTTAATGGGATTCGGTGTGCATTCTAGTGAACAGTGGTGGACTGCACAAAACTTTGATTAAGACAGCACGAATGAAGGGGCACACACAAAAAATAAACACACACACACACACACACACACACACACACACACACACACACACACACACACACACACACACACACACACACACACACACACACACACACACACACTATATATATATATATATATATATATATATATATATATATATATATATATATATATATATATATATATATATATATATCGCCGTAGCACTCTGAAGCATAATTAAGGGAAACTCAGAGTGGTTTCAATGGAAGTTATTCACCGTAGCTGTGGCATTGCGCGTACGCGTCCGCGCGTCCGCTTCAGCTACGGGAGGTGCGGGGTTCGATCCCCAGTGCCGGCCGGCCACCCACCGGTAGCTAAACAGGGTACAGGCGGGCTTCGAGAGGCTGCGACGCGTCGCCCCAGTGGTGAAGCTTACTCTGCCTGGAGGACTGCCAACCCGTTGCGCGGGGACCCGGGAATTTATTCACTTTTCAACGCCATGCTACGAACTACTTTTTTTTCTCTTTGTAAAGTGATTTCCCACTACAGGCTCATGCCCCCAGTTCTTGTGTGCCGGAAAAAAAAAAATCGCCACAGTGCAATTCCGACTGGCAATGTTTTTTCTTGTCTTGTTTCGCGTGTTCATTTCGATAATTTCGCGCACTTCCCAATCGTTTACTACTGATGCATGCAACTTCAACTCGTCTCAAGAAGCAAAGAGCATTGTTCCTTAAAGTCTTCCTTGCTGCGTCTCGTGAAATGCTTGTTCAAAGAATAAACCGCCGTCGCGGTTCCCGACCTTATGCGAAGCATGCGAAGACAAGATGACCGCGCTGTATTTTTTTTTTCACTGAGCGACACCTTATGAAATGACGCTAAATATATGTGCGATTTTGGCACGTTATTATATGTCTTGCACAGTTGCAGATGTTTATACAACCAGTCGTTCGCACTTGCGCAACGATGCCGACAGGAAGGTGAGTATTGGCAACACCGGAAGCGATAAGCTGATATGAAGTGAAGTGCTTCTAGTACGCCCCGATTCGAGTTGAACCGATTTTCGAAGGCTGCTCGGCGCATGGAGTCGTTTGAACATGCTATCGGTGAAGGTTCTAACAAGAGTGCTTCAGCGGGTCATATATTCTATTACCACAATAGTATCGGCTGTTCCGTGGCCCTTCCATCTTCGTCTGCCGTTTCCTGCGATCCGGCCGATGACTGCTCCGTTCTCGTCGATTTGTAGTTCGTCGTTTCCTCCCTAATAGCCGTCTCCTCGTTGGCGACGCCGCTGGGATCGTTCATCTCCCGTTCAAGCTTGGCGTCGCCGTCGTGGCCCAGCTTTCGGCCCGTCTCTGCCGCCGCGGCTGCTTCGGAGAGCCGTAGTTCTTGCTCGAGCGAGATGTTTCGGGATTCGTCGCTGTGAGGGCTGCCGGCGATTCGTCGCCACCTGGCGGGCAGTACCTTGGCGTACGCGGAACCGCCACCGCGGCGCTGCACACGGGTGTCGACGTTGGGATGGGGGCCGCCTGCCACGACAGAGACGGCCACGGCGAACAGCGCTAGGGTGATCCACACGGCCATCGCTGCATGTCGGGGAAAATAATAGATATTTAGACTGTATAGTCTGTGACAGTCTTGTCAAGTTTACGTAACGTTAATACCTATAGCGTTGTTGGGGCTGTTTCGGCAAGTTTTCCGGCTCATCTTTACATCAATTCATTGCTCCATCACTTACACGCTCCCTTTACTCACTCACTCCACTTCACTCCCTTCGCTTTCTCACTCCACTAGCTTCACTGACTCACTCGCCCACTCATCCACTCACTCACTCCGCTCACTAATATCACTCACTCGCCCACTCATTTACTCACTCACTTGGTTCACTCACTCACTGATGGAATTAATCAACCAAGCAGTCAATCAGTATCTCCTGCTCAATTATACATGTACACCGCTTATAACACTGTAAAGAAAAAAAAGGAGTTCTTTGAGTTCATTTTGCGAGTCCTTACTGGCCACGAATATGATTATTTGAGGAGGCGTATGAAGTCAGTTTGGACATTGGTATGCCGTCGTTGGTGAGTGTCGTGGGGTGCAAAAGAGAGCTAACGTGTCTCTTTAAAACGAGTCATGTGCGCGGATTCACAGAACAGAACACGTACATTTTTTAGGTCCTAAAGTAACATCATTTTCGTTCCTATTTTCTCTTCTCGTAACGTACGGTAGCAAACTGAAGACTTCGTTGGCCATCTGCTACGTGCGCCCCGCCGCGGTGATCCAATGGCTAAGGTACTCGGCTGCTGACCCGCAGGTCGCGGGTTCAAATCCCGGCTGCGGCGGCTGCATTTCCGATGGAGGCGGAAATGTTGTAGGCCCGTGTGCTCAGATTTGGGTGCACGTAAAAGAACCCCAGGTGGTTTAAATTTCCGGAGCCCCTCCACTACGGCGTCTCTCATAATCATATGGTGGTTTTGGGACGTTAAATCCCACATATCAATCAATTCTCCTACGTGGGCCTGCTACGTATTTCTGCGTGTTGAACGACTCGGCTGCGTTTATTTTAGACTGGCGCATCTCCCGAGTGTCTTCGAAATTCGCCTTCGTTGCGTTCGGGTTTCTTCTCGGGCCGACAGGAATCGGTGTGCCAAGCAGCGCCAGCAGCGGCGAGCGTGGGCAAGGCGTTGTTTGCTCCTCGTTTCCTAGGCGACCCTATCTAAATAGTTTTCCATTGAACGGAAAACGCTTCTCCGGCACCGCGGGGCTCCGCACAGATTGCGGCGCTCGTTAAATGAGCGTCTTCTCCGCGCGTTTCCCGAATCGATCCCGTTTCCCAATACGTGCAGTAATTTTCCCGCAGGCCGAAGAAGACAGCTGGCCGCGTCGGCGCCCCGTTCACTTGCCGACGGGAGTTGATTTAGGGCTGTTCGAGGCATTCGCCGATTTGGAAGGGGTATTTTGGTCCGAGCGGGTATTAAAAGGGGAACGCATTAGACGCCTCATCGAACGTGGAAAAGGGAACGTCGGTGTCGGCGGTCGTCCCGCGGTGTCGGTGGCAACAATAGTGATGCAAAAAGAAGCAAGGAATATCGTCGCGTGATAACGTCTTTACATATTCAGCATAACGTCACAAATAGCTGCAGGTTACGTCACACGTTGACGTCGTTGTATTACGTTGTAGCTCGATTAAAATTGAGCCAATCACGGAGGCAATGCGAATATAGGGGAGCTGTAGGACGCTTAAAATGCCTCCGACCCTATAGAGGCAGTGGAAAAGCACGTAAGGCGTCGGGAGCTTTCAGAAAGGGATGCGGGAGATTTTAAACGCTGCATAACGTGACTTCACCTGAGGACACACCACACGGCGTTGACGTCTCTTTGTCAAAGGGGGGGGGGGGCGATCACGAAGGCCGTGCAAAACGAGGTGAGGTGTACAAATCTCGCACTAGCTCCGATCCTGAAGGGCATCGTAACTATCTTAGCTGCAAATTCTTTCGGAGAAGGAAGGGGGTTAATCTATAAAACGACTGGGAAAAAGAAAGAAAACTGCAGCCTTCGTGTCGTCTCAAGTGAGCCAACAAGGGAGTATGCGGGGTCTAAACGGGTCTGCTGGGGTTCATTACGTCACGCTTTCTTTCGGTTTGGAAGGAGGCAAATATGGAGGTATGGTTAATACACTGCGGCTCCTTGTTCGCTCAGTCGGGGTTGCGGGTCCACTATCGTATAGGTCGTCGGGGCTTGCCACGGTGGCGGTCGTCGGTCACGGATAAATGGGCCCCGACTGCCACGAGCTGGACACGAGCAGGGTGGGGGTGGGGGTGGGGAGAAGGAGGTGCCGCACATACGCGTCGTCGAGCTGCGTGATGGATCGCGGCGTAATCGTTTATATGACACAATGCGATGGCGTTTATGAGGATGAGCGTGAGAGTGAGTACGAGGCTGAGGAAGGGAAAGGGTGCGGCGCTTGTCGCAGCAGAGCAGCTGCCCGCTGAGCGATTGTCTCGGGTCATTACGTACGACGTGCGTGCCGGGGTGTCCATCCCTTTTTCCCCTTCTCATCCCCTTCCTTCACAGTGCTGCAAACCACGTTTCGCGCTTAAAGGTTACAGTTTTACTCCCCGATTCTCGGATGTTTTATTCTAGAGGATTATAGATTTTTCTTGGTGTTCGTAAATGCCCGAATTTCGTTATCCGTTCACGCGGAATCTTAAAGGTACCCCAATGCACGTCGAGATTGTCACTTTTCTATCACGTAGAAATGATTGAGCATTGTGTATTTTTTTATGTTTTTGTTCCCGTGAGAGGCTGTAAGTGTACATTTATTCGTACAAGTGTTCGGATATGCAAAATCAGCAGGAACGCTCCATTTATCGCATAATGCTAAAGTGGCAGTTTTTGGCTTCATTCTGTGTCGTCTGGTCGAGAGGGGCGTACTAGTATCGAAGGAAAACACAAGACAACGTCATCACACTACGTTGTCGCTCGGTAAAAAGTGGACTGTTGATCGTGGCAGCTCGCAAACAAGCGAGAGGCGGAACGATTTCATAGGGGAGTGCGGGAAGATCAACACATGGACAGAGGGTTCAACTTCAGGTAGTCTCGTCTTGGCCAATGCATGACGAAGGACCTGGTGAGTTTTATGTTTTGAAATCACATCAAGGGTGACGTATTTGTCAGCTGCCGCTGTTGTAACCACTATCGCCCGAAATATAATAATAAAATAAAACAAAATAATAAATAAGTATCCAAGTTAGAATGGGGGCGAACGTGGGTTCCTTCCGTAGCAGCTTCATACTCTACTACAGAACCGTGCCGTTTTTTTTCCTTTCGTTTCTGGTTGAATGCCACACATAAGGGCCCAAGGGAAGTATATTATTTGCGATGGAGTTTCGAGCAGCTGCACATGGCTCTCTTGTGCGTCTTTACAGAGCCATGCCGGTGCTCGAAACTCCGTCGCAACAGTATCCTATGCATGTGTTAGGTCAGGAAGGAATCGCGTTAGCATGCGTGATATATGGCTTGGTAGAAGAATAAAATGACAACCAGACGTCACGCAAAGTGAATTGTGTAGCCAGGCGTCGCACAATACGATTTGCGTTAAGAGCGGGTCGTTGAAAGCTTCCAACACATTACAAAGGGCTCAGCCATAATTATTGATTGTCTTCAGACAACGCACCAATTTGTAGCGTAGTGGATACCTTGCAAGTGTATTTGTATTATAGTTGCCCCAGGAGAATGTGCGACGGGAACTAGAAATACCGCGTGCTCTTCCAGCTTTCGCTGTGAGTGTTCTACGCTGCCCGCATGGGCCTGGAGTTTTTTTCCAAGAAAGGTTTACACGGAATAAGGACAGAGTAGAGAGACTCGTTAGATGGCTACATGGAGGGATGCACGTTATATCGCTGTTTTTAAGAGTACGAAGACTTAAAGCTCTATCTCCTGACTGCCGTGTAGTATGTAAGAACTCTGGTTACCGCCGGAGTGCATCAGGAACAGACAGTATTGCCCAAATTAGTTACCAAGCATCAAAACGATAACCCGGAACTTCATTGTGAAGAGTGTGGCGAAGTTGTCGGAAGTTATTACAAGTGCGGTGGCTGCAAAATTTCGCTTGTGAAGTTGTCGAACAACGCTCGGTACTCGTTGTCAGATTCGGCGATGGGCCTTTCTTGTTTATCGGTGATCATATGAAAGTCATTGTCTATAGGCGTCTTGTTCGCACGCGTCGACAATGACGACGAGATCCAACTATGATAGTGCGGTTTAAACTACCAAGAAATTGATATGATTAATGACCCAAGACGAAAAATTCGTATTCGTAGCAAGTTGCTGTGTTCTTTAAGAGCAATTTTTCATCAACCCTAAGTGCGACGACACTCGAGGTTCGCGTGTTATATATATATATATATATATATATATATATATATATATATATATATATATATATATATCTATATATATATATATATATATATATATATATATATATATATATATATGAAGGGAAGCTGTTTTCGCGCATTAGCTTGCACTGAAGGCCTAAAAGGCGGCGTTTCGGGAGTAGAAAAAAAAACAAATAAAAAGGATGGCAGATTGGTTCGCACTCTGGAAGATTGGGGGACGCGGTAATTAGGTTTGGGGGCGGCCATACATCAGGCGCCAGCGGTGGGCGCTTGTCGGCGAGTGCCGGAGCATGTTCGGAGCGTGATGAACTAGCTCCACTACCGGTAAGTTCTCTTTGGCCAGCACCAGTCTGCGCCTTCTACTATTACCCCGCTTCTTCCTCGTTGTGAGCTTGGCCGAAAAAAAAAGGCGACATAAAAGGTATACGAGTCAATGAATTGATTGAGACGGGCCGCGTGGGCCGCTATAGCTGCCGACGCACAGTCGTTTATATATATATATATATACGTACGTGTATGTACCGCTTTCGGTGCGGGCTCCGTTAATTACCGCTGACCTCTCGAATGGGCAGCGGCAGTAGCGGTGTGCCGGGAGATGGCTGACGAAGCGAAACTGACGCGCCAACACTCCCGCTATGGCTCGCTTGTCCGCTCTCTTCGGAGCACTGCTCAGCGTTCCCAGAACCGCCGAACCCCTTTCCCGCACCTATTCGGCTGGTGACGCTGCGTTTTTTTTTCCTCTCCTTTTCTCTCTCTCTCTTCCTTTCGCTCTCTGCCCTCAGAAAGAGCTGTAACGCCGTGTGGGATAGAGGAAACACGATCGGTAGCTTTTCAACACGCCAGCACATCCTCTGCGTATCCTTTTCGTTTATTTTTCTCCTCTACAACCTTCTTTCCTATATTCAGTGTCCTATTTGGGATCAGTGTGTGTTCCACGTTTCCTATACACTCTGGACGTCGTCTCCGCTGTGAGCCGGGCTGTCGCCTTTGGGGGATGAAGAGGTGCTACCCTTTGGCCCAATAGGAGAAGGGTGACACCCCTTTCCTCCGTATCACCCCTTCTTTCCCCCTAGGCGGGCGCCCGCGAGTCTGACTGACGGCCCTTTCCCTAATAGGGAAAGGTGTCGTACCCGTTCAACTTCCCCTATTATTTCCATTCTCTTCCCCATCCCTTCTTCCTGTTTTTTTCACTTTCGGCAACGCGTTGGCAGCACCGTAATTACTGCCCTCCCTTCGCGCCCGGTTTTCGGGGGCTCCAGCTTGCGCCTTTTCTCCGCGGTTGGCGACTGCCGACACGTCGATAGTTTCGCGTTCCCGCTGGTTCCCGTCGGCTTCCCGTTTCCTAGTGCTTTCACCTTTCCCTGCTTCCCGATGCTCCCTACCATGTAACCTCCTTTCCCGCCCACCTCGAGGACAAAGTCCGCGCTTCCAGCGCTCATTAGAGTTCATCAGTGCTGCCACTCTATGCCCCGGTTGCCAATGGTTGTGCCAACCCTGAGATTACCCAAGCTCTCGCCACGGGAAAGAAAAGAGTGGGGCATGCGTATAGGTAGCACGCCTTCCGAGGTGTCGCCTTTTTTCCCCATTGCCTCTTCCCGTTTCCGTTCGGTCGTTTCATCTGTCGCCCTCAGTGCGTGTCTTCTTTTCGTTGTTCTTTTTCTTTCTTTGCGTTTGCATGAGCCCCTGCTATTTCTTTTTGCGTATAGGTTTGGTGACCGCATTTATTTGTCGCCGTTGATTTCTTTCTCTACCGTTCCGTATTTGGTTCTCTTTCGTTTCGTGTCAAAGTGGTATTCGCTTCTCGTCTCTTTGTCTCATTTGCAGCCGCTATATACCACTGAGGTCATCCTTACTTTCCCTCAAGCAGACGTACCGGGTATCCTACGTCCCGCCTCAACGCTAGTTATGTGCAGGGCACCGAAAGGTGCGGGACTTCCTGCGATATCAGTGTGGCAGTTTTTGGCATGGTGGTGACGCGAAAAATACGAACGCAGAAAGGCGTACATATAAATACGTACTGGTGATAGTAAGCGCGGAAGCGGAGCCGGACAACGCTGACACGATTGTCAATAGCCAGCCGCAAGTGGTTTCTCGTGTTTGTTTCGAACGGAAGATTTAGTTTAGCAGAACGGACTGTTGGGCTACTTGGCTATCTATGAACACTCGAATAAGAAGCGCTGAAACTGACGAGCGCAAAAAAGAAAAAAAGAGGGCATACACAGGACAAGGGCTTGGAAGCGTTACCGAATGGTCACACGTGATAGCGTCGCGCGTGCTTTGCCTGGTCTGGTGGCGTCGGTTGCTTTGCGGAGAATTGCCGAGAGACGCGCGTTTATGTAGACGTGTTTGTGGCCGTGGTAACACTGGCGCAATGCAGGGTGGCGTTTTTTTTTTGTTCGCCTTGCATCGATCGACAGGTCAACGTGTAGGAAGGGAAGAAATAGCGAGACATGGAGGGGGGGGGGGAGGTGGAGTAGAAGCGGCCAGATTGGCATCACTTAATTTACGGTTCGTTCTGTCTCCATAGCGCATATCGGCATTCAGGCGAACCTTTACATTCGCCCTTACTTCGCAGTTTTCTTTTCGTTCGTCCTTTTGTCTCTTGATGCGTTTCGCCCATACGGTCATTTGAGACCGGTACTGTTTTCGGTGCGTCCAGTGGTTATCTCGAGCATGCTTGGCTTGCTTGGAATGCGTGGTCAGAGCGGTCACTGGAAAAATCTAGCGATGACGAAATGAGCGGCCAAAGAAGATTCGCTGTCGAAGTCTGTGTGCCGATATTCTCGAACGAACATTGTCGTTGAAACAGTTCCCCTTCTTGGAAAGCTTCTGAGTTTGTGTGTGTGTGTGTGTGTGTGTGTGTGTGTGTGTGTGTGTGTGTGCGCGCGCGCGTGTGTGTGCGTGTGTGTGTGTGTTTGTTTGTTTGTTTGTAGGGAGGGGGGTTGAATGAAGAGAGCTTTGTGGAGATTCGGTTTGACATGCTCACTTCATATCGTTTTCCGTGACCCCGGTTACGTCACTCGTCACGCGTTTATTCTGTCGCTATAAACTGGCGAGATCAACTCTCTATGCGCACCCAACAGCCTAAGCCTGTGGAGGTTGACTTGACAACGAATGCGGATATCCGATCTAATAGCGGGTAGTGCTTCCAATCTCGTTGGGGACTTCGTAGGTTGCAGTTCTAAGTGCAGGCGGGAACATTTATTTGGAGGTAACTCTCCCAGACTAAACGATGGTATAGCTTTATCGGACATAGTGTGTCCAGCAAATTTTTTGTTTTCGGTGTACGTCCGACCACATTGACACTATATTAGCGTAACGTTGGGTTATCAGTGAAACGGCCTACGGCTCTAGGTTGCAAGTGGGCCTTTGGGCTGTCCCCGATGCTATAATATGGCTTGTCTGCGTCGCGTCGATGGTTACGTTTGGTTTGTTGTCATCGCTTACCGGTGACCCCTTGCCTTTGTACTTGTTTTATTCGCGGCTTACTGTACGTCTTCCACGTTATATAAAAGAGCCGTTTGTAATCATTGGTTAGTTAGCGAACCGTCCGCGTTTAGGGTGAGGATAAGAGTGGGCAGGGATGTTACGTAGAGGCGCGTCCGGTTAGCTACCCTACAAAAAAGGGATTAGGCGTTACTATTAAAAAAAGAAAGGCAGAGAAGGCGAAGAGTGCTGCCGCGTATGAAAGAGCACCTTGGTACCGCAGCTGTTCATTCATGCGTCATCTCTTTTGTACATGCCGTTATACCGACGCAAAGAAGAGGAATACTTCTATTGACCCTCTCTACTCATGTATTAGGGGAGATAGTTTGTCAGACCATCGCTGTCAGCCACCTACCCGGCTCTGTTTATGGCCCGAAGATTGACCCGCGGGCTGTCAGACGACAGTTTTTTCCCCCCTCGCTGAGGTGAGGGAGTAACCAGGAGATAATGTGTGGGGAAGGGGCGCATTCTCTCCAGTTTCCGAAGATATGGGTGAGGGTGTCCTTTTTTTCTCGCATAATGAGCAATAGGGGCTTAAGCTCGAATAAATATACGGAAAGGTGAAATAATGCGCCCGTTGTTGGCGGCAGGTGATCTTACTTTTGTCGAGGCGACTCTAACGACTGTCTTTGTCGCCACTATCTATTCACGAAGTTGAGAGCAATGGCTTGCCATTTATTTTTTTTTGTAAATCAAGTTGTTAACGTACCCGTGAAGGTTGCATAACATCTCGAAATGATGTTCTGCTTGTGGTGTTGGCTTTTCCTCAGTCCTATTGGGTCTGCAGAGGTGCACGCTTTACAGGGGATTGAGTCCTATGGCAATTCACTTGAAGTAGGTATTATGAAAAAATGATTAATACACACCTAAAAGACTCCTTTAGGAAGTGAGAAAACGTAAATGCTCTTATATGCAATACAAAGATTCCAAGCTGAGTTTACGCGTTTTTTTCGACGAAAACGCCATTGCCATACCAAGAAACAGTTGTCACACCGTCGTAACCTTTTTTTTTCCCTCTCGCTGATTTTCTTGATGTTGATCAGTAAAGACGCTATAAGAGATGTGTGGGAATTCATAATAGGCCAACCTGGCGTAGCACTACTTTTAATGAAAGCAACCCTATCGTGTATTTGTTTTTTTTTTTTTTGGGGGGGGGGGGGCGTGTAGACCGTGAAAATTATCACCGTTCGTGCCACCTTTGTGTCTATTTTGGTACTCGGCGCTCGACGTCAAAGAACGACATGAAATGACAGCTCGGGCGCTCAAGACGTTCAAGACGCAAATGATTGGGGTATTCTTAAATTGTGTCTCCGAGTCTCTCTGTGACATCCGTCGGGCTGTGTGGAAAGTCTACAAGCCCCTCTTGGCAGCGATGTACTCTCTTCTCCTCCCTCACGTCCATGTCCTACTTTCCCGTCGTAACGAACTACATTCCCTCCCAACGCCTCACTCGCTCACGTTTGAAGCCGTTAGTCTTTAAGCTTGTCCCACGCTTCCGTCGCGTGTACTCCAGTTACTGCCTTTCGTTTCCGGTCGTGTCGAGGTGGGATCGGGGCCGTTATAAATATGCACTCGCCGGTGCGGATCGTTGTCGGGTAAAAGGTTCCCCAAATACGAAGCTTCGGAAGCACATTTCCTTTTACGCTTCCGTCACCTTCCTCCCCGCTCCTCTCTCTCTTTCCCTTAGCTTCCCGAACGGTATTCACACACACCGCCTTTGGTCTTTCTAACACTTGATCTCTGGCGGAAAGCAGGGGCGTAGGCGGAATACGAACACTCGCTAGTCGTCTCACGTGGGCTCCACGCTGTCTTTATTAAAGGTCGGCTTTATGCATTATTTATGCGCTCTGCTTCTCGGGATCTTTTCTGCGTTCCTCGAAGTCCCGCGTGTGTCGAAACACTTGCTCTCCGCATTACCGCTCGCGGTGACGGCGAGCACAACGACGTCATCAAGGGGGGGTGGTGAGTTAAGTGCAAATGAGGTTCCCTGTGTTGCCCCCTCCCCCTTTCTCGCTCTTTTTTTCCTTTTCTTTTGAAGACATTGTCGGTGCTGTGCCTCATTATTCCACTTGACGTAAGTGGATGCGTGATGTAGGCGGCAACTCTCGACGGAATTCGCCTACCCCCATGACGTCGCATTCTTGACGTAACGGGAAAACGACGCGAACGGCGATTATAACCGGAACAGTGTCGACATGATGGCGATGGGCAGTCCTCTATTCTCTCGAACATTTGACACTCGACAATGTATCGTTGAGGGAAGAGATGGGAAGGGAGGCAGTGGTTCTGCGAGTTGCGAAAACCTAGAAGGTAGCGTGTCTGCACTGCAAAGTTTCACTATCGCTGGAGTTATTTGGTGCGGTGCAGCTTTTCGCCAGTTCAAACCCGGTTGTTTGCTCGGCCCCTGCGAAATCATGCGTCGTATTTTTTCTAGTGGTTCGCAAGAGCTTCGTGCATTGTAAATTGAGAGAATATAAAAGTGTTCGCGAGCGATAATGGACTTGCTACAAACAGATTCAGCTGCGTTATGTGAGTGTCTACAAAAGCAAAAACAAACAAAAAAGGCACCCCCACCACTTTTCCCAAGAAACACAGGGCCGGCAGCTGCATCGCCGTGCTACGTCATCGCAGCACGAATTTTTCGCAGTGCTTCAAAACTGCCTTGCCGGTTTCGCAACTTGTCTGTTTCGTTTGGCAAGTGTAGTAAGTTATCTTTGATTGTCGAACTCGGAACTCTTCTCTCTCGCCAATGGCGTGCAGTGTGGTGAATTGTACATCCTCTGTCCTCAATTCCGCAGCGAAGCCCCTCTGCGTGCTTTAGCTAGTGGCTACAGCCTCGCTTGTAGCGTTCTCCTGAACTTTTTTTTTAATTTCTTTTTTTTTCACAAGATGGCGCGTTAAACCCGCGATTCAGACGAAAGAGGAGCTGCGTTCTTCTGTTTTGCTATTCGGTGTGGTGCCGACGCGATGGGCATGCTTTTCTGCACTGCGCGGAGGTTCTGAGGCAGAGTGCGTAGTCGATTGCGACGAGAAACCACGCCGGAAGAACCTTTTTTTTTTCCTTTCTTATCGGCGGACTCACGAAAAGCAGGACGCACTTGATTACATCGATTGCGAGCCTATTGATTCCCTATTTCGGTGTTTCGCCCCCCCCCCCCCTCCGTTTTTCTTAACTCCGAAGCAATATCCCTTGACTCCGTACGTCGTCTTCGGACCAATGAGAAGACAAACACACGTCTCTTCTTCCGTCCTTTTTTTGTTTCCGTATTTATCATTGTTATCTTCTTGCCTTTGAGCTTTCAGTGGTGTATCCGATGTTAGCCGTTTCCTCACCTCACAGCTGCACGACCTTAGTGGGATCGTTTCTTCGCAGCGGTTTCTGTCGGATTGGGTTTACATCGGGCCCGTAGCGCGTCATCTTATATTTACTTATGTTTTTTTTCGTGAGCGTGTTGAGCCTTTTTATCTTTTATTCCTTCCAGCTTTCGGCTTCGGAAAAGATAAGGGAGGACGCAGCGCGCGAGTTATTGATTCTAACTTAGCGGGTCGTTTCCGTCCTGTCGGCATCTTTATGAGCATGGATACGGGGAGAGAATTTTCGAAGATATCTTTCACGCGCAAGTGTTTTCCTCTCTTTTTTTTTCTGGATGCCTGAGCTGCTTCGCAAGTCGCTTCATTATGCGTAAACACTCGCTTGTCCGCCGTCTTTCACTTATATATATATTTTTGGTCTATGTTTGTTCGCTCCTAATGCCAACGTGGCTGATTCGGGAATGCTTCGTAAACACGCGATGCAGTTGCAATTTTTTTGTTTTACTACAAATATTCACACCATGGGCAGCACCGTATTAAAGGGAGCATTTAACATTTTTTTTGCCTAACCGTGTAGTTTGCTTCGGGGCTCGCTTGTAACGCGATAAATCTTTCAGTAGAGCGAAGACCAGTGAAAGGACATGAGGCTTCGCGTCAGGTTTGTTATCTCTCCTTCATACCGTTTTTTGTTTTTTTTTGTTCGGAGGGTGCCGATATATTGCGATCGCAGCGCCATCTATCACTCGACACATTTTGCTTGTGTATGTGGCCGTCTTTGTGCCGTGCAGTGTTATATCGATGCTGAAACGGGAAATGAGATCGTGCAATGTTGAATAATTAACGAAGGAAGAAGACTAGATCTACGGCTTGCTCTATTTGTTATCTACAAGCCAATGACACCAACATACAATTAAGGCGAAGAATGTGTGGGACATTGTTTGTAGTCCTTAACTGTAATGCGATAATTATGATGCTAATGTAAAGACAAAAAAAAAAGTAGACGAGAGACATATTCGTGCTGGTAGGCACGGACCCTACAACTTTCGTGTGGCACTTCCGATGGTCAGCCGGTTGAGCTACAGCAGCTTTCGTCCTCTAATTCTAAATATCTGGGTTTTTCGTGTTGGTAGGCAGTGCTAGCGAGCGTCGCTCGTAGCTTTTTAACGACGAATTCGGAACACTTTTTTGTTTGTTTTTGTGCCATCTAGCGCCACGTAGCACGTTGCCCTTTTCTTTTCGTCTTACGAGCAGGCAGCTGACCAGTAGTCGTTCTGCAGTAGAGTACAAATTTTGCGGCTCATTACCGTGAGTAAGAGAGAACGTGGGCTAAAAAGACATGAGGAAGAAAGGAACGCAGACCGCAGTGGTATGGGCTGTGATGATTCTTCGTACTGTCCTGTTAACGCTGTTTTTGCTTGTCAATAATCCCTCGCGTACTATCAGAAGGCATCAAGCCAAGACGTAACGAGACCTTAGCTATGAATAAACCAAGGAAGAGCGATAGGTGTAGGGATCGTTTTTACATAGAGATATGTTACGAGATCACAACAGAGCTACCGTAGTTGCCAGCCGCCGGTGTCCGTAACTTATATCGCACGAAATGAAAAAAAAAAACTAAATTAAAAGTGTATACAGGTTGGAACGGGTGAGCTGTGTACTCTGGTCGCCTGCCCAGTATTCTACCACTAGCCCATGGCGGTGCTCAAAGCTTCTGGCCACAAGAACACTACGCAAGCGTTACGTCGGGAAGGAACCGCGTTAACATACGCATTATAAAGCGTAGGAGAGCCAAATAGCAACCAAGCGTCACAGAATGCAAATCACTTAACCGTCAGACAATATGAATCGCATTACGAGTGGGTCGTTGACTACTTCCAAGTCATCAAGGAGGGCTCAGCCATGGTGTTTCATCGTCATCAGCGGCCGAATAAATTACTGGAGTAGTGGGCACTTCGGAAGATGGATTTTTTATTATTAACAACAAGAGGGTTTGTAATGGTTTCTAGAAATGGCGCTCTTCCAGCTTTCGCTGTGACTATAATCCGGTTTCCGCGCACGCTTGGCGGTTTCCATGTTGTAAGATTGCGAATTGAAAGATACGTAGCTTACAGGTAACGACAGGTAACAAAGTTAGGTGTGGAAGGACGAGTGACTATCTTTTTTTGTCGTACCTACGTACTCCTCTTTGTCGCCGTCGATGATGGAGCTTTCGAAGGGACCGCCGTTTGGGGGTCGGTCGTCCGTGGCCCCGCGTTCGCTAGGGCTTCGTCGGGGCGTCCGGAAGAACTGGCGACGAATGAGCGGGTCGCTGATGATCACCTTCAGCGGGTCTTCCTCGTCGTCAGACATGTCGCGTCGTCGACTCTGCAGAGCGTCGTTGTTTCGGTCGTTGTTGTTGGGGGGGGGGGGGGGGGCTCTACAACGTCGCCTCAGACAAAGACGACGACGATGATGATGATGACCAATATGAATCTCTCACACCCACTCTGGCGTATTGGCCAAGAATCGAATAATTAGAAGTGATCACGTACGAATGGTGTATGTAATGAGTTATAGGATGTTTTCAAGAAAATAATGGTTCTAACTTAGAGATTTGAGATCGAAACTGCCGTGATGACGCGATTCCCCTATCTTTATTCTTGCGGGCCAAGTGATCTTTATAAGTTCAGCTAGTTTCTATAGTGTGTATGAGCCAGTTTTTGCGACGACGCTGACGTAGGTGGTGGGGAAGGAATATTTTTGTCCCTGTTTACACTACCGTTTCGCGTATTATCGCCCTCCTTTTCTCCTATCTCTTTTCTTTTTTATTATTTATTTATATTGTTTCACTAATTACACTGCCGCATGCCTCGTACCGATCCCCGGGGTGGGTAGTGCCATTTTCTGGGAATCATCATCATCATCATCATCATGGTGGTGATGGTGGTGTTGGTGGTGGTGGTGGTAATGAAAGTAGTGTAGCAGGTGGGGTCAGTTCATCGTTACTAGAATGTATGTAGTAATGTTGGGGATAGCCTGCACAGTTGTTCACCTAAGCATCACGCATCTTCAGGGGTCTGTCAATGCGTGTTGAACAGCTCGATGATGTCCCGCAGGAAAACAATTGAAATTCGGTGCACGCTCCTTCTGGTTGCCGCTTAGACTTCCGAACGATCACATCTTCAAATGCCCGGTGTTTATGACAACCCTTTTACTGGTTGTGAAGAACATGTATACCACTGTTGCTCGAAGATCGGCGTTCTAACTCATCAGTCGACTCACACAGTCCGCAATAGAGCCTTGAGTCTGAGTGATTCTGTTTGAGTAACGTTTCGGTGAACTCTAGTTCTTGTGAGTTCGGTTGATTCTGGTAAATAAACGTTTGTTTTCGAAACGCTTGACCGGGGCTAGCCTAGGTTCCAGCCTATGCGGAAGGTTTCTTCGTTCCTGGAACCGTCTGGTTTTCGCTGCCTCTATGCTCGCCATGGTGATGAAGCTGGTTTCCGAGGGTGTTAGTTCAGTCTTGAAAAGTTTTAATGCGCCTGTGCCCGAGTCATCACGCTTGAGGAAGTTGTGTGTCAGTCTGTGTTCGAGGAAGCCCTTATTGCAAAATGTATTTCTTTAGTGGTATTTTAGGAAAATTAGCGCAAATTTGTACTCCCACAAACACTCGTACAATCCCTCACTCATCCACGGGAGAAACACACACGACAGACAGGTGGGTGAGTGAGTGAATGTGTAAGTGTTTGCAAGAGTACAAAATCGCGCTTTTCTACAAATATCACGAATAACCAGTTGGCCCGACAGGTTTTATTGAACTTTTCTACAGTGAAGTTTAGTGCGCTGCACTACTACTACTACTACTACTACTACTACTACTACTATTACTACTACTACTACTACTACTACTACTACTACTACTACTACTACTGCTACTACTACTACTACTACTACTACTACTACTACTACTACTACTACTACTAGGTTTATAGCGATAACGGTTTTAACAATCGTTTTCAAGAATGAGAAGCTGCTACACTGTCAACCGTACTATGTTTTCTTTTGTGAAAGTACCCGCTTCGAGCAATACCCGCATGCCGCATTATTTGTTATAACAATGAATTATGACTGTCGGTGTCCGTACCGAAAGGTAATGAAACACTAAATCTTTGAAGAGAAAGGAGAAAACGAGAAATTCAAGCTACTGCATCTGCGCCCGCAACCCCTTTGTACCCCAACCACTCACCCTCTGGTGTTGTGTGCTTCGCCGCATAGTTTTGTGACATTGAGGCAAAACTAACTTTTGGACTCGGCATTTGCGCGGGAGTGGTGGTGGCTTTTGCTTAAACGTGCAATTGGAGTAAAAAAGTGGAGACTTCGCAGACAACTCCAGAAGCTGTCGTACGTTGTCTTTATGGGGTTTGTGGGGGTTCGCAATAGCATTCGAGTTTGCGAACATGCCCGAAAAACTGGCCGCTGTTTCATCCTTGTCAGTTGACATATCTCATCCGATGTAATAGAGGAAGAAAGAGAGGGAGACTCTTTATTGGGGCAACAGATTTTTGCTGACGTTCATATACCGCTGACATGCTGCTATGCATACGGATGTTTTCTCACAACAGTGTGCCGTCCGCCAATGTTCTTGCAATCCGTTATCGCTTACGACATTGACATTTTGATAGCAGTTGGGCATTGTTATAAGTGGTTTCAACTGTGCTAGTAGCAGTAGCAACGACTTGTCTTGCCGAAGCGGGGTTTCTGACGTGTCTACTGTATTTTTTTTTTTACAGTGAAAGCTCTAATGAGATCACAACTCGGGTCGCGTGTAGTTGTTCGCCGCCGCCGCCGGTGTCCGTAACCACATCGTGCGAAATTAGAAAAAAAAAACCTAGCACCAATGTCACAGTGGGGCTCGAAGCCAGGTCCGCTGGCCAGCTCAGTATTCTACCACTTAGCTACGCCGGCGCGTGTGACATACTGGCAAACTTGCCTTAGGCAGGCTTGATGTCGGGAGAGCAATCGCGTTTATACGACCCATAAAGCGTTTCGAAACAGCGAAGGAACAGCCAATCGTCGTACAGTGTGATTGGCGTAACGAGTTGGCCGTTCAATGCTCCAACATATTACAAAAGATTTTTCTAGTGTCCCGATTAACTGGGCCGCATACCCACTTCAGCCATATTCCCTCATCATCGTCAGCCACTGCATGAACAATTGGCACGGAAAAGAGCGTAGCGGATACCACTCTTGTCAAAAGAATAACGAAAAATAGCTTAGCCGATGCCGGCCTACTACTCAAAGGTTCATTTATTAATGCCCTAGTGGGTATAAAGCAAGTGTGGTTGCAGTAGTTACGCAATGAGTTCTGAAAAGGCTCTAAAAGGGGGCTCTTTTAGCCTTTGCTGTGACTGTGCTGAGCAGGCCTGGAGTTTTTTTTTTCTTTTCTTTCTTTCTCGCTCTTCCTCTAGATTTTATAGTACCCCTGGACATTTTTTATTATTTTTTTCGTGGTTGTAGAAAATGGCGCAGGTTTTCACATCCGTGCCCCACCGACTTCGTCCTTGCTCTGACCTCACTTGAAACCTCGTGACGCTGCGGCGGCTGCATTTCCGATGGAGGCGGAAATGCTGTAGGCCCGTGTGCTCAGATTTTGGCGCACGTTAAAGAACCCCAGGTGGTTGAAATTTCCGGAGCCCTCCACTACGGCGTCTCTCATAATCACATGGTGGTTTGGGGACGTTAAACCCCACATATATCAATCAATCAAATCGAAACCTCGTGACGTTGTCGGAGGTAACCTCTATGCTGTAAAACCCCCGTGCGGTCCCAATTCGTAAACACCGTCGACCTTCTAATTGTATTTACGTTTACCCCGGAAGTGTCCAGACCTCCGCTATTTCGATCGCATACGAAGTGCTTTGGGACTTCAATACTCGGGGTTCCCTTTGCAACCCATTGTGCGTACGGTCGCGATGTTGATGTATCTCCTGGCTTTCTAATGAAGTCAGGTAAGTCATGTAATCGTTGCGTAGACCCGCACACCCACGCTGGCTTACCTAGAGCGTCTGCGTTCTGAAGTTATAGTTAAAGCTCATGGGCTGTTTCTAGCAGCTTATAGCATCCCGGCCCTGTATTGGTTGTCAGTCGTTCACTGGTCGTAAGATATTTTCTATATTTGTTTTTTCAGATTTTTCTTCTACCTATTTTGTTCAATTTTTATGCTCAAAAGTGTAGCCCGAAAAAAAAAAAGGAAAGTAAAGCTCTGCTAGCTTAGATTCGCTCTATACCGCATTTTTGTTATTTTGTTTGCTTCATTCTTTGTTAAAAAGTTTGCGCAAAGTTTCGGTTTTGAGCGCGTCGTTGTGGGTCAATATATGTCGTGCTTTTTCTCATATTTGTTTCATTTCGGAGGTGGGTTCAGTTTATTCCGTCCCGCATGTTTTCGTCTGTCGTTCCTGAAGACAAAAAAAAAGAAAGAAAAACTGTTCTCGGTCGGTTTTCAGGGGAGCCCGTATCTGTAAACGTCATCGCTGGCTTTTTCTCTTTCTTTTGGGTGGGAGAGGGAGGGTCTAGAAGAAACACCCTACAAAGCAACCCACATTGCATCCAATCAGGCACAGGGGGGGGTCGCCGTGTACCTGCGTCAGCCGCACTCGCACTGTGCCGGGATCCTTTACCCTACGTGTGCCCTCTTTGTATTCGGGACAGGTTCCGCGTGGCTCTCTCGCTGCTGCTGCTGCTCTCTTTCACCCTATCGCGGACGTGAGGCTGTCAGCAGCGACTCGAGAGCCGCTCGCCCGAGCTGCCGAGCGATTTCGGTTCACTCAGCTTTCTCTCTCTCTGTGTGTGTGTGTGTGTGTGTGTGTGTGTGTGTGTGTGTGTGTGTGTGTGTGTTTTGCTATTTCCGTGTGTATTTGTGCGTCCGTATGTACGTGTATGTAGCAGTGTATCTGTGAGCGTGGGTGTGTTTGCGTTTTTTCCTCATTATCTCTATCGCTCTCTATCATTGTGTACCTGTGTTCCTTAGTGGGGGAGGGGGGTGATGCGTGCGCGTATGTGCGAGAAGTCTCTTCACATCTTACCTCTCTTCCTCTCTTCAAGTGTGTGTGTGTGTGTGTGTGTGTGTGTGTGTGTGTGTGTGTGTGTGTGTGTCGCTATTTCCGTCTGTATTTGTGCGTCCGTGTGTATGCGTTTACGTGTGTGTAGCAGTGTATCTGTGGGCGTGGGTGTGTTTGCGTGTGTTCATTTGTATCTCTATCGCTCTCTATCAGTGTGTATTTGTGTTCCTTTGGGGGGGGGGGGCGAGGCGTGCGTGTATGTATGTGCGAGTGTGTCTGTATACATCTTATCTCTCTCTTTTTTATGTGTGTTTGTCGGTGTATGCGTATGTAGGTGTGCGTTTGTGGGTTCCTGCGTATCTGTGCGTGTTCGTTTCTGTGCGCATGTATAAATGGTAGATATGTATGTATGCGTACTATCGTCTTGTTTTTTTTATCGCTTTTATACCCCACGTTTTTTCCCTGTGTAGAATGAGTGTGTTTTCATTAAGGTAGATTTATTTTTCTTGGAGTCTCGGGATCGCTGCCCACTCGTCATCGCAGCAGGCGCGGCCGAAACAAGACTGCTCTACCGTCCGTGCTCCGAATGAGAACCTCTTTCGCCTTATATCAACCAAACAGGAAGAAACCGCGTGGAAGAAAAGGGGTTGCATTCTCCCCCAATGCAGCTTTCCTTTTTTTTCCTCTTCTTAAGGTTCGGCCCAACGCTTTCTGCAGTTGTTTTGCGAACGCAGGACTTTCTCTAGGTTTTCATTCACTCTTCTCCTCAGGCGTGTTTTCCCGCGGTCGTATCGTGCTCTGCCTCCCCGTATCGGCAGCGCAGTTCTTTGTGTTTTTCCCTTCTCTATAGCTTTATCTCGAGAAACTGCTACGCGATACCTACCACTTTTTCTCTGGAATCTGTTTTTTTTTTCCTCCTAATGGTCCTCTTCTTCATAATTGTGTTAAGCGCAAACACTAAACAACAGGCAAGCGGCAGGACGTAGAGGCGGCGCATGTTTCCTGTTTTCCAGTGTTTTGCACTCAATACCATTACGAGTGACATGTTCCAACTCGCCCAAACAAGCAACGTCGTTTAGTCCTGTTTGTTGTTCCCGGTTAAGCGTTATACATAATTTCTTATTATCCCGCTTCGCAGAGAGTTGGGTTTTGCTTCGTCGGTACATATTGTTTTCGCAAGTCCCTCGAGGAACTGATTTGCGATACGCCGAGTTAGACGAGCCGGGTAGTGTTCAAACAAGTTATTTGTACTAACGTCGCATGTACGAGGTTGTTATGAGTTACAGTGTTCCGTTGCGGCGCTGTTGTGTTCGAGAAACCCGGTGTCGGTGAACATACATAAATACAGCCCTGTGATGTGCGCTGGTCATGTGAGTGCATTTTTATGTGCCGTTTCACAGCGAAAGCTCTTATGAGATCACAACAAGAGTCGCGGGTGCCGTAGTGGTCCGCCGCCGCCGCCAGTGTCCGTAACCACTGTCGCACGAAATGAGAAAAAAATAGAACACCAAGGAGACGCTAGAATTCGAACCCGGGGCCCCTGCGTTCCAGCCCAGTAACCTACCACCGAGCCCCCCTGCATGTGCGTTGAAAAGCTGTTGTGAAGCGGCCTTATAGGCAGGCTTGATGTCGGGAAAGGAATAGCGTTAGTAGGAGTGAAATAGCGTTTTAGAACACCCCAAAGAACAACCAGGTGTCACACAATGCGAATGGAGTTACGAATGGGTCGTCGAATGCTCCCCCCCCCCCTTTTACAAAAGCTTTAGGCATAGTACATCATCGTCAGCCACAGCATAAAAAATTGTACAAAATTATTTGCAGGTGCGAGGCGGGTATACCACGCTTCTCCGAAGAATCGAGAAGGATGGCATATTGCGTGCCTGCCTAACAGCTTTCACTACAGCTTTCACTACAGCTTTCTCACTGCAGCTTTCACTACAGCTTTCACTACAGCTTGCACTACAGCTTTCTCAATGCTGTAGTGATGATGATGATGATGATGATGATTTATGGCCTAGCCTTTCGCAATTGGTGAGCAGTTTTTGCGCAATAGCTGTAAAAGGCTCGTGCTAATTAAGTTTCGTTCTCGTTTTGGAGACATTGGCGACACCACGGCGCTTGCATGAAAGAAGCGTACCGTTTATAAAAAAATTGAAAATATTTGTAGCAGCTATTGTCATGCACGGGCGTGCAGTAACTGCGCTGCTCTGCAAATTGACGAAGTAAGGCATAGGGCACTTCGCTGCTTTTCTTGCGGAAGGCGTCGCACGAGGTCGGTTGCAAAAAAAGCCGCTTGCCGCGCATAACGCTGTATATACTGTGCCACGTCATCTGCGCAGGCCTGGACTTATTTTTGTTCTCACTGCTGTTCTTAACCTTGTAACGAAGCGCTGTCGATTGCCATGCGGCTCAGAACATGCACTTCGTTCCCATTTATTTTACTAGCGCGATCTCTACAGCCTCGGAAGACTACGTGTACCTATTGTAATTAGGCCCGCTCTGCTCCGTAACCTAATTCTTTATCTGTCGGCGAAAAATGACTCGTATAAAAAAAAAACACGAGAAATTAGCGTCCGCTGAAGCACAGCGCCGTGTTCGTGGATTAGCGCGTAAGCCCTAGCGAACGTTCACTTGGGTCTCATTATTGAGAATAGAGAAATTCATTACCAATAAAAATAATGACTACTTTGGGCTCTCCAGAGGGCCCATGATGCGGCGGTCGGGCTTGGCCTGTCTGTCCCAACGTGGGAGGGACCCGCTTCGCGTTGAGTCGTGTACCTCAGGATTTTTAATAACGTTTCGCATCCATCCATCCATACTGCTTTCAAAGGACGTGCGGGGTACGAGAAATGGCGATTGTGCAGTCGAGTTAATCTGCAGACGTTCGCCTTCTTTCTATATCTGTTGAGAAAAAAAATGGCCACAGTTCCGGTACAAGGTCAAAGCAATTAATGCAATACCAAAACATGGGGATATCATACGGAGAAAGGCTAGGAGATTCGGGAACCATACGAAATGTAGTTAGCACGGTCGATTGTGCTCGAATTGACAGTGATGCAGTAACCACAGGAACTAAACAGGTGTTCTGGATTTTTGATTGCGTGACGTTCGACAGGAGGCAAAGTCAAAGATCGGCATCGCGCGAAACACGACAAGCCACTGGATTTCACGCCGAAGTATATTAACGGTAAAGTCTGCAGTGAATATCAAGCATAGATCCTTAGGGACACCGCACGGAAGTTGGGCGGCAAGAAGCTCATGACGTCAGTCCGCAAGGTTCGTGGTGATGCGTACACTTTTGCAACGACAAAGCCGTGCGATGTTTTAACGGCGCATGCGTCACCACAACTCATTTACTGCAGCGATTTGAGTTTGCCCATCTAAACTGATAGTGATGGTGCGCATTCATATGGTGTCCGAATTCACAGGCCCAATAGGATCAGCAACTTCCTGAATAGTGTTAAACTTCATGCAAGCAATTTTTCCTGTTGCTTTACAGTGGGAGTGGAGCCAGAGATGTTTTGGAATACCCCTTTCATCCAACTGCATCTGCTTCAGTGAACCAACTTCTCTATTGATCGAGCCATCAGACAAGTTGATGTTTAGGGAAAGCATGTATGGCTTGTCCAAACAAAGTAGAGGCTTTGTTCTAGAATGTTTCTTCAAAGTCCATTGACAGTAAACCAGTGGTAAGGGTCGTATATACATAGCTCGCTGTTAGTGAGATAGATGAACAATATTAGTGGCGCAGCCTAGCTGGTTAATGCACCGTGTTGAGGAGTGAGGGGGTCGCTGGTTTCAATCCTTGACGGGTGCCTTGGAATTTTTCGGGGCGAAGCTCCTTAGGGTGTGGGTCTGTCTTTCCTCCGATGGTGTATCTAGCCAACGGTGGCACATACCCGAAAGAGCGGCCCTCAGAATGTCCGCTGGATGGAGGCACTTGTATATGATTAATATATGATGAAAAGATGTGAGATGGCTGTACTTGGAGTGTTCACTAGATAGACGGACGGACGGACGGTCATACAGATAGACGGATCGACTGATGTACGCACAGACAGACAGAGGGACGGACGCACGGACGAACGAATGGACGGACGAACAGACAGAAGGACGGCTGCACGAACAGACGCACGGACGGACAGACAGAACAGATGTACGGACGGACGCATGGAAGAGCGCACGGACTGACTTTTTTCTTCTATTGTCTTCCGTTAGACCTGTGATACCGTCAAATAGAGGGACGGGAGACGGCATCATATGACGAAACAAAAAATGGACAGATTTAGAGACAGTCGTGATTGTTTACACAGGTATTCAGTAGTGACAGTCGCGCGTCGGTGCTCGTGGGCTCTCTCTCTCTGCCACAGTCAAGAAAGGGGGCGCTCCCCATCTCCCTTGAAAAGGTCTGTGCATTCCTCTTTTATGACGATGACGCAGTGTTCTCATATATACGGCCCTCCTTTGCCGACTCAGTCGAACGCACGGCGCTGGAAGTCTAACCCCTCACTCGGTTGCTGCATAATTCATTCCCTGTGTCTTTCGATGACCAGGGCGAGCGTGTAGGGGGCAGCGTCTCATCTTCATTACCGCGGACGTAATGCGTACTCGCCGACGCTTTTATGCATTCGCCACTCTTTCTGTGTTATAAACTGTGGGTCGGAGGCGCTAAGGTCAACGATGAAGCGCAAACGCGATTCCTTCTTTTCGTCTCGCCCAAACTGTGTGTTAGGAAAAAAAGGGGGAGAATGAATTGGGGAAAATGGGCTAGAACATTATAAATGTCACTGGAGTCGACCAGAGTGGCAGGGTGTGCTTGTGGGTATTGAATTCTACTTGATGGTCGCGCGGGTTGAAGACAGGCTGACGGCTTTGTCTAAGTGCGGAGCGCTTTATGTGGTGGGGCTGGCGTTCGCTGTTATTAGCTTGCGTTAGCTTGCGTAATGCAGACAAAACACACAAGCCCATGGGAGCACTCTCACCTAAATAGAGACAAGAAATAAAAAGAAATGAAAAACAGACCAAAAATTGAACAGATGAGAAAGAAAATAAAAGAAATCGAAGAGAAATAAATATGGCTTCCTAGATCCTCGCTTCTTTCAGCCGTGTCACGACCGCTGCAAGTTGCCCAAATTTTTTTATGTTGTTGTCTTCCGAGCAGACCTCTCATACCTTCAAATAGAAGGACGGGAGACAGCATGATATGAGAAAAGAAAAGATGGACAGTTTTAGAGACAGTCGGGATTTTTTACTCTGGTACTTAGTAGTGGAAGTCGCGCGTCGGTGTTGCTGTGCTCTGTTGTGTTCACGCGAATCTCAGCGGCCTGCGAATCTCTGTTCGTGCGAATCTCCGATGCCGCGTAGAAGGAAGCACGTGGTTCAGATCTTCCCTGCCAGGCGCCGCAATGATTCCGGCTGCGGACAAGAAAGCCGCGAAAAATCTTTAAAAAATTGCCCGTCGCGACACGTGCGCAAGGGACGGTAGTCGGACGAACCGCATTGCTGCTATTTTCTCTTGTTCGTGTCGTAATTAGCGTTATTCCGAAGTTACTTTCAAGAGCTGTCAATTGTTCTGCGCTCGAAAGTCGTCTGGTATTTTATTGAACTTAGTCAATTTTAGTTGATTATCCTTACGTGAAATTGTCCGGCATATTATGGTCCGATGTCATATGTATCCAACACATGTCTAACTTGAACCTGAACGACTGGTTTGGAACCATTTTTTATTCATTATAACTCATTCTTTAAGTATTCGGAAGACGGCAACTGCTCGACTAGAGTTGCTTGGCTGAGAAATTGACATTTGTGTCGATAAATAAAAAAAGAAAAAGAAAAATTGAGGCCTCAAAGAACTTGGAAAGAAACGACGGCTCGTCTAAAGGGAGATCGTTTTCTTTGCGCTGCGTTGGCTGACGCCGACTCGAAAGGCGTTCGCAGGAGTCGTTCTCACAGTTGGCTGGGTGTAATGAGGAAAGGCGAGAGTAGAAGGGACGGAAAGGAAAGTCGAGCGGCGGCGGCGGCAAAACTGAAGCGATGACAAAAAAAAAGAAAGTAATGATGCTTTAGGCAAAACGAACGTGGCAAGGCGCAAGGAGTATACGTTGACTACGCGTGCCTTTCCGCTTATTCGAGTGCCGCTCTCACACTTTGGGCTCGCTTGTTCGCTCAAGCGCGCTGTGTTCAAGCGTGTGTTTCACGCGGCCTGGGTGGCGTGCGATCGCCCCCTCCAATTTGGGGACGTGCGTTCCCTATTTTCCTCCCGACTCCCAATTTTCTCTCATTCCTCCCCTCTATACGCTCTTGCCTCTTTTTCCGTAGGTGTTCAGTTTTCTTTTTTTTTTACTTTCCGCGCTTCTTGGGCTTCTTCACCGTCGTTTCCCGCCTACCGTCATTCAAATTTGGGGACGAGATCATTTCTTTCCCCATCCGCGTCCTCCCGTTTTTCTTTTTTAACCGATTCTTTCGCTTATCTCTCCACGTGACCCTGTCTTTCGTGCCCGCTTTACTCTCCAGGCTTTCGCCTTCCCGTTGCTTTTGTTTTTTCGGTCTCATCCTCGCCCTTCGAACAATTTGCCTTGCCACGTTCCCTATTCATTCCCGCGATCCCTCTGATTGCGAGAGCAAGATGAGGATACCCGTGGTGGAATAGTGGCGTTGGCGTCGCCGTGCCTTTGCGTATATGTATGGTGTTGTTTGTTTATTTAAAACCCACAGAAAGAAAAGGTCAAAACAAAAGTTATACGGATCGCGCGACAAGAGAAATCGAATCTGCAGTCGCTCGCTCCGCGGTACCCTAAACCACTCCGTCATACAGCGTACGTTTTCTAGCCTGCTAACGACGCGACATTTTTATGCATCATTTATTGGCGCTGGTACGCACACCTCCGAGGTGTTTCAGCGTGGCAGAGCTTTGTTCCCTATCACCTACGAGATGGCACAAAGGCGCACTTTAAAAAAGTACGGTCGCGTACTTTATATATTTTTTGGTTTGTTGCTCCATATAAAGGCGCGGTAGTCGAGAACCCCAAAAAGAGTACAGCATAGTTTTGGAGTACATCGAATGTATATTTTAATACCGCTACCTGAAAGCAGCAATTTCCGTTTTGGCATAGAGGGAGCGGCTTCGCAGTGACGTGGTAACACGAGTGCAACGTCACCGGAAACCTGCGATTCGCGGCATGATAGCAACAGCTCCCAGCTCGCTGTCAGTCGCGCGAGCGTGGTTCACGTAAACAGCCCCTGAAGTGTCCAGAGGCCTTTGATTTTAATTTTTTTCGATTTTGGCTGCGCTTAGGACGCTCATTTTGCGAACCCAGATAACTTTGGAGGAGGAGGAGGAAGGGAAGAAATGAAACGCAGAGAGGTCAACCAGACGCACGTCCGGTTTGCTACCCAGCACTGGGGGAAGGAATGAGGGGAATAAAGGAGAAGAGAGAGAGAGTTGACTTGTGATAATGTCCACTATGGTGGAGCTTACTTGCAGATGCTGGGTGACGAAACTATGAAATCGAAGTAAAATATTTTATACGTGTTGTCTGGCTCCGGTGTGGGAAGAGCGTTGATAGTTCACACCACGGAAACGAAACTGCCCCTTTAGGGTGCCTCAAAATCGTGTCGGTAATGCTTTAAAGAGCGTCGCCTCACTCGTCTTTTGACGGATTTCGGGATGTGTGTATCCCTTCAGGGGTGAGGGATTCAACCTGTTATGCTTTCACGGCAAAGTTTGCGAAAATTTTAGACCTCTTGAAAGTTACTTATCTCTCTACAGCGCCAGCGTTTCCGAAACAAGTGAGCTACTGGCCTTTCATCGCGCGACATGGCTTTATTTTTTTCTTGCCGTCATATTGACTGGTTCGCCCTTACGGCGAAACTGTGGTTTTGCTACATGAGCCAACTATCAATACCTGTCGCTGTTTCTTTCTTCTCTGAACTTGACGCTTTCCTTTGCTTCGTCCCTGCACATGCGTGTCACGAATTCGCGACGCTATCCCTTTCTCTCTTGCCCCCAGATCACCTCTCTTTCTCCCTCGCTTTTCCCTCTGTCCCGCTCGTGTGCGTCTCGCGTGCTGCTTCCCACGTTTGTCAACCTTCCCCTGCTTTTCCCCATTTTCTATCTTCTTCGAACTTGTTTCTGCTCCCGCGCGACCCCTTTCGCTCCTTCCTTTCCCCCCAAGAATGGCGTCACTTAACCTATCGTCCGTGCCTTGTGTTTCCTTGTTTTCTTATCACTGTGTCAGTCGCTTTGCGCGTCTATTTCTAGTTTACTTCCCGCGGGGTCTCATCCCTTACACTTCTAAAAGTTCTACCTCGATTTCGTCCCTTCCTAGAAACATGGTTACTCGTTTCGACTCCTTTTAATTGTCCCTAACTTCTGTTTTCGGCGTTCTCGCGACTCGACACTTCCATTTCCCTGGATTGCTCCTCCACATTCCGTTTCATTAGCTTCACTCTCTTTCTCTCTTCCTTTTTGCACATTCTGTCCCTAAAACCCACCACTTCTTTCGTCTCTTCCTTATTCTTCCTCATTTTTTTTCTGGGTTCGTACTTCGCAACCTTTCATTCTATCCTGCTCCCTGCACGTCGCATTTCCTTTGAGCCCTTTGCAGTTCTCTCTCGCAACGTTCATTTTCCCTAGCAACCCCATTTTCCCCTTTCTCCCGTTTGCGATTCTCGCCGCGTCCGTTTTCGGTCCCGCTGCGCCTCCCCCCTGTTCTTTTCTTCTCTTGCTGAGTTGGCGCTACGGCCGCTTGATTGCGTACGGCTCCAGTGCACTCGGGTGCTGCCCCGCGGGCACTGTGTAGTTTGCTGTGCACTCTGAGCTGCTCGTATACTGGCGGCCGTGTGTGTGTCTGCGCGAGCGTGTGGTTTCCACTGGTCGTCCGTGTGCGCGCGTTTTCTGCTCCCGGCTCGTTGATTCCGGCTCGTATTCGTGCGAGCTGTCTTAACGAGCGACGCGTCCGTGCTATCCGCTATGTTATACGTTTGCTCCGTCTCTTTCTCTTTTTTTATCCGTCTTAACCGTGCGAGCGCATTGCCTCACAAATGCGTCTGCATTCCTGACTGATGAAGTTGGTATCGTAGTAGGGCTTCTCGCTAGTTTCGTTTGGCCTCGGAAATTCGTGTGTCTTGGCTTAAGAAGAAGCGCTGAGTCGAGAATCTAAAATAATACTGGACTCAAAGGAGGCACCACTGTGACACTACAGGCAAATATTAGGTCGATGTTGATTGCTGAAATCATCATCATCATCATCATCATCATCATCATCATCATCAGCCTGACTACGTCCACTGCAGGACAAAGGCCTCTCCCATGTTCCGCCGCTGAAATAGCGTTCCAGAAATCTAGCAGTGCTACTTTTGTGCCAAGGAAGTGCCTATTTTGGAAGAAAAGTACGCTTTAGAGGACTGCATCACCTTAGCACACTGCAATTTACCCGTCCGTGGGCTCAGCTTTCGGCGCGCGTTAAAGAGCCCCAGGTGGTCGAAATTTCCGGAGCCCTCCACTGCGGCGTCTCTCATATTCATATGATGGTTTTGGGACGTTGAGCTCCACGGATCAATCAAATCAATCTCTTTCATATCCGAGTGAACGTCTTTTACTACCAACGCCATTAATTCGATTAACAATAACCGTTAATAAGGTATCCACACTCTCTTGTCATCACCTGTTCGGTGGTCGAGTGGTCAAGATCGAGCAGAAAGCGCGCTCATGCTCGATCTCCCATTGCCGATCAGGGAGGTGGCGGGCACGAACAGGGACGACGAGCATCTGCAGACGCTCTCCGTAGTTCCAATTCGAACCCGCCTCCCGGCAGGAGCTGGCCGCAACTGCGAACCCAGGTTGGGACGCGTCCCAGCCGTGGAAGCGACTCGGTCCTTCGTGGTCGAAGGGTCGGCCCTCGCAGCTTTCGACGTAGTTGTACGCGCCGTGCCCTTGAAGGCGTCCCGTAACTCCCGGTGGATCCCCGGTAATTGGAAATAGGGATTATAGAGGGCTGGTTGCGGCATTGCCTGCGGTGGGCCTGCGTCAGTGGTCGAGGTAGAGTTGAGGTTCACACATTGGCCCTCGACTGACCGCTTGACTGGGCAGAGGTAGCGCCGCGAGAAGGCATTGGCCTCAGCTGACCCATTCGTAGGTCGAGGTAGAGTTGAGGTCATCATTGCACACGACTTGTCGGAAGTGGTGAACCGGTCCTGCTGCAGTAAACGTTCCTTTAAGTTATAAGTTGATAAAACTTCTGCCATTAAAGAAAATTTTTTTGTTCAAAAGTGGGACAGATCTCTTATTTTCTTGTAGTATTGAATGATCTGTTGCACACTGGTACTTATATTTTTGACTGATCGGATCAGTAACGAATGATCTGAGGTGCTTGTGAGAGTTCTGTTCCCCGTGTCATGAGACAATATGCTTTTATGTATACTACGATTGACGTCAACACATTCACTGACGCTCCAACACGCGCAGAGCACGTTAAGGAACTACAGGTGGTCGAAATTTCCGGAGTCCGTCACAGTGATATCGTGGTTTTGGGACAATAAACCTCAATAGTTATTGAACAGGAAAGATTAAGGCTTATCGGGCACTTCGCAGCTGTGTACTTGCAGCAAGCGTTGCATGATCGATTGAAGCCACCGGGGTTATGCGCAGGCGTTCCTTTTCATGGTGCTTGGTCAAGGTGTCCACCTTCCAGAAAATTGAAGCCGGCCTACCGATAGATAAGGTGATGCGAAGAGGGCATGATTACGCTATCGCGTTGTACTCTTGATCGCGAATCTCAGGGGGTCCTTCCTCGATCCTCCTCAAAGGTTGAATAGCGAAGTTGTTCTTCGTCGAAGCTCTCATGTCGGGGGGCCTTTCTAGGTCCCAAATTGGTCACGGAAAGTTTGTGAATTCCACTACGGATTCGTGCCACTCTATATCCGACATTCACAATTCTCACAACTCACCGCTACGCCCCCTACTGCGATCGCCATTCTTACCACGTCGCTCAGCCGTTTCACATTATTGGCACTTTATGCCATTCAATCAGTATGTGGGGTCTTGCGTTCCGAAACCGCGAAATTATTAAGAGATGCCGCAGTGAAGAGCTTCGAAAATTTCGACTGCCTGGTGTTCTTAAACGTACTTCGCACAGTACACGGGTCTTTACCATTTCGCCTCCACAGGAATGCAACCGCTGCTGCCGGAATCGAATCCGTGACCTTTGGGTCAGCAGCCAAGCAGCCTAGTGACTGATTCAGCAGGGCGGACTATCTATCCAGTTTTATTTGATTCTCACTTTGTTCAAGCAGCTAGAACAATTAGCGAATATAAGGCTTCTTTAGAAACCACTCGTTCAACTATTTCATCTATGTTTGCCAGGAGAAGCTAGCGGACTTTATTTTATTTTTGTTCTTGTGAGTTCGCGCAATTGTTTTCATACAATGCTCTTGCATTACGGCAAACTTTACAAAGTCGCCTTTGAGAGAAGCATCGAGCATTCATTTCGACCCTGTGTACAGGTTTTTCGTTCCAAGCCAGCCGGATGCGTCATTAGGGACGCCGCTTTCTAACTCGGTGTCCTGGATTGAAGCGTCGGGTTCCCTTCGGACAGGCTGTGTCTTGTGTGCCGCGTCTATCCAATTAAGGGGTTTAACCCCGAGACGTCGCCAAGCCAGTGGTGATTAATTTATCCGGCCACGCCGGGATGAGTTCTCCTCGAGTCGAAATGGATCTCTGGAGTTTGGTGGCCGGCGTATCGTGTTTGCACCTTTACGAGAAGTCTGTAAGCATCTGAACTTTGGACTGTCTGCTTAGTAACGTTTTAAGCAAGGATATGCGTTTAGGAAGGGTTTTAGGAAGGAATTAATGGCATAGAAGGAGAGATCAGCGATTCTATAGGTGGCGTTGTATTTGGTGCGCCGAGCGATCGTATCCCTCTTGTTGCACTTTGTGACCTCATTAGTGCGTGGCCAATCGCTTTAAGGGACATGTATACGTCATAGCTTACGCGCCGCACCGCGTGGGTTTGGTGTCGTGTCGTGCTCAAAAGCGACGCTTCGCTAAGAATTCAAAAAAAAAAAAAGATTCGTAACCCAAGGTGCATGTCGCTTTAGCCGATGTTTAGAAGCGGCCATGTCCTCTTCGGCGCTGAAACTGCTTCGAGGCGTTTGCAGCCTTTCCACAAGCGATGTCCGCTTGCCGAAACATTGCCCTCAGTGAACACCTGTCTCTCAAGGACTTTTTAGGGGCGAAGCTCCTTAAAGCGGCACCCGTTCGTCCCTCGTCGTAGTACCCAACATTTCTGACGCCTTTGACTTACAAGGTGGTGCCGGTGAGAGATTTCTCCTGTGCGTTGTAAACAATAAAAAATTCGCAACGTGCGCGTTAACTAAAAGCCGAATTTTCCCGTCTCTCATTCCCCATTAGCAGCCATTTACATGTACATTGAGCACTATCTGACAAGAAAGGGTTGCTACGGTATACTCGCTAAGCGTAACCTCCTTTGTTTTAGAAAGGTTTAGCGAGCGTTGGGCCGCAGTGCCATGAATACAGTGAACTAGTATATACTATGAACTCGAGGTGGTTAAAGGTGGGAAGTAGACACGAAGCGCATGCCATAAGAAAGTGTGCGTGTGCCACCTCTCGTTTAGTCCTTGGAATGTCCGCTGGTTGGCGGTGCTTATATATGGGGAATATATGATGAAAAGATGCGAGATGGTGGTACTTGGAGTGTTGAATAGATGGATGAACGGACACAAAGACAGATGCATGGACGGACGCACGGATGGCTGCACGGACGGATGGACGCATGGACGGACGCAGGGGCGTATGCATGGACGAACGCAGGGATGGACGCATGGATGGACGTGTGGATGCACGAACAGACGCACGCACGGACGGGCGAATGGACGCACGGATGGTCATACCGACGGACGCATCGACGGACGGAAGAACGAATGGACGGACGGATGCTTCGCCCCACTCTCAATCATTCACCCCGTGGATATGCTGCAGGTTTTTTTCACATTTCTATGAAATTTCATCCTCCTGAATAATCTTAACTTGTTGGCATTTCGTGCGGAATCGAGACTTTGCAAAGTAGTGCCCTATAGCGCTCACTTAGGACCACCTGTAATTTGGCGTTGCATAATAATATATGTTGCGTCGTAACAACCCCAAACCACCATACGATTATGACAGACGCCGTAGTGGAGGGCTCCGGAAATATCGACCACCGGGGGTTCAATAACGCGCACCTTAATCTAGGCTCATGGGCCTACAGCATTTTCGCCTCCATCGAAAATGAGGCCGCCGCGGCCGTGATTAGGTCCGGTGACCTGCGGGTCGGCACTTAGCCACTAGACCACTGTGGTGGGGTAATTCGGCTTGTTGTCTGTCATTATTGTTGCACGTGCAAAAAAAAAAACATAAGTCGCACTCGAGTAAACAAAAGAACAGTTGCGTACGCATCTCCCAAAGGTATTTTCAATGGATTATTCTTGAAACATCGCTCAAGAATGGCGCCGCTGGTAGACACGGCAGCCAGAGCTACCCTCGTCTTATCGCCTCGAGCGGCTGTCCAGCACAAAAAGTGGCTGGCCACTGCACTGTCCACCCTTACACATCTCTATATACCCCGCTTTCATCAGCGCTGCGTGTGTTTGTCTTGTGCAAACTCCTGCAGACGGTGGGCCGTAGGGCTTGTGCCTTTGGCTGCCAACCGAGTGGGAGTCCCCTACCGCCACCCCTAAGCGGATTCGGCGTGGCGTCTCGACCTCTGCCTTCCACGCGACAATCGCTCCTTGCGGCATTGTTTCGAGGGTCCTTGTTTCGCCGCGGATAAATTGCCCTCGCACGCGGTTATTAGCTGGCCTCCGTGACGCGCGTCGTATACGGCCTCGGGGTGGCGCATTTGGGCTGTCACCAAGCGCCGAACGACCTGTCATGGAGGGCGGCCACGTTGAAAAACGAAGGGGAAACGAAAGACGGCCTGCTTCGAGCGCTGCGTCTGCTCGGCGTAGAGACACGAGGTGTTGATCCGTGCTCCCGCAAGAGTTGCAGAAGTCGTGGTGCTTTCTTCGGGGAACCGCTTGTCGGGAGGCTATAGGGTGGGCGCTCTTTTCTCCTTCCAGGCCCGGTTCACATAAAATAACATACCGGTCGAATACCTGGTTTGGGAAAAGAGCAACAAGTGACTGACAATGAGTTGGTCAGTTCAGTTAACATTTTCCCAATACAGGCTTTGATTACACTTACTCCCCAATAGCGGCAAATAGCCAAAATGTTTATGCTAAAGTCTTCGATGCTTCAATAAACGGCAGAAATGACCGTCGGTGTCAATACGAGACATGCTTAAAATCGCCACGTGACGACGCCACGTTGTGACCGCGTCCTGAAGTCGCAGGTTGTCATAATTTTTGACGTCGTCGGGACATCCCCATCACGTGGCACCGCTGCTTCGTCGATGGCGGGCCAATCACGGAGGCACTGCTGAAAGACGCGAGACGCAGATGGCTTTCGTTCCCCCGCTTTCTGAGGCAATGCGAAACGACGTTGGCTCCCGTTTTTATCTCAGTGTTACCCGATTTCAGATTGAAGTGTGTGTGCTCTGGTTTATGATGAAGATCGATTTCAGAAACCCGGGTAGGATTTAGTTTGTCGCAGACAGTTGTGCTTGACTGGACGGCGATTCACGTTTTTTTTCCCCTATCAGGTAACAAAGGCAGTATCGTATGTTGTGCAGAAGGAAGAGAGCGTCAGTTTCCAGTCCGCTCCCCCCATTCCTCTCTTGTTTCCCGGATGTCTGGAGTGTCGTCTATACCAAAGTACGCGCGTGGCTCGTGTCATGTTGCAGCTCGACTGAGGTGAGGTCGGTGAATTCCATCTCCCTGATTGCCGGATCTGTAACCCTTGTAGTTTCATCCGCGGGCCGCTTTCGAGAAGTGTTGTATCTCGTGGTTTTGAACGTTCGCTGCTGAGGTGTGTGCTCGAGGTGTTCGTAGCCGAACTCCCGCGCCGTCTGCGGCTAAAGTGTGTTAGCCAGATTGGGAAAAAAAACCAAAAAAAAATCTGGTAAGTTTGCAGTGAGTGTCGCAGAACCGACCACAGCGAAGCGGGTTTATCCTTCGCTCATCGCGCTGCATCACGGGAATTACAGCGTCAGTGATGATTGGATCGGGCGTGCTTGGCCGATTTTGGCCGAAGAAGTTACAGCCACTAAACGAACCTCCCCCTGTTTCCAAGCAGTGTGGCGTCACAGCGAGCACCCCGCCCACCATCCTCTAATTCGGTGAAAGTGCTAGTTGGCACGAAAGTTCCGCCGACGGTATCCTTCTGCATAGCAGCGCTGCGTTTATCTGCATTCTTTCGACAGAAATTTCTCTGTTGCCGTTTTATAGTCACAGCTTTTACAAATTATAGCGCATGATTCTGCTATCATGTAGAAATTCGCTCCTCGTAGATGGCAGCCTTAAAACAAAAAAAAAGTATTGCCCTGTTCGAAAGCGAACACGTTCTGCATCTTCACAATCAATGGCGCTTGAGAAATATTTTCATGACATGGATGTAAACCTATTCAATTACGTCGCGGCATGTGCTGAGCAGTTTTAAACGAGGTACAGCATTGGCGGCAGCATGGTTTGGTCCGGCTATGCGCTAGGCCGTGGATATGATTCTCACTCATTGAGCAAAATCCTCATCGAACACGAACCGAACAAAATGCTAACATTTCTTGCCGTGAGTTAGGCTCAGGTTAACAAAACCCCGTGAAAATGGAAGGGAAGTTTTCCCACGGCATTCCTTATGACCCACTGAAAATTAAAGCGATAAAAACCTGATAATTAAATAAAGACAATGGACCATCTTCGCGAAGGGAACCGAAGCAGCAGTGGTGCGCGCGGTCTTGACCAGTGGAAGCGGGCGTCCGCGCGGGTGCTAGAAGAACGGTCTGAAATGAAACTATGTTTAGCGAGAGGGAAGTTTGTTGCGAGCGGGTGAAAGAGCCGGCAGCTGCGGGCGCTGCGGTTGAGGGAGAGATTGACGTCAGCGCGCACCTGCGAGGGAAGCGTGCGTGGTGAGCCTGACGCCAACGCGCAGCTGTGGTGTGACCTACTTAGAATCGCTCCGACACCTGTGGCGAGGGGAACGCGTTGAGGTGCGTCGCACGTATGTTCCGCGTTACACACGTTGGTCAAAGAGCTGCTTCGCATCTATTATACATTATATCTCTCACAGTTACCTCACTGCCTTTGATGCCCTCAACGCGTTTGCATATCCATGTTACTCTTCTAGACCTAATAGACAAACTTGTATACAAATGCGTGTTGTCACTCTACAAAGTCGAGCCGTAAAAATGCAAAATAAATCGCAAACAAGAATCTCCAGTGTTTCCATTGAAAAGTATGAAGTCCCCAATATTATGAGGTAAGGCTGGTGCACAGCGGCGACCAGCAGTGGTCTCGTGACCATTTGCTAATGGCGACCAAAAAACGACTGATGTTCACTACAGTGTCTAGAATATGCTATTCTAGGCACTGTATGTTCACACCGGCAAAGGCTGCATGCGACAGAGCGGAAGTCGCCAAACCGGAGAGTCACGACCGGATCTCGTTGTCAGCGAGAACTCTGGAGACCGCCGCCGATCAGCTGATCGCCGCCAGTTGAGTGAGCGGAGCAAACGGAGCACGCCGCATTTATTAGGGAGTTTTAGAATACCGTTTGCAAGCGCTACGGGTGTTGCGGGCGTAGTGGGCGCCATATGAGTTTTCGAATAGCGTTTGCCCTACTGCGATCCGCAACGCACGATCGCAGCGACACCGTAGCCTCGAAACCAGCGCTTGCGGGCAACATGCGGGCCACCATCACCGCACGCAATTTCGGATTTTTTGCGTGCGTTCCGCGAACGCGAACGCCGACTCGCGTTACGACGCATGCGCAGTGGCAGCGACTGCACCGCAAGGGCTCGCGGTGCGCTATTCTAAAACTCCCTATTGTTTTCGTCTGTTCTCGCACAGCGTTCTCAGTAGCGTCAAGGAGTTAGATTCAAGCAAAGAACAATTGATTGTCATGACGCTGATGCGCTGTGCGACGCTGTACTGCGGCGGCGGCGGCCGCATTTACAATGGAGGCGAAAGTGCTGTAGGCCCGTGTGATCAGATTTGGGTGCGCGTTATCGGAGCGCAGGTAATCGAAATTTCCGGTGTCCTCCACTGCGGCGTCTCTTGTAATCATGTAGTGGTTTTTTGGACGTTGAACCCCGCATATCAATCACCAGTCATGCTTTCTCCTTGTTTTTGTTCTCGAGTTAGAAAAACTTACGTTCTACCTTATTTACTTTCATGTTTTGTGGCCGTTTTTGTTGTCTGATGTTCTTGTGTCTCCTTTTTTTTTGCGTTATCAGCCACCCTTTACTGGCGCTAAGCCGACTGTGTGAGTAAACAAAAAAAAAAAAACATGTTGCGGTCAGCACTTCTCTGCTTTGTGCCGGGAACGATCTTGTTTTTTTTTTTTTCGGCCGCTGTGCGGCGGTTTCGTAAACTCTCCGTCTTATCTCCTTTCGTTGTGTTCGGCGCGAGTGACGCTGATTAATTGTTTGCCGCCGAAGCCCGCCTTCCGCTGTACAGGCATTCCGGTTCGATCGGCATTGTCTGCCACGACGCAGAGGCCGACAAATACAGCCACGCTTAATCGCGTTAGGCCTTTCCCTCTGCGGCCACGCTCTCTTGTAGTTTACGTCAGGCGCTATCGATCTGCTGCCTCAATTGCCATCAAGGGGTTGATCATACCTTCACGGTGCCAGGCGTTTTGGCTAAGGGGGTGAGGAGGGGCTGAAGTGCTATCGCTATCATCCTCGTGTGCTTTGGGGACAACTAAGGTCCTGATCGCGTGGTTTATATTCTTGAGTTCCCTTGAAGTAAATGGGGTGTAATTATATGACGACGTCTCTGGAAGCTTTGTGATATTTTCACTGAAGTGTATTTTTTTTGTTTTTGCGCATGAAGCGCGGTTCAGCTTCACAGCTGCGATCGAGAGAAGATTTTGGAGTATCAATTTAAAGTTTGTCTTTGTGCGCTTTTGCATTTGCACCAGAGCATTGCAGTTAAGCTCTACATCTGTGTCTATGGAAGGTTTTTTGTTGTTTATTATTATGCTATCCGCTGAAAGCTGGACTTTCTACGCCCTTGCGTTTCCATCGAAGCGCTGCGGTGTAGCTTCACAGCTGTGATCCAGGGAAGCTTTTGGAATATCCTCTGAACTTTCGGCTTTGTTCGTTTTCGCATTTGCACCGAAGCACTGTGGTGTAACTCTACAACTGTGTCTCTTGATTTTTTTTCGATTATCTGCTGGAAGCTGGGCATTGTGCACCTTAGCGTTTGCACGGAACACGGTGGTGTAGCTTTAGATCCGCCTCCTTAATGTTAGCTTTGAGACTACACACTGGAAGTTCGGCTTCGTGAGCCGTTGCAACTGCACTGGAGTACCGCGGTGCAGCTCTTCAGTCGGGGTCGGCTGAGCTTGAACAGTCCAATGGACGCGTTCGCATACCGCCGTTCGTGTGCCGACTACGTTTCAATTCTGCGCTGCTGATCGATGGTTTAATAGCATTAGTAAGCGATTGCGACGCTCTAGTCAGCAGAGGTTCGCGCAAGTGCTCTTTATCGAATTACCATAAAGCATTGCGGGTTTTATCATCGAAAGATTAGCGAACGCTCTAACCGCATTTTGAATCGTGGCGCTCTTTGGCCTCAGTTGTCTGCCGTGGTGGAGCAGTGGCTGTGGTGTTCGGCTGCTAACCCGGAGGTCGCAAGTTCGATACCGGCGGCGACGGTCGCATTTTGATGGCGGCGATATCGTAGAGGTGCGTGCACTGCACAGTGTCAGCGCACGTTAAAGAACGCGAAATTTCTAGAGCCCTCTAATACGACGTTTCTCATAATCATATCGCGACTTGGGGACGTAATATTCTACATAATATTGTAACGGGTGCAAGACAAGAAAAGTCAAAAACTAGTTTATTATGTGCGAAAAGATGGAAGAGTCCGCTAGAGCGTTCCAAAACAAAAACTGTTCATCTGATGATGATGATGATGATGATAAATCCACAGACATGGCTCGTACCCACTCAGGGGGATTGGCCAAGAATCGATGACTTAATTAAGTAAGTTTTCTTTAATATCGAAACCACCCACCGGAAAAAAGAATGAAAAAAAAATAAAGACACCCTAGTCAGAATGAATGGAGTGCAATAGTTGCTTGTCACTCGAGCAGATAAGACAACTATTCATTACCTTGAATAAGAATCAGGATAGTTAAACAATGCTCTTGTGTTCGTTGGAATTATTTTTTTCGTTTGCATGATTATTATTCACGCAATTAAAAGCTTAATTCTTTTACTTTCATTCAGGTACTTGCAAACTGCGTAGAAAACTTTCTCGTGGCTGAAGCCCAGATCGTAAGCACCGAAGGAAAGTATGTTTTCTATAGTGAAATTCAACCCCAGGCTAGCGAATGGGAGGGCTAAGAATGTTTTCCTAAGCAATTTGTATCGGCGACATGATAAAAAAATAGTGCTCTATTGTTTCCAATTCTGCACAAAAGTTGCATAGTGGTGATATCGCCAGACCAGCCCTATGTGAATAGAAATTTAACGGGGGGACACGACATCGAAATCTGGTTATTATGGTTTCCAAATGTTTTGTAGGACACCAATGACTTTTCCATGGAAATCTTAAGTGAGTAAATTCTGGTGTTGACAATATTGCTTCCATAGCGTCTGCACTGAGCGCAAGCTTTCTGTATCTTGTCGCCGTTATAGTGGCCACTTCGGGAAGGACTGATAGTACTGGCCCTTCCAATGCTGCTCGTGCTAGAGAGTCGGCGATTTCATTTACTTCTAAGCCGCAATGACCGGGTACCCATACTAATTTCAGTAGCTGCAGCTGAGGAGGAACTAACATAAGGAGCGTCTTTAAGGCCATCGATTTTGTTGACGCCGTAATCGACGTACATACTGACAGGGAATCCGTTATTATGATCGCATTAGCAGCATTCAAAGGTAGCTTTCGCAGCGCTAGAACTATTGCCAACAGCTCAGCTTCAAAAACTGGGGTGAAATCCGGTAATCTTAATGAAAAAGACCAGTCAATCGAATGTGAGTATATACCTACACCTGCCTTTTCATTCAATACTGAAGCATCTGTGGCTATAATGTTATTCGTTTCCGCGTGTGCAAGATAATCCTGCAGTCGGCTATTTAAGACCCTATAGGATTGTAATTTGGGCTTAGAGGGAAAAATCTCATCGAATTCAATCTTAAGAATTTGATTTGTATCCTGCGCAGCAATCACATCTCGAATTTTTACATTTAACCTATCTAGTTGTTTCTGGACAAAAGCAATTTGAGGTGTTCGAAAGCGTGGCCAATGGGCAAGAAAAAAGCTGTCTGGGTCATTTATAAAATCATACTCAGATCGTCTTGGCGCATAACTATAAACTTTCAGAAACGTCTGAACCGTTAGGATACGAAAACGGCAAGGCAATGTAGGTAATCGTGCTTCCTGATACAAAACATTGTTTCTTACAAACCTCGGTAGTCCTAGACACAATCTCAAGGCTTCTCGTTCCAACATAACCAGAGGCTTTATTTTATAGGCAGGGCCACCTGAGAACAATACGCACCCGAATTCTAGGATTGGTCGCATATACATTTTATAGATCATTACCATTGTGCTTCTGCGTAGACCATATCGGCGGCTGCTCAGTCTACGAAGAATTCCTAAGGCGCGTTGTGCTTTAGATGCCATGCTTTCAATGTGAGGAGTCCAGTTTAGGTTGGCATTATAAGTTACTCCCAAATATTTAAGAGATTCCACCTGTGGAATGGGCTCTTGTTTATAACATATTGAAATTGAGATGGGATCGGATAACGGGAATATCAATACTGCACTCTTATTTACATTTAAGGTCATGCAGACTGCATCTAGCCATCTCTCCAGCATATTGACATATCTCTGTAGCGTTTGATATAAAGAATATATGTCACTATGTGCCGTGAAAAATGCAATATCGTCAGCATATACAAACACCTTCACGTCCTGGCAATGCGGTATAGTGCTCATTAAGATGTTAAATAGAACTGGCGATAATACAGCGCCTTGGGGGACACCACGTGTTTGTTTGCACTTTGACGATGCGCAACCATCCTTAAAGCAATAGAACTCCCTTCCTCTCAAAAATTCCCTCACCCACGCCAATATATATTTTGGGAGATTGTGGCTCTCTAATATGTCTAATAATACTGAATGTTCTACACTATCGTATGCCATAGATATATCCAATGTCACTAGTGCCGCATGTTGTCTTTTTTTGCGAGCAAGCTGAATGCGGCTTTCTAAATCTACGTGTGCACACCAGATTGAACAATCTGTTCTGAAGCCAATTTGATTTGGATTTAATATCGAATTTTCCTCCATCCATAGTATAACTCTTTTATTGAGCACTCTTTCGATGAGCTTCACCATATTAGATGTAAGAGAAATGGGTCGAATGTTTTCTATGACATATCCGAATCCTTGTCTTTTTTGTATCGGCACTATTTTAGCTAATTTCCACTCATACGGAATCCAGGCATATTTTAACGAATAATTTACAGTGTTTAGTAGGTCACATGGTGATAATTTGAATAATATTTTATCATAGCAGTTGTGATTCCGTCCGGACCAGGAGCTGACGAGGGCAAACCTTGTATCACTTGTGCTAACTCTTCCTCTGTAACTTCAGTGACTTCAGTCGTTGACGCTGGTTTTTGTGGATCGTAAGGCTTAGTTGACGTAAATCTACACTCCAGGCCTTTAGCCATGGTTTCTAAGGATTTCTTTGTTTCTTCCAAGGACATAATCTCAAACCCTACATTATTTTGAGATGGCATCATTTTACGTGATCTCATGAACCTGAACAGCGCCTTTTTGTTACATGCTTTCGAAAGGTGATCATAATGTTTTCTATCATATTGTTCCTTAGCTAAAAAGACTGTGCGTTTGAAAATTGCAGCGTGATACTTGTAATCAGACCAGTTTTGAGGGCACTGGTTATACATAAGTTTTTTCCAAGCTGCCTTTCTTCGTCGGAAATCCCAGGCACAGTCCGAGTTCCAATATGGACTGTGGGTTGTGCTCTTTGCGGATTCCACAACGAATTCTGCATTTTTATATGTTCTTTTGATCAGTGCACTTAGTCTCATGGCTTTTGTATCTTCTTGCTCTTCAGAATGAGTTGCCAAAGCAGATTCTAAATCTTTCCTAAATTTGGTGTAATTAATAAACACTCGAGTCTGAGAGCCTGACATTATAACTTGGCAAGCAATCTCGAATAATATTGGCAAATGATCACTGTTAGTTGCACAATCACACGCACTCCACGACAAACTAGTGAGTGATGAACTCACAAAGCTTAAATCTAAGGCTGAACGAGACCTATCACTAATGTAAGTGGGTGTTCTTGAATTCAGGCAACACAAGTTATTATCCGCTGCCCACTCCCACAATCTCTTACCGCATTGATCAGTTCGGAAACCCCAGCACGTATGATGAGAATTGAAATCGCCGATTAGAATTTTATTTTGATAACTAGAAGTCACTGCAGCGTCTAAACATCGAGTATCTATTACACCTTTAGGAAAGTATGCATTCACCACCAAAAAAGGCATGCAGCCTGGTAAGGTTATTTCTAAGGCGAGAATTTCACTGTCAGGTGACATGAGCTTATGTGCAATTTTTGCTTTGAGACTTATTCTATTATGAATAAAAAAATGCCAAACCTCCACCTTTCGATGGACGGTCTAGACGGAAAGATCTGAATCTATTTGATTGAAAAGACTGATGCATTGAAAGCCAAGTTTCTTGCAGTGCAATAATATCTGGAGAAAATTTCGATGCCAAATATATTAGATCAGTTGCTGCAGAGTGAATTGATCGGCAATTCCAATGAAGAATTTTAAGTGACCCTATTTTTCCTCTAAAATAGCCTCAGCGATGGCCTTGTTTAGAATATTTTCTTTAAGAAAATCAGCTTTAGACAGGGTGTTCTTCTGGTACTTTTTGGTTTTTGAATCGACAGGTGCGATGCCTTTTTTGTATAAAGGGGATCTCGAGCGCTTTAGCGATCGGGGATCCATCTCCATTTCGTCTGAGTCCTCCACTTTCTTAGTAAGCTCGCATTGAGATACGCTACCTTCCTCTACTGAATCTGCAGCTACCATAGGTTGCTGTGGCGTATCGGAGCCATACTTCTTTGAAATTTTAGGGGAGTCACGAATGTGAAGGGCTTCCGTAGCCTGATGTGGCGTAGCAGAGTCATACTCCTTTGCAAACTCCGAGGAGTCACTAATGTTACGTGGTGCACTGTGGTTGTTTTCCGCTGTACCCAACATTTGAGCCATCTGGTTCGATAGAATCTGGGCCAAGGACTCACAAATATTCCCAGCGATGCGCTCCATTGCCTTCTCCACTGCCTTCTCAATCGCTTCCGCAATAGGGACAGAGAGTGCTTCCATTGTTGGCATATTACGAGCTGTAACACCGGCGTAGCCTTGTGTTCGTGCTTGTATTTCAAGTGCTGCTTCCTTCCGTGAACACCGTCTTCGTTCTACTATCTCTAGAATTTGCAGTTCACGTACCTTTGCCGAACAACTAGAGCTATCAGCCGCATGAGCTTCGCTACATAGGCAACACTTTTCTTTATCACTCAGACAGTTGCTAGAATTGTGACCTTCCCCGCATACCTTACACCTGACCGCTGACCTACAACCTTTCATTGTGTGACCACAACGCCAGCACTTTATGCATTGGAGCGGACGAGGAGAGAGCGGCTCTACTCTGTAAATTAAAGGCCAAGCCTTAATTTCTGATGGTCGGACTGATCCCGCAAAGGTCACAATTACAGACTCAGTTGGTATTTTGTTGTTATCAACCACCCGTCCACACCGATAGACTGAAATAGCACCTGCTGGCGAAAACAGCTCTAGTACTTCGGAGGGTGGCATGTTGGCATCGACGCCACGCACTAGACCTCGGGTACATGCTAAATGAGAAGGTATGAACGCGCTCACCGGCTGGGATGCAAACGTTGAGCACTTTAGCAGATCTAGGACACAGGACTGGTCTGGCGAAAGGCACAGTATGCCTCCTCTGCCGAACTGGCGGACCTCCGTTATGGACTGGTATTGGGCCGTCACTGACCGTAATTCCGCCTGAATGATCTTCGGGTTTTTCATCCGAATGATGCCGTCATTGTTCGGGACTAGAGCCACTGGAACCGATGATATTCCGTTGCTCAAAAAAAGATCCACTGGCACCTTCTTTGGATCCGTAGAAGCATACCAAAGAAAAGTCCCTGGCCCTGGCGAAGATAAGGGCATCTTGTCTTGTCTGAACTGCACAAAAAACACTGATCAAACAACTATTACAGTATAAGAAACGATGGTAGATCAATTAACCAACAACAGCTACTTAATTCTTGGCCACACCCCGAGAGCAAGCTTCAACGGCTAGAGCCCTGGCGAACAGCCCGGACCTCGAAGCAACGTAACGAACCAATTGGGGGATCTAATTCAGTCGTCTGCCAACGCACCGTCTTCTTCATCGCAGCTCCAACCCACACTGACTCGTGCCCGTGAACACGAGGCATGAGTCGTGCGGCCCCAAGCAGGAGTGCGCTCAAGACTGTGGACGTTGATTCTTCATAATGTCGGATGTTGTAAACAGTCTCTGTGGCAATAATATTATCTTTTTCCACACTTCGTTCTGGTTGCGATAAATCCCACTAAGGAGTCACTAAGGGGGGGGGGGGGCATGCCTCATAATAGTCCAGGCATATGCTTCAGTGCACATCAAGAGCACGGCCTTTGATTGATGTCTCGACTCATTCTTCTGTGCAAACGATATCATCCGAGAAACAAACGCTGATCTCCAAGGCGCGGCTTGTCTTGTGGTGCGCGTCGGGTTTATATGTTGACGTCGACCAGATGTGGTTCTTCTCGGCTGCAACCGATATTCGTTTCTTTTTTTTCTCTCTCCCTTTCATTTGTCTCTCCTATTATGCAAAATTGTTTTTATCGCAACGAATTTCGCCCCAACCCATAACTTGTATTGTTCGGCTGTGATTCGAACCGATGACCTCCTATTCAGTAAGTGAGTGTACAACTTGTGATGGCCCCGCCGCGGTGGTCTAGGGGCTAAGGTACTCGGCTGCTGACCCGCAGGTCGCGGGTTCGAATCCCGGTGGCGGTGGCTGCATTTCCGATAGAGGCGGAAATGTAGGCCCGTCTGCTCAGATTTGGGTGCACGTTAAAGAACCCCAGGTGGTCGAAATTTCCGGAGCCCTCCAGTCAGGCGTCTCTCATAATAATATATGGTGGTTTTGGAACGTTCAACCCCACATATCAATCAATCAACCACTTGTGATGGTATGGCCCGCGGAGTTCACAATGGCTGAGCTGTTTACTTTCTAGTACCTCCATACTTATACTATTATCGCTTGCTGTTTGCAGCTTCTACTACTGTAACAACTACTTAATTTACTGATGATGATGATGATAGTGATGATGATGATGATATTAGCCTCAAACGGAATGAAGTGGTGTTCAGATGTATCTTCAAAAGTGCGCCCTTGGTAGCTAATCCTACACCGTCCTCAGGGCTCTTAAGGCCACACGAAAAAGTGTAATAGCCATAAATCCCGCGCGTGCTCGAGCATATAAAACGCCTCACTTGAATCGTCTTCGCCAGCGAGCTTCGAGCTCAAGTTCCCCGCGCCGGCGCCTACACATGTCTCGGCGACACTAATTACACCGTTGCCGTCCTTGTGTTTTCTGTCTCCTTGGTTCATTCACTCTCACGACTCGGATCGTGGCCGCGAGAGGGCCGTTTGCGAAATGGTCTCGCTTTGTCTGGTCATATACTGCGTCACTTATGACTGCCTGGCTGCTCTTTATGTGTGTAGTCTCGAGACACGTTTAAAAAACGAAAAAAGATAAAAAAATAAAAAGTGGGATATTTTAATTTCTCTGAATTGAAGAATGTGTTGCGACAATGCTGAATTGCGTTCGCGTACAGAAAACCCATTGCGCAGTCCTCGCTAGCGCTTTGTTTCAGTGATCTGCCATCGCGCTCGAGGTTCTGATGTTTCTATTTTATATTCGTGCTCTCGTGTGGCACGTGCGTCCTCATATTTAAATGTCGTGTCCCCGTGGTCACGTTTTCTCCCTCTCTTTGTCGCTATATTCTTCTTTCGCAGCCTTTATTTCCCTTCCGTTTTGCTTGCCTTTGTGTTTCGCCAGCGTTAGTACACGATTTCCGGGCGTATCTTTAGTGACTGTATATGTTATATAGTCTGTGCAGACGAACGAACGTCGTACGCGAGAAATGTCAGCGTCGTCGACAATGGCGATCTACGCAAGTGCTTTCGTCGAGGATGTTATGCGCTCTCCGCGGCTGCCTCGATTCGGCAGGAACCGACAATAAACAAAGACATAAGCGTATTAACTGAACGAACGAATGCGAGCTTTCTGGCGACATCGGTGTCGCGACGCGTCGTGGTTTCTTGTAAATGGCCTCGGTCGCAGTTGCCGTTTTAGGTTTACGGCTTGGCTATTGACTGCGCGACGGGCGTCTGCTCCGACGATGGCAGATTCTGCTCTTGTTTCTGTTTCCTTCTCTGGTGTCTTCTCCTTTTTTATTTGCGCTGTTCCGTTGTGAGTGCATATTACCCCTCCCCCCATGCACGAATTGGGTTTACTACTACTACTACTACTACTACTACTACTACTACTACTACTACTACTACTACTACTACTACTACTACTACTACTGCTACTACTACTACTATCTTTCTGGTTAATCTCCCTCACTTGTCCCTTTGTGTTTGCTTCCTCTCTACTACGCCCCACCACGGTGGTCTAGTGGCTAAGGTACTCGGCTGCTGACCCGCAGGGCGCGGGATCGAATCCCCGCTGCGGTGGCTGCATTTCCGATGGAGGCGGAAATGTTGTAGGCCCGTGTGCTCAGATTTGGGTGCGCGTTAAAGAACCCCAGGTGGTCGAAATTTCCGGAGCCCTCCACTACGGCGTCTCTCATAATCATATGGTGGTCTTGGGACGTTAAACCCCACATATCTTTCAATCAGTCCTCTCTACTACCATCATTACTACTGCTACATTACTACTACTACTACTACTACTACTACTACTACTACTACTACTACTACTACTACTACTACAACTACCCTTTCTTGTTAACCTCCCTCACTTTTCTCTTTGTGCTTGCTTTCTGCCTACTACTACTACTACTACTACTACTACTACTACTACTACTACTACTGCTACTACCGTTACTGCTTTTTTATATCACCGCGATTAATCAGGACCGCTAACAAAGTGCTGTACAATTGAGCTGACACCGCTTTTGCTCCAGTTCTCGTCTCCGGTAGTCCCGTATTCACTGTAGGCTAATACGTTTACAGGGTGACCCACAGTTCTCCAACTGTTCACCTGGTAGTGCTTAGCCTGTGAAAGTAAGAAGAATACGAAACCAAAACTCGTGCGAAACACTTTCTTCTTCGTTTGAACGGCTCGTCCGGGAAACGTGAGCAGATTCTCGCGAAAGGCATGCTGTGTGTGTACAGCCAGGTGTAAACGTCGGCGCGTGCTTGAACGGTATAGGGAAACGCTTCATTCCGCCTGTTGCTAGCTCCGATAAAATAAAGAAAAATAAATTGGCCCCTGGGAAGTTCGCTTCGCTGGAGCTCTTGCGTGCCTCACGCATTTCGCGTGACTCTCGTTAATAATGTATTCGTCTCGATTCACGAGGGTGATGCTGGAACAAAACAAACGAGAAAAAGGGGGTGGGGCGCGTTTACCGTAAATCCCCGTAAGCGAATTGCTTTGCCCCAATTTTCTCGCTGCTTGCTGCTCGAATATGTTGTTTTTTTGTATGCTTGCTTCGCTTGGTATGCACTTTTCTCGCTCTATTTTTCCTCGCTATTCCTGGCTCACTTTCCCGTTCTGCGTACGCCTTCCTATTCTGGAGACTTCTTTCCCTTTATTCCAGGAACTGCCTTCTACCTTCGTTTTTCGTCCGCTTCGTTGCGCGTAATAATTCAAACGTAATGATAATGCTGCTTACTTTCTTTCTGCTTGCCTGTTTCTTATCTTTCGCAGACCTCTCGAATGGTAGCGATATTCGGGCAGTGTTCCCGGCCGAGTCTCGTTTAACTGTCGTGTTATACTCCCCCCCCCCCCCCATGGTAGTCTATTGGCTAAGGTACGGTCGCAAGATCGAGTTCCGCCTGCGACGCTTGCATTTTCGATGGAGGCGAAAAGGCTGTAGGCCCGTGTGCTCAGATTTGGGTTCACGTTGAAATAACAAGAGGTGGTCAAAATGTCCAGAGCCCCCCCCCCCTCCGCTACGGTGTCCCTCATAATGATATGGTGGTTTTGGGATGTTAAACCCCACATATCAAATCAATCAGTTCAATCGTGTTGCGTTACAGTGGTCAGCTTTTTGTTTGTCAAGCCAAAACAATTAAATGCCGAATTCGAGCGTCGGTATACCAACGTCTTCGGGGTCAGCACGAGAGATACAAAAAAAAAATTGTCGTGTGATTGCGTCATCATAACCTCGCTGTGACATCAGTTCATGCGGCTTCACGTGATGCCGCCATCATGAGTTATCGTTGTTTGCTTAAAGTTTTGTTAATCACGGAGGCAGTTCAGGGTTAGGTAAGCTGCAAATAGCTTGTGATCCTTCCGGGTATTCGAGGCACTGTGAAATCAGTTTGATTGCAGAGTGTGTGTATAGGGAGTACATCGACTCCGTACATCGACTCAGATGGCAAAGACGGCTTTTGCGATCCAGTGCTTGGGGAATTCATGGCAAACCATGAGATTCGTTTGTCTGTTTGTTTGTTTTTGACTCTGTCAGGCGTTCGGGTTATAGCCGGTGCTTGTCGTCAGACTACAACTGTAAGAACTAGCCACAGGATGACAATACGGCTGCCTAAATGTTACAACAATCATAAAAAGTCTGTTTTTTTTATCATTGATAGCATACCAGACTAGTCTACCACCAACTGCGGTGAATCGTGATGTGGTAGAATCTTTAGGTCAAGAAAGCCATATTCTTTTTTCTCTAAATAGTTATTCGCGTTTTGTTTTGCGCTCTTCCGCCGCGGTGGTCTAGTGGCTAAGGTACTCGGCTGCTGACCCGCAGGTCGCGGGATTGAATCCCGGCTGCGGCGGCTGCATTTCCGATGGAGGCGGAAATGTTGTTAAGTGCACGTTATGGAACCCTAGGTGGTCGAAATTTCCGGAGCCCTCCACTACGGCGTCTCTCATAATCATATGGTGGTTTTGGGACGTTAAATCCCACATATTAATCAATTGTTTTGCGCTTGCGCGCAATCTAAAGACTATATATCTTTGAAACTGTTGTTAGCACGCCATCCAGCCTTGAACTGTTTCGTTGGAATGTGTTCGTCACTTCGACATAGTTTTAAGCATTTTATTTACTACCACTCCTGCTTGGATCGAGAAGGTCTGCAGATTCTTGACATAAATAGATAAAAGATATACAGTAGCGGTGCCGCAATTTTCACGTGGTGTTACGCGTAGCGGTGCTAAGAGGCGCGTTTGTTGCTGGAGGCCAGCTTTTTTTTGTTTTTGTTTACCTATCTGAGACGGCATCAAGGAGCGCTAGTTTGCCGGCGGACTTTTGAAGCGTTTATATCAATGCCGTAACGAGTCTGTACAGACATTTCGGAATTAATTTTGTTTCAACTTTATGAAAAGAGGAACTGAAAAGTTCCGTTTACTTGATGATAGCCAGAAGTGTGCTTTAACACTACCTTGGTATGTCCATTTCCTTTTCTGCCCCGCCGCGGTGGTCTAGTGGCTAGGGTACTCGGCTGCTGACCCGCAGGTCGCGGGTTCGATTCCCGGCTGTGGCGGCTGCATTTCCGATGGAGGCGGAAATGTTGTAGGCCCGTGTGCTCAGATTTGGGTGCACGTTAAAGAACCCCAGGTGGTCAAAATTTCCGGAGCCCTCCACTACGGCGTCTCTCATAATCAAATAGTGGTTTTGGGACGTTAAACCCCACAAATCAATCATTGGTTTGGGCGAGTTGGTCCTTACTGCAAGAAAATTAGGCGTCGCAAACTGAGAGCGTCAACTTGCAAGTGACGTTTATTTGAAGCGAACAACATAATATACCATCGCACCAATCTCGTGCGTGTGCAGACCTCATGCAACAAGAGATTATGTATGCCCATCTCACAGCATAAAAAAAAGAAATCAAATCATTGACTATCCAAATGCGTAGAAAGCTAAACCACTTCGTTATCTTGCAGCGCCAAAGATGGGCAGCTGGCACACTTATCTCCTGCGTTCCTGATCGAATACGCCTCGTGATCGAATACGCGTTGACTATTTCGCGTTATGTTTTTGTTGTCTTTAAAAAAAAAGTCGTGTTTTCAAATAAAGGCTTGCAACGACATTGCTTGGAATGCTGTGCTAAGTGGCTACCAAATTCCTCATCGACACCAAAATTGTGCTGCTTATATTAGCCCTATCACTATAGAACTGACTAGTGTGCAAGGTGACGCTTTCTTCTTGCGCTGGTTCTTCCCTTGTGGTTTCCGTCGTCTAATTTTCTTATAGCCTGAAGCTGTCGTAAGGAGCTGTCAAGAATTCGTCCCGTCACCCACGATGCGTAAATGTTGGACAGCTGTGTTTGCGGTTTTCTGTTCCAAAGCCACGATCGCGACGCACTCCGTATCGGAGGGCTGCGCCAATTTCCACCAGCCAGAGTTCTTTAGCGGTCCGCCACGGTGTGTCAGTGGCTATGGGATGCTCGGCTGCCGACGCAAAGGTCGTGGGTTCGGTCTCGGCGATCGCATTTAGATGGACGCGAAATAGTAGAGGCCCCACGATAGTTATAGCGCGAGAACAGAACGACAACACAAAGACAAGAAGGATACGAAGGTCTCTGTGTCGTCGTTCTGTTCTCGCGCTATAACTATCGTCATGTCATGCCGACTAGTCCAAGTGTCCACACTTCTAAGGTAGAGGCCCGTTTACTGTGTGGTGCTGGTGCACGTTGAAGAATCCCGGGTGGTCGAAATTTCCGGAGCCCTCCACTACGGCGCCTTTCGTTATCGTACGCTTGTTTTGAGACGTTAAACCTTACATGCTGTTATCAGTTATTTAGCGTGTACAATATCGGCGAACGGGCCTCTGGGGTTTCGCAACCATCGAAATGCGACCGCCGCTGCCGGAATCGAACCCGAGACCGGCGGTTCCGTAGCTGAGCACTGTAAGCGCTGTACCACCGAAATGGCGAAATGTTGTAATTCAGAGGTATCTTTCATCTTTTTTCTTTTAAGTATCGTTTCTCCATATTGGCTAAATCTGTCGTGGGAGATGAGAAGATCAAATGGGATTTTATTTAAAAAATACACAAACACACACAAGAGTAAACGTGAAATTAAAAAAAAAAACAAAAGAGCTGAAATGGCTGTCTTGGAACGTAAGAAAAAAAGAGGAACCGGGAAAAAAAAAGAACGAAATGATGGCAGCACTGAATTGGATACATGTTCTTTCCCAAATGGCTTCCCAGGCTCAGATGTTTGGGCAGTTCAGATTGTGCCGTGTCAGGTTTTGTATTCATTGTTATTTTCGGATTTGCCAGGCGAGGTGAACCTAAATTTCTGGCAGTGTGTGGGCACCATTTCAGAGGCGACCGTGGAAAACTTATGGCGAACGATAAGCAAGGTGTCCTCCTTCTATATTCCCACTCGCTCTTTTTTTTGAGAGAGAGATAGAGAGAGAGAAGGACGAGCAGGCACTGTCCTGTTCTCCTCGAAGTGATAGGCGGCGATATACCGCCGCAAGCGGCTTGAGGAAAAATGGACTTGAGCTACTTCCCAGAAAAAGTTCCAAGTCGGTGCTTCTTACTGATCAAAGTATGTTTGTCTTTCTGGCTGTCTCTCTTTCTCTCTCTCTGTGTGTGTGTGTGTGTGTGTGTGCGTGTGTGTGTGTGCGTGCGTGTGTGCGTGCGTGCGTGCGTGCGTGTGTGTGTGTGTGCGTGTGTGTCTGTGTGTGCGTGTGCGTGCGTGTGTGTGTGCGTGCGTGTGTGCGTGCGCGTGCGTGCGTGTGTGTGTGCGTGTGTGTGTGCGCGCGTGCGTGCGTGTGTGCGTGTGTGTGTGTGTGTGTGTGCGTGTGTGTGTGTGTGTGTGCGTGTGTGTGCGTGTGTGTGCGCGTGCGTGCGTGTGTGTATGTGTGTGTGTGTGTGTGTCTTTCAAGCCCTACCAGCTTGAGTGGGTAATGGCGACGACCCACCGCTCTTCGTAAGAGCCCCTATAATTCATTCGTTCAAATATTTGCTCACTAATTTATAAAGAGGAGAGGTTCGAACACCCATAACTGATTAAAACTCTAGAAAAACTCGTGTACCTAGCAATTTTGTGTAAGCTGACGTAGTTTAGTTTGTCAATGAACGATCTCGCCGTCGGTGACGTGTTTCTTGACTGTCGCGCTGAACGTCGTGGATTGGAAATCCGGCAACGCCGGCCGCATCTCCACCGTGGCGAAATCCTCATATTTAGTTACATGTTGAGGACTCCGCGTGGTCTCGATTTCTAGGACCCTATACTGCGGCTTCTTTATATCAATCATATCTACGTTTTGCGACTTAAAATCCCAACAAATAATTATATAATCTTTAATTGGTTCAGATAATTGGTTCACACATGCAGGTGAGAACCGTTCCTCTCAAAACTTCGCGACACGTTTAGCGGGGCTTCGGCCGCGGAGAAACCGGAGGGACGTGCACTCCGGTCTGCAGTCGTTGCGAACCCTGGGGACATTTTAGTTCGAAATGGAACGCCACGTGTACTTCACGCAGTTGTCCAGTTTTTTTTTTTTTTTCAAAGCTTTAGGGACGTCCATTCCGTTTCTTTTTCCTCCTCCTATCGCAACGCATCGCTGGAACGTCGGCGCTCCCTGTCCGACCTATTTATCCTGCGAGGGTTGTTTATCGCCCGCTATTGTTTCCGTGCCTCCCCTTGATGTCGCCGGCCCACCGCCGCGTTTACACTAGCGTTCACACGCACGCACACTTAGGCACGCACACTCGTATCGTTGTCGTGCTCGACGCATTGGTCTCGATTTCCCCGGGGATGTAGACGAGACTGAACGCCGATCGAAAATGCCGCTCTTTCGGCTCTCGCTGGAACGAGCCTGCGTGCCGGTGTCAATTTAGAACGGCGCGCCGGTGTCTGTGGCCGTGTCCTGCTGTGCGATGTGTTGGGTGTCCTGTTTTGGCGATGCGCCGAATTCTGAAAGGTGCGACACGCCCGCCCGCACAAAGACACACGTACGGACACACGCACACTACTGCTAAGTATTTCGTTGTTTCTCTTGTCTATTGTTGTCTCGGCTATTCCCATCTTTTTTTTTTGGGGGGGGGGGGGTCGACAGGGGAGCTGATAAGGACAAAAAAAAATCTCATCGATACTAAAGCATCGCTCTAGAGAGGCAGTCCCGAGTCGCTAGGAGGGAACATGCTCGAGTTAGTTTAGGTTTTTATTTTCTTATTGCTCTTCTGACCGTTTCTCCTACGGATATTGTTACTGCAACTGAACTGTTTCTCAGAGCACAACACCCATAAGCTTCATTGGTGGTGCTTGTAAAAGCCTTTGTACATTCACCTCCCCTCCACCCCTTCCTTGTTTATGTTTTTATGGAGTGCCCGAAGGAGTGTTTTGAGACACCTTGCTGAAATATTACCTCCTCGTCTTTTTTTGTTTTCGTTTTTTTTCTCTCTCTCTCTCTCTCTGGAGCTGTGGGAGTTTTTTTTTTCGATTTCTCGTTGAACTCTTGTTTTTTTATTGTTGTAGATTATTCTCTATCTAAAGTCGCCTGTAAACTACTCGTTCAAAGTGTATCCCGCAGACATGCATCATAATATAACTATGTGAGCGGTAGAGAGTTTGCCTTGAAGCACATCATTCCTCTAGAGCAGGTTCCATGTTTGTGCGCAAAACGATGTTTAGTTATATCGAGATATTTCTCGAAACACGAAGCCAATTGCAATAGTATCTTCCCGTGCGGGTATTTCCGCGTATACGTGTAGCTTGTAATGCCGTATATCGTAGTTCTTTGTGCACTCTGTGGTAGTTAAGCTTATGTTCGCCAATTTCAGTAATATTCAAACTTTAGCAAACCTTTGTATTTCCCCAAGAGACCTTCCAAAGGCACTCATACACTTGCACCTACAGAATACCGCGTTGTGGTTCTAAGAGAAAGAAGGAAGGTAAAAAACGTGACGCCGTAAGTGTCTCTTGCATTTGAGGTCACCTCAACAACACCGCGCCGGGAGATGGGGAAATGGGAGTGAAATATTATAAGATAAGAGTATAAGTGTAGAGAGGGGTACAAAATACCGCGCCTACATGTGCACATAAGGAATGCCGTGTTCACCTTACATTTAAAGGCGAGGGTTGCAAAGATGAGCTAGACATTTGCAGTATTACGATCACTTCAGCGTGCAGTCATGTTGCATTTAAGATGGCAGTAAAGAAAAACAATGACTTTGTTTGGATTGAAAAACTGCACTCATGGAGCTATAACGCTATATGATTCACTATCTCAAGTACGTTATTAGCGCACAAAATCTTGGTTTAGGTTTCGTTTTCAATTGTCGCGCCGAAGTCACCGCGCGTCATGTAAAAAAATTCAGGAACCATTTTTTTTATTCTCGCGGCATCGGCTCGGTGAAGTTTGCTTGAACTTCGTGTGCTAGCACTGTGGAACCCACAGATGACAATGCACTTGATTTTTTATCAATTCAAGCTACGTAGGACCCAGTAGAAGCTTTCAAAATCTATGACCTTACGGTGTTTGGCGCGGAAATGTCAAGGTGGCGTCTTCCACCCGCATTTTTTTTTTCTTCGCGCTTTGTCGCTTACCAAGCGTCGTGTCGCTGTAAGAGTGTTGTATTCGGGATTGTGAAATTGTACTTTACTGATCCGCGAAACAGCGTTTTGGCTTGAGTGTTCATTGAAGCCCTAACTTGAAGAAAAAAAAAATTGTTTTATATCCTATTTTGGTTTTGTGTCGGCTGTCGCTAGCCATCATCCAGTTTCTTTTTCGTATTAATTACCGGTCCCCAATAAGTTTGACGTTAGTTCTCTCATCTGGAACGAGTTGAACGACCGTTAGATAGCTGTAATGCAGTAGAACGCTGCAACTCTATAGTTTAAGGTATTCTCTTTAGTTATCTTAAGTGTGCTCAGATTTGGATGCACGTTAAAGAACCCCAGGTGGTCAAAATTTCCGGAGCCCTCCACTACGGCGTCTCTCATAATCAAATGGTGGTTTTGGGACGTTAAACCCCACAAAACAACAACAATTAGTTATCTTAAAATCAGAATACCCACGTGGTACGAAAAACCCGTCTATGTCGCCGTTGTTCCTCAAACCGCCGCCAGATTATCTCAACAGCGTGGCTGCTCGGGTGTACAGATCCGTCTCCTGTCGTTTTTTCGCCGTCCGTCGTTTATATAGGACTCCTTGTTGCCGTCCTAATCATGTACCGACGCCTCCTCTATTTTATCGAAGCCAGTCATATGCGCCCGATCCAGCCGTTTACGACCCTCTCCTCTAGCCCTTTCGTGCTCTTTCCCTTCGCCTACTCTCAACCCCGACTAAATTTCAAGGCCGAAAGGCTACCGCAGTGACGTCAGAGGTTGGGGGCCCAGTTGCCCAACTGAGCATGCTCAGTAAGACTTTTTTTTCACATATTTTATTCTGCCCAATCAAGCCGCAGCAGCTGCGAGAGCGGGAGCGTTGGTTCTCCTAAAACGTGAACGAAACACAGGCTTTCTGCCGCGTTCGCGGCGTAACTGGGCCCCCACCCTCTGACGTCATTGCGGCAGCCTTTCGGTCTTGAAATTTAGTCGGCGTTGCTAGTCTTCGCGTGTGTTTTGCGGTTATGTAGGAGAAAACCCTTCATGCAGTGCCTCCCTATGTAAAGCGTATGAAGTAGTTTTTTGTTCTGCCGTGCACAGATTCGTGGTGCAAGATTCGTTTCTTGCATTCCTCGTGTTCACAATACCGGCGGTCACGCTGACTCTGGCAAAGATAAAGTGTTTCGAGATAGCGTGTCGCCGTTCGTGGCGTTATGCGGGAAACAAATGGGGAAGTGTCGCTGCAACGATACTTCGTGCGCTGCGCTGTGATGCGGCGGCGGCGTCGTCTCTTCGAACCACAAAGAGCACGAACGAACAAATCTGACAGACGTATAATATTGGAGTGGGCAACACGTCTCTTGCATCTTCGAGGAAAGCGCTCGGAAACGCGTGTGACGCAAGCAGCGCTACCCGTCATGTAGCGTCGCTTCACGACCGCTCCCTGAACTAAGGCGGACCGACGGCGCCGCCCGTTTAGAAGCGCACGTTTGCAGTGGCATTGAAAGAAATAAAGGAGGCGTTTCATGCACCAACCGGCCTACTTAAGCGCACTCCTGTATGTCGCCGGTTTTTACCTCGTCGATTCGGAAAAGTGTCACGAAATGGTGCCGCTAGTGCGCCTGCTCACGTCTATACGTCACCAAGAGTCCGACACACCCAATGCGTAGTGCTTATAAGATAAAGCTTAATCTGTGTAGATAACCCGGCAGCCGGAGTGATAAATTGTCGACGTTTTCAATTCGCATCTGTCGATAACGTGATCAATATGTGTTTGCCGCGGAAGGTCGTTGGTGATATATCTAGTTGCGTCTTACGTGCAAATGTCTAGCGATCTTTCGAGCTTGCAAAAATAATACTTTCCTTTTATTTATTTCTTGTCGTTGCAGGTAAGACCCAGCGTTGACTGCTTCTTTAGGGTCTTCCGGAGGCCGAAGTGAACTGTATGTATGACGTTTATTTGGTCTGTGCTTCACTGACGTCGTGTCGCCGACATTTATCTAGTCATGTTTGATATGATGACGCGCTGAAAACAATAAGCGTTTTCATATGTCATGGACGCACTGCGTTGTCTAGTATCAGGCCTATAGAAGGTGGTATTGATGGTGCATGTAGCATTGTAAAAGCATTTCTGTTATTAATGTATGAACGCATAATCGTACTTGTTCTTTTCTGTATGAAGCCTAATTTACGTTACTTACCACTGAGCGCTGCTTTATCGGGTGTAAACCTCTATTCTTCGTGTGCCAGGCTACTTAGTGTCATTGCCTGCTGGCTGGCTTTTCTGCGAGCATCCTTCAAATATGCATAAGGATGCTTGAGGTTTTCAGATGCGAAGCAGCTTTTGCTCTGGGTCCGGCCCTCGGCGACCGCTCGCTGCGCCTCTGCGCATGCGCAGTGGGGATGCGGGCGTTCGCCGAGGTATTCTCCTCGCGTGAGTACGAGGAGGCGGCAGAGAGCTGCCTCCACTTCGTTTTTCCTCTCCCGTTTATCTCTCCGCCGCAGCTGTGTGCTCGTACATGATGCTGCGCTCGCTCGCTCCGGTGCTCTCTCTCTGAGCAGCGCTGGGTGGTCACTTTGGGGCACGCACGGTAATACCCACAAATGAGAGGGGGTGCAACATGAGTGGTACACAACATATACCCTACTGCACACGCAAGTTAAACACTCACGAAAAGATACAAAAGAAAACAACGAATGGAAATGGAAGTGAATGCCAACGCTCCTTCGTATCCCCACGTGGTTCCCTTTGGTGAGATATGGTGTAATTTTTAGGAACGAAGCTCCTTGGGGACTTGGTCCGTACAACCCATGGGGGTCGTTGTTGGTGATGTACGTAGCCACGGGTGGCACATACCCGCTCTAGAGTGGTTATGTGCCACAGGGGATGCGAGATGGGAGATGGCCTTGCTTGGAGATCCCTGTGAGAATACTTTGACTCTTCCAGCGAGTTTACCATTGCCCTCCTCAACGTTCGATCTCTCGATACACATGTGGATTTCGATGTCGATATCGCAGACACGACCAATAATTGGCTCGTCCAACATGTGGCTTCTAGATATGCACTCAGTTGTATATCGTATGACCACGTAAAACCAATCACGATCCGAGGAACATGCGTTGACGTTGTATTTGCAAATATTCCACTGCCACCTATACAGGAACCGCTCACTCTTCAATTCACGGACTAGAAATCCGTCATATTGAAGGGACGTCGCAAGCCATCTATCGCCTCTGAGAATAAATAAAAGATGCTTTTTATATATACACATACAGGCCGTCTTTCTCATGATGTATTTGCACGATGATCTACTGGGCGAATTACACACGGAAGATTCACGGTTTTACCGACGATTATCTCTGGAGCTTCGCCTACTCGTCATTATTCACCCCGTGGATATGCGTTGATTTTTAACGTGACAGCGTTAAAGAGCTCGTGTCACAAAAAACCGCCGCCGGCGTCGGCCTCGTTGGTTGTGAGGAGAAAATCGTCTGTGCGTCTGTGACCTAAAAATGAAGTTACCGAGATAGCCGCGAAAGGCCGCCACTTGTCTACGCGTGCGTGCGCGATCGCACTGAAAAAGCCGCGCATTCGAAGAAAAGAAAAAGTGCTCAAGGTCACGAGGCGCGGTAGTGTCTTTGCCCTGCCATTCCTCCCTGCTTAGCTTCCAGCGCTTTCGTCGGGATGAGAGAAGAGATAATGCAATTGCAGCATGCGACAAACCTTTGTAACTCCACTCGCACTGGACGGATTCCTAAAATTTTTGCGGCGTTGAATTCGTGAGGCAATAAGCTCTTCTAGTGTATTCATTCCATGGTTATTTCGTTCGACAGGTGTCACGACGAAAAAGAGCCCATTCGGCGATAATAGCGCGCGCTGGTCCGATCTACTGTGTGCGTGTTTGTGTGCGTGCGTGTGTATGTAACAAAACGTATGAATAAGTATCCACTTAGCGGTTGAAGGGTGCACTATGGGCTGGATATCGCTGTCGCGTTCAACTCCTAAAGACGAAGCTTAAGGGTCGTTCAATTTTTTTTAAAGCACTCATACGTTTGGGCTGTTGTTGATACGCTACATTACTACGGGTGGTTGCGTAGCCGTCGTCCATAAGAATTTCGATCAAATAGTGTGACCGTTTAATTACTATCTATAAATGTTTACCATGGTTAGACCGCGATCAAATCAGCGAAATGTTATGTTTGGCTTGCGTCTTCAGCATGTTTACTGCCCGCCTAACGGTCGGTTTCAAATAGGTTTAGTCTTCCAACGGGAAGGAGAATGGCTGCAATTAGCAAAGTGAAACAAAGGTGTTGAAAGCTTTAGCACATAGTTGAATATTGTAAATGATTGCCGACTTACTCGATAAGAAGTTGCTTGATTGAAGCCGTGCTGAGTGGTTGTGCCCTCGTGATCTCCGACGAGAGTGCAGCTCTGGCCGACTGGGTTGGTCCTACGCAAATTCCTGACGCCGGTCCCCGACGATGACAACGGCGTAGCTCTGGCCTACTGGACTTGCTTTACGCCATCTTCTGACGCCGACAAGAGCTCTCGCCAGTGGTGACCCGTCCTCGGACTCCTGCAACCGTGTCCATCTTTCCTGTCTTCTCCTTACTACTGTCGCTCGCCGTCCCTGCGCCTCGCTCTCTCCTTCCTCTCTCTCTATCTCTTTACCTTTTAATCCTATCCTTTTAATCCCTTCTCTACCCCCATCCCTCGTAAGCTAGTGTTGAGGTGTCTGTCCTCCCCCGAGAAACAGTTACGGGGCTCACTTTTCTCTTCTTTTCATTTAAAATCACTTCCTCCAAATGCGCTGTTTTTATGCCTGGCAATGTTTATCTGAGACGAGCTCAGTCGGAATAAATGCCGACTATTTAGGCCAGGCTAATCCAGCCTGTTGCAACGCCGCAACCACCGCCACCTAGAGATGTGTGCACAAGCATCTTGTGCCGAGGCGATCATTACGATCGATTGTTGGTGTTCATCTACTGTTCATCAGTCATCCTCCGCTTGAAATCTGTTTTGTTCTCGAGGAGAGGAAGAAGAACGACGTGAAAGGATTGGAATGGGCCGGACTTGCGGGGCCGCGTCTGTGACACCGCTGCCATAAGTACAGTATAGCCCATTGTTAAAGGGAACACTTGATTGCACACCATCAATATTCCTGGCCTTCTAAGAGCAAGTGGATTAAGAAACAATCTTCATGCACATCAATAGTCTGTCAAAAGTAGTCGGAACTTTTAACCACCACCGGTACTCGGCTGCTGACCCGCAGGGCGCGGGTTCGAATCCCGGCTGCGGCGGCTGCATTTCCGATGGAGGCGGAAATGTTGTAAACCCGTGTGCTCAGATTTGGGTGCACGTTAAAGAACCCCAGGTGGTCGAAATTTCCGGAGCCCTCCACTACGGCGTCTCTCATAATCATATGGTGGTTTTGGGACGTTAAACCCCGCATATCAATCAACTTTTAACCACCAGTAGTCTTATACATATCTAAGCCGCTATGGTTCCGTAAGATAGCGAAATCGAAACACGCTGCTCACGCAGGTGTTCCCTTTAACAGTGGGCCCGTCTGTACAAGTAGTGTCCGTTGTGTTGTGTGTCTCGATTTCGACTGTCAACCGCAGCCACGGGATGGTCTGGCTTTTATGGCGCTCGGCTTCTGCATCGAAGGTCGCGGAATCAAATCCTCGACGCGGCGACCCCATTTTTGAAGAAAATGTTTGAGGCCCGTGTGCTCAGACTTAGGGGGACGTGAAAAAAACTTTAGGTGGTGCAAATTCCCAGTGCTATCTACTACAGTGTCCTCCATTATAATCACACCTTGGTTTTGAGGTGCTAATCCTCGGATATTGTTATTAATTATTATTTCGTCCGCCTCGGGGGAAGCAGTGACTACGTTGCTTGGGTGCTGACCCAAAGGTCGTGGTTTCGATCATCTCGGTCGTGGCGGTCGGATTTCGATGGAGGCGATATGAACTGTGTAGTGTGCGTTGTCAGTACACGTTAACGAACACCAGGTTGTCGAAATCGGTGGACACCTCCACTACTTACGGCGTCTCTCATAATTATATCGTGGTTTTGGGACATAAAACCCCAGAGAATATTTTATTGTTATTTCTCATTCTCTGCGTCGCTCTCACACACAAAAAAACCGAGAAACAAAGAGTACACTGGCTGCCATATGTATATTGTTGCGGTGGTTCAAGTCCGGAACCGGAACTTCAGCACCTCGCCTATTGCACGCTTCTCCCCTGTTCTTTAGGGTCGTTAACGCGGGTGGCCCGTTTTTCTCGGCGTCGCCCAGCGTAACCGACGACGGCCACTTCCATTGTCGACAATGGTTCCCCTGGCGGTGGCGGCTCCACTGAGCCTCGCCATTGCGGCAACAACCGACCCACTCCTTCCTTGTGCTCCCGCTTTTCTTCCCTGGGCGCCCATTTTGTCCGCGTCGATTCCCGCCTCTCGTTCGTTGTCGAGCCATTGAGAACGCAGCTAGGCAGCACAGTGGGACGTTCGGACGGCAAGGAGGAGGCGCTAAGGAATGGCCCGGATAAGCGAAACGGTGCCTGTCGACAGACCCCCCCCCCTTCTTTTGCTCTCCAAGGGTATAAGCTTTCATAGCGCTGGTATAGAGTGATAAGCTCCGCAGATAAACATGGCCGGTTGCATGGCGCGTGCCTTGCCCCCTCCCCATATATATATATATATATATATATATATATATATATATATATATATATATATGGGGGGGAACAGGCAGGGATCAAGCAGAGAAACATGGAGATTATGTTTGAATTGCTGTCCCTCGTTGTCGTAAGGGAATCGTAAAAGGGATATTCGTCCCCTAAACGAAAAAAAATGTTAATTCGTCGACGTTTTCGTTGTTTGCTATTTTCGCCTTTCTTAACGATAATAATCATTGCACGGGTCAACGTACCCAAAACCGCGATCAGATTATGAGAGACGCCGTAGTGGAGGGCTCCAGAAATTTGGGCCTCTTGACGTTCTTCAACGCGCACACTAATCTAAACACGTGGATCTTGAGCGTATCCGCTTTCATTGAAAACGTGACCGCCATGGCCGGGATTCGATCCCGCTACCTTTGGGTGAGCCGTCGAATACCTTAATACCTTAACCATTACAGACCGCCGCGGCGTTTTTTTTTGCCTTTATTGTGACTAGTTTGGTAGTAGAGGGAGGTGTGGTTTCCTAACATATATAATAAAAAGTGAAAATTCAAACAAATCTTTTTTATTATATTTTTTACCAGACATTCAGCAGTTAGCGTACGAGCCCAGTAGCAGTCATTTTTTAAATTTTTTTTTCAGCGCAACTTATAAGCACACATGCAGAAATGAAGACATGTAAACAGAACGATCACTCTGTCAACGACTAATTTTATTTAAAGAAGAAAAAAATAGGATAATTGTCCATTAGGTAGAATAGGCCCGGTTGTGCGGGTGAAATATTGTTATTCCTATAGTTACGGTTGGTTGTCCTCGTAGCCGAAGCACAGTTGGCCAACCAAACGATATGGCTAGTTGAACGTGCCGTGCTGCGAACACTTAAGTACGGTCGTTTTTGCAGGTCTTCGAAACTGCCGCTGAAGTCGAGTGCGACACGCCTATTGTCGCCTCTAAATGTCATCGCTGTCGTCTTTCTACATTATTCCCCCGATGTCCTTCACACGTTTGAGCCAGCCACTTTGAGTGCTGGTGCTCCCGTTTGCTCAGTAACTAATCAGCGAACCGAAGTTCATCCGCTCCACGGTCCGACACAGCTTTTGCCGCGCAAAGAAGTTCGGCACAGATGGACTAGCCTCCTCATTGCTTTGAGAGGCCGTGGCTTACCGGTAGAACTGAAGCCCCGCTGGTCCTTCTTGGCAGGCAGAGTGGTTGAGTCACGTGGTTCGTCACGTGGACACGGCTGGCGAGGCTTGCGGTAATCGTCCTGGGCTGTGTTCTAATTCTAGACTGCAACGTAGACAGTCTAGGCTGATCGACAGTTTAGAAGACAGCATCGCACCCATGACCGAGAAACGCAACGCATCTGAATGGCTAGATGGATAGATGAATGTATGCGGCTGTGCCCTTCAGATCGGGCGGCGGCTCACGCCACCTAGCCATTAAGTCAAGTACTATCACTATGTGTTGAAGGATTGAAATTCCATAAAATTAATAGTGAGTATATTAACTCCATGTGATTTTCACTCGCGCCTTGATTGTAACCACCAATCAGTTGGCCTCCTGCTGGTTATTTCTACCCGTTTAATGTCTGTTTCTCCTTCACCGACCATAAACTCCAACGCTTTGAAAAATTCCGAGCCATTATCTTAGACTATAGGATGGAGCCCTTTACAGGGCATTATCAAATGTTCAGTCGTTTCTTCCTCCTCTCCACACGCACTACATAACGTGTCTGTGCCTTCGTATTTGGCTCGGTACGTGTTGCATGTTCCGCAATACTCCCGTTCTGGCCTCGAACAGCAGGAAAATAGTCCATATATTATTGTAGATCTTTTCTTTTGCAATTTCCTGCTTGGTAGTTCGGTAGGTCTCCAGTGACGATTTCGTAAATATTCCAACCTTCCACATTTCCCTCTCTATTTCCTTCACCTTTTTCTCAACCGATCTTTCCTTTTGGCTTGGTATTCTGCTGTCGTCTAAATACTTGCTTGACAATTTTTGATTTCGCTTCCTCTGTTTAGTATCAACACTCTTAATGTACAAGTGTAGGTGAACACTTTCCGAGACCTACGATATATATATATATATATATATATATATATATATATATATATATATATATATATATATATATATATATATATATATACACAAATGGGTCATTCTATATCAAGTGTACGTGTACCCGGTCAACTTTCGACAATATCGGATCATACTGGAAAAAATCGTGGATGTATATGTGATTGTGAGAAGTTGCTTCAAACAAGTTAAACTGTGTCACGCAAATGATTGCTATCACATTTCTAGTTGGAGTAATTAGTATGAAAAACAGTTTTATCAATTTAATTGCGGTACTATTTATTGACTATAATAGTTCAATCATTCTTGTTTCAATTTTTTTCGTTTTTCCTTGGCGGAAAATTGCAATATGCTGCATGTATAGCGTGTTTTTTTAATATAAAAAGCACAAATTTTTCGGCCAGTAATATATTTAGATTTCCTGCTCTATTTGTTCCTATATTCACTGATCAAACTACTTCGGGAGCAAGTGAAGCAAGGGTTGGATATGTGCACACAATATTTCATAACCTCATTAATTCATGTTGCAATACATGAAAAAAACAAAACATTGGCTTACCATCCCGAGATGGCAACGCCCACCTGTCTCAGGTTAAACACTTTATAAGCTGCAATAATACATTCGTGCTCCCGTTGTAAAAAAAAAAAATTGTCCATCTTAAGTTTGGTTTTCTTTTTTCCACATCATCTTGTTTTTGTTTTCTGTTTGCCAATGCGTGGGTGTGCTTTATTTGTTCGTTTTTTCCGAAGATTTGAAAAAAAAATGCGCGTGTTACTCTTAACTCTTTTTGGTTGCAAAAAACATGCCTGGCCCGTGCTTCCGTCCAATCGGTCCCGTTTGTATTCCATCTCATCGCCCTGAGCCCGTCCCGTGGCGTTTGCGAAATAGCCCTCTCCCGCCTACTTCCGAGGGTGCCGTCGTACCGCTGTAGTATTTCCAAGCTCATATGGTATATTAACGTGGGTGTAAAGGTTCTACTTTCTTTCTTTCTTCCTTTTTCTTTATTTAAGTTTTAGATTTTTTTCGTTCCTTTCTTACTTGCCCTCTCTTTCTATTTTGCCTTCCTTCTAGCCTTCTGCCTTGCTTTCCTTTTCTTTTCCTTCTTTCTTTTTCTTCTTAACCTCTTTCCTTTTCTCCCTCCATTTCGTTCCTTATTTTTCTTTCTTACCTTCTTTATCCTGCTCTACTTTCGCAGTTTTGTAGTTACAGAGTTCTGCTCTTACTTTTTTGTGTCTTCATTTTGTATCCTCGGCCGTCGCTCCCTTCCTTGCTCACATCTCGAACGACACGCTGCGCGCTCTGAACCGGATGGTTGCATTCCGCACATCCATCCTCTTCCCTTTTTTGCATTTTTTTCCTCCCCGTCCAATTTGGACAAACGCAGCATGCGCTCCCACTGTCCGTCTCTGTCTGCTTCTGTTTCGGCTTACTCCAAGGTTTCCACTTCTTTTTTGTTGTTGTTGTTGTTGTTGTTGTTGTTGTTGTCGTCCTTGTAGTTGTTGTGATGGTGCTGTTGTTGTTGCTGACGAATTGCGCGTCCTCTCGCCCTCCACTATATGTACATCGTGGATGCCGATATACATCGCCGAGCCGGTGCTGTCGACATTCGGGTGGGTGGTCTGCCCGTCCATCCCGCGGTTAAACACAGGACTATTTGCGGCGTTTCCCATACGCGTTTTATCTCTTCAACTCTGCGAAAGGCTGCAATATTTCTTTCTATTTCACTTCGTATCCACGGTAGTTCTTCTCCCGCCTCTCTTGTGATATAAAAAAAAAACTCCTTCGTGGTCTGGTTATAACATTCTTTTTTGCCCTTCTGCTTTCATCGCAGCCGTCGGATGTTTGTTCGTGTTTTATTGTTAGCTGTTTTTTAATTTTGCTTGTGTCGAAGCTACGAAGTGTTCGCTCCGTTTGTGTGTCGGTTATATCCGGCGCGTTCTGTATGGCGTGTGACATTCAATCATGCCTTGTACGCCTTGTGTGAAAAGAATGATATTAAGTGGATTGAGACAGCTCGCCGATTGAACGGAGGATTCCTTAATATTTATTTTAATGATCATATTCAGAAGTATTGACATGCGTGGTACGAGCGCGAATTTATTAAATAAAAAGTTGCTCCTAATCGACCCCGCGATTCAGAATTTTATCGAATGCATTGTATTGGTTGAACACGTGCTTTTTGGCTGATTCGTTGGATTTGTACCGGATTATTCTGGCAGTAGGAAAAAAAAGAAAAGAGAAAGTAATAGCGAGTTCTTTGTCGTGCCTTTTCGCCCCGGAATCATTACGCGTAATTGTACGTGGTACTTTCTGTCTAAGTGGTGACTGCTGATGGCAAAGCGAAGGTAGCACAAGTCGAGCTTTTCAATAATTGGGTCCTTCTTATACATAATTAGTAATAAATTGCTGTAGAGTGTGCCGTGGCTTTTTATGTGAATTTTCGCCGTCGACAGTTACGCCATCCGACGTTTCAACGGTTTGAAACGGCATGTGGCTGACGGAATCAGTGGGAACATAATACATGAACAGACCTTTTTTTTTGTTAGTGTAATGTTTTTAGGCAGTAAACAACTTGGTGTATCGAGTCGCTGATTCAGCTCCCATTAAAAAGCCCATTATTATTAGATGCAAGATTAGTACATCTTTAATTACTCCCTAATAATTATGTCTTGGTATATTGTTACAAAATAAAAAAAATTCTACCGTATTACGTTTTTTTTTTGCAAGTAGGTGTTTGACGCATCGCTATACATAAATGCAGATTCGACGCATTCGTCCTTTGTTCATCGTAATCGTTTTCACGGGGAAATGTATTTACCATGCTTCGTTGGTTTCGGTTTGTTTTTTTTTTTGCTTCAATATCCTCTATTTCTGCCGTGCCATTTAAAAGAACGGTGGCCCCAGGCGATCTCGAATATCTTTTTCTTTTCTTTTTCACGACTATGATGATAGTGCTCTTGACGTCGTTCAGCTTTATATGTGGTGTTGCCATTGGCGATGCCTGACGTCATAGTCTGTCGTCTTTGCCACCATTGTTATACCGCTGCATTGCCCCAGGGTGTGCCGTACGCCTTTGAACGTTACTTTTACTGTAGTATTGGAAAGTTCGAACTACTAGACGGCTGATAATAGCCCCTCCGTGATGTGGCGTAAGCCGAAAATTTAATACGTAGCCCACGCAACCGTAGTCTATTTTGAAGGCGGTCGAACTGTCGCGTTCGATGGCGACGGTCGTTGCTTTTCAGGATTCGGAAGGCTTTTCGATGGTCTCTAAGGAGTTGTTACAGAGTGGTGCTCTGTTCTCGGGAGAGGGGACGGGGGGGACGCAGGGCAAAATCGACTGAAAATGCGATTTTTCCCATTTTTATCGCTCGATATTCTAGCATTCCTAAAAAGTACTTCCATGATTTGGCGTGGTTTTACGCGCAGTGCAAAGCATCTGAATATGGCCCCGAATTCGCTTTGTCTTGTGACTGCACTGTGGCAACTCCAACTTTAAATGGCCTTTTTTGTTCCAAACACAGCTTTTACTCAGAAAAGGAACATTTTCTGACCTCTGCAGCTATTAAATGGAACTTCTTTGACATCTTTGTTGATAACATGCGCTGTTACTGTTGTAAAGGAATGTTGTTGCCAGCAAAAATGTATTTTTACGAACGTTTTTCTTTAAAAGAAAAAAAAAAACACCTGAAATTCTAGTCATCACACATGTAAATTTTCAACTGAAGAGTGGTAATACCTATAATTTAGATTTTGATTCAGAAGCATTCCTTGGGTACATGCAATAACCAGAAGAGATTTCACCATTCCACAAGCAAAATCATTTTCACAAAAGTTCCCTCAATAACTCAAAATAGTGAAATAATTCTTTAAATACTTTGAGAATGACTGTATTTTCTCGCCTAATTCACAAAACATCTATTTAGGCAACTTGCAAAATTTTGTTGTTTAATTTAAAATACCGCCAGGCCTTCGAATGCACAGGACAGTCACAGCGAAAGCTGGAAGAGTGGCCTTTCAGAGCATTTTTAAACATTATTTGGGTAACTGCTACAAACACACCTGCACGGTACTCACTACGTCATAAAAAATCATAATTGTTGGGTAGTAGGCTGGTAGTCACTATGTTATCCTTCGTTATTCTTCGGAGAAGCGTGGTATCTGCTACACACTTGCAAAAAATTTTGTAGGAAGGTTTTTTTTTAATTCGAAGCATTTCTTAGCGAACTTCGGTGACTTTGAGCGTATCTATCTATCTATCTATCTATCTATCTATCTATCTATCTATCTATCTATCTATCTATCTATCTATCTATCTATCTATCTATCTATCTATCTATCTATCTATCTATCTATCTATATATCTATATATCTATATATCTATCTATCTATCTATCTATCTATCTATCTATCTATCTATCTATCTATCTATCTATCTATCTATCTATCTATCTATCTAGCCGTTTACGTTTGGGTGCTCTCGTTATTACCCCCTTTACTTGGCGTGAACCAAAATTAGCATGGGAGGGTAAGACGGTTTGACGAATATGACGCGCTGGTCAAGACATGAATAATCGCACAATCCCGTCGCATACGTCGTTAAACACTTCCGGCTATCTACCCAGGACGAGAACACACATGGGCAATTGTAACGCGCGAACGTTAAGAAATACCCGACATCGGTATACCGTCGACCCGACGAATGCAAAGAATAAATGTCAGGGTCCCAGCTGGAATCGAACCGATGCATTCTGCGTGGCAATAAAACATTTTACCACAGAGCAACACCAGGTTTTGAAACTACTTCTCAAATTGACGCTAATCTTCGTGACACGTCAATAGTGGCTGCAGTGCTGCATACCCGATTTTATAAACATTACATATGTACTACTTTGATACAGCCGTCACGTGAAGTTAACGCCGATTGTGGTTAGTTGTCATGCGCTGAGGTTGAATAATGTAGCAGTGTCGAGGGCCAGCATCCTCGCGAGCATCAGCGCTTCATATCAGCTTCCGGTGTTGCTAATACGCAAGTTCCAGTTGGCATCGTTGCACAACTGCATGCAACTGGTTATATAAACGTCTGCAACTTTCCAACATATGTCTATGCATGCAACATCTGTACATATATATATCGTCACTTCATGACGTGTCGCTCAATAAAAAAATTGCCACACGGTCACCTTCCCTCCGCATGTTTCGCATAACGTGGATTCCCAGGTACGTGGGATCTGCCGATTTTTTTTTTGTGTGGAGTTGCTGTTGATAATAAGGAGTTATGCATGAAGTAGGTATACACCACAGTTAACAGGTGATCAAGAACAAGAGTTTGTAATATGTTTATACATTGGACTACCCAATCGTTATGAAATTCTCATTGTGGGGCGCCTGGTTGGTCCTTTGCTGTTATAAAACGCTTTGTTGCTCATATTAACCTGATTCCTTTCCCACCAGGCCTGCCTAAGGCTAGTTTGCAAGTGAGTCCCAAGAACTGGCGTGGCTTCAGTGGTAGAATACTGGGCAGGCACGCTGGTTACCCGGCTTCAAATTTTATTGTGTCCTTGGTGTTTTTTTATCACAAGTTTTTTTTTCTTATTTCGTGTGGTAGTGTTTACGGACACCGGTGCTGGCGGACAACTATGGCGCCGCACGCGACCCGTACCAGCTTTTGCTGTAAAATAACAAAGTGATGGGCAGTAGTAGTTCCATGCCTGTCTTTGTTTGCTATCCACCTTCTCCATTTCTCTCTCTCTCTCTTTTAAGAGTATCTTGCAAAATCGACAAGCCGTAGCGACATCATCTATCATAAAAATGTAACGCCGTGTAGCGGGGGGTTTCGTAAACGGTGTGGTATTGTTGCGCATGTCCTACTTCGCATAGCGTTTCTATTGGCCGCTTAAGTGTATAAAACATTAAAAGTTGAGACCGCTATTGCTTTTCGTTTGAGTGCACGGGCGCGTCGCCAACAGCCAATTTGCATTAAGGGCCCCCTCAACCCTCCCAAGTTCAAAAATGAGGGAATGACTTCTCACTCGCCTTCACCACTCTTCTCGCAGGCGCTGTGTTTTTCGCCCCTTGTGTTTTCTTGAGACAGGCGAACAGTTTCAGCAATAAGCATAGAGCCTATCAAGATTTCTTGCTTTTTTGTCATCTCGCTGTCATTTCCTCTAACGCCGTGCAAAGACGCACAGAATGAAGTGGAATAGGTTGATCGCGCGTAGTGGTCATGTGGATCGTGCGACTTCATGGCAAAGTAGTGTAGGCTACGATTTACAACTGATTTCGTTTTTGTAAGGACCTATCGAGAGCTCATTTCTTCGTGACGTCACTTGAACAGACTGCTGACGTCAGAAGTTCTTCCGGAAGGACGGGAAACGTATTTTTTGGTAGTTGTTTACCTTGAAACTTTCTTGCCTGTGACGGGTAGGGCGCGGTAGAATATGGCAGGATCGGAATCTTCTGGAAACAAGTGTCGCGACCTTCTTAAATTTTGACGAATGCTGTAGTTCGATTCGTATGACTAGAATGAGTACAGTACGGAATGTATGCGCGTAACTGCGAAGAAGCTGCAATTCATTGTGACTGATTTTTAGACGACGCACGCGTTAGTTTTTCGTGTTAGACTTTCTACGATCGACGACCATGCTCGCCGCAGTTGCGGAAATGTGGGTGTCGCGGTGGGGCACACAAGTTAGTTGTGTCGTACGTAAGTCGGCTTTGCCGTAAACATTATAGCTTTGCCGTACAGGCACCAGCTTTGTGAAGCACAAGTCTTTTCGCACCCAGGTTCTTTTGGGGGCACAAGTAAGCCTTGAAGTAAAGTAGTTAGCTATAGGGAACACGTTTAGGTTTGCTGTACACAACCTGGCCTTTCCGGCTGCCCAAGTTTGTCTGGCGGGGCACAAGATAGCTTTGCGAGGCACAAGTTTGCTTAGCTATACACAAGTTTGCTTTAAAGTACCCTACAGTTAAGTTTATGTGGCGTGAAACAAGTTACCTTTCCCGTACACAAGCTAGCTTTGTCTTACTCTAGTTAGCGTTGCCGTACTTAAATTGCTTTGTGGGGCGCAAGTTATGTTTGCCGTGCCAAGTTACTTTGCTTGGCGCAAGTTAGCTTATAGCTATACAGAAGTAAGCTTTTTGTCATAATAATGTACCTTTGAGGGGCACAAGCTAGCTTCGCGTGGCATAAGTCAGTTTTGCTCTTCCAAGTTGACTTCGCTGGCCGTAAGTTGAGTTCGCCGTACGAAGTTGCCTTTTTTTGTCTAGAAGTTAGCTTTACCGCACCGAAATAGTTTTCCGGGAGCAAGTTCGCTTGGATGAAAAGGTAAATCTTGATTCAGGGCCTCTGCTGCTTAAGTCTTCACCGCGATGTCTTGAACATCAAGATGTCTTCAGCATCGTTGTGTTCTCTGCAGTTCTCTCACATACACCAATAGAGCAGTGACCATCTATGCATTTGTGCCTCCCTAGAGAACGTTTTCTTTGTCATTGATAATAATATTTTCTCCTGTCCTGCTGTCACGATAACATTTATCAACCTTCCTCGGCTGGTTTTTATTCGGTAGATCGGTGCCTCGTCCTTGCTTTCTCCTTCCGCCGCCTCGAATCCAGTCGCACGCTTGCGAAATGTTATAAAGTATACGGGGACACGGCGATAGGGCGTGAAATGTAGCGGCCGTGCGGGCACATCTACATACGTAAAAAGAAGGCACACAAAGGGAGTAAAATGCGACAAACGATAAAGCGCGTGGAAGTCGGTCTGTAGGCGTGGGCGAGAGATGTCAGGGAATCCTAGATTTCCTCGGGGCATTTTAATATGAATAATGCACCGCCGCTTTTCCCTTTTTTTTACGTCGCACGCTCTTCAATGCCCCGCGACTGACACACCCTCCTCCCGCGTTCTACTCCTGCCCTCGTGTGTCTGAGGGCCTTTCGTCATCGGTTCCATGGTCCACGCTGTAACATTTGAAGTGAAAAAGATATAATTGTACAAACACGCACGAACGCACGCTCACATGTGTGTGTGTGTGTGTGTGTGTGTGTGTGTGTGTGTGTGTGTGTGTGTGTGTGTGTGTGTGTGTGTGTGTGTGTGTGTGTGTGTGTGTGTGTGTGTGTGAACCTAATGTGAAAAAGAAAGAAAAAATGAAAGGCAGGGAGGTTGTTCTAAAAGACAAGGCGTTTAGACACGGACAGGATAAATAAGTGAGAAAAGAACTGCATTTCACCGCTTTTTGTGTTTGTGTTTCCACAGCCTGTTTTCGTAGACTAAACACTTAATTAACTAGCTCATATATCTGCTATTCAGGGAGGCTAACCAGGTTGAGCCCGGTCGCTACCCTAAGCTGGGGGAACGGGAAAGAAAACTATAAGGATGAGAAGAGAGAAAGAAAAAGAAAACTATCGATAAAGCCCTGACGCGTATGCAATACACACACACACACACATAAAATAAGAGGCAGGTAGCCATTGGGCGCACAGAGTTGAATTGCCAAATAAGGATGCATTCGGCCCACCTCCTTCCTGTCTCGAGATCCCAGCCAGTTTTCGACCCGGGTTTTTCGGAGATAGATGGGAGGTTTTCTTTTTTCTTATCGTTTTAAAGGGCGTGCGCCTTTCCCCACCGCCGCCTGCGCATATGTATCTCGCTCGTCACTCTGCCTTGCGTATTTCATGCGCATATTTCTTACGCGTTTTCACATTCTGTCACAGCCTATGTGTGGCCGCACCAACCATCATCGCTCGGCTTCTGACCCGCAGGTCGCGGGATCAAATCCCGGCTGTGGCGGCTGCATTTCCGATGGAGGCGGAAATGTTGTAGGCCCGTGTACTCATATTTGGGTGCACGTTAAAGAACCCTAGGTGGTCTAAATTTCCGGAGCCCTTCACTACGGCGTCTCTCATAATCATATGGTGGTTTCAGGATGTTAAAGCCCACAAATCAATCAATCAATCAAACCATCATCGAGAGGCGGGTCGGGGTTCGTGTAAGTTTCATTAAAGCGTTTCGCAACGCTTCGTAGTCGTTTTTACAGAGTAAAGTCACGGCGCTGGACCGGGGCAGACGCGCGTTTCGGCTTGACTACCATGGCCTTGTGATCGGTGAAGTGCAAACTGAGAGGTTCCTGCAGACACGCTGCGTCGAATTGCCAGTGGTGGGTGCTGTGGAAAGCTTGCTGTGGGTGTGGGAGAGAATGATGTCAGCGCGTAACTGCGAGAGAAACGTGAGAGGGGAGCGTGACGTCAACGCGTAGCTGGGGCGTGACCTACTTGGCACCGCTCCAACACATTCGGTGAGAAGGAAAGCGTTATGGCGCGTTTGTACGGATGCACTTACGTAGGGCGTTACACACGTGAGTCAAAGAGCTGCTTCGCATCTATTTTTTTCCCGCTTCAAGATAAGAGGATGGCGCTTAAACTTCAGTACTAGCACGTTTAATGTAGTGCAGCCTAAATGAAAATGTATTTGAAATATTTGGCTGGTCATGGGGCAAAATCGTTGAAAATGGGCAGACTACTCGCTAAGACTTTGGTTTTCCGCCAGTGCTACGAGGTCGCGCCGGTGCCCCATACCGGAAGCCATCCAGGACCTGTGCTCGCAAACAGCGAAAGGAGCTAGTTACCGCGTGCAGCGTGGTTTATGTCGTTTCCCGAGGAGCTTCAGAGATGCCTGACGTGTGGGCCGCACCACGATATGCCGTGGGAAGCAGTGAACGCTATCAGCGCCGAAGCAGGGATGAACGCGGAGCCGGAGGGATTGACGTCTACTGCTGTGGCCAGTGCCTTGAAAGGAAGCCCGCCTCGGTTCTCGCAGAGGCCCTCTTAGCTTTAGAGCGTCGTAGGGAATGTCAGATTAAAGAATAACGAACAAAAAACGAAACGAGAGCATCACTTTCGTCTGTGTCTTTACGGCGCGTGGTTCATCCTCGTAAAGATGGGCGAGCGTGTCGGGCCAGCCATTACTACGATGGAAGCAGAAGAGTATTTCCTCGTCTTCTCGAAAAGGCTGTCGCTCGTACAGCTCGGAAAACGACGATCATGAAAAGAGGGAAGCAACGCGTATCGGGCAGTTACCGCCCCTGTCAGCGCCGCGATGCTTCACCGCATGGGCTTCTCGCTAGCAGTGAAGCCTGCTTTGCGGAGGATTCTGGGCGCGAATTTACGTGTACATTGGTGAATTCCTACTTCTCGCCGAAAATTTAGGTTCGACACATCACTCTTGTATGTTAAATTATCAGATAAAAGGCTTTAAGTTACAAGACGTAAGCAAACTAGAAAAATGTTGCGCAAAACACGCACCGCCAGGAATATAAAAGATACAGACAACGCTCTACGAGAAAAAGAAAAAGGAGTATTCGGGGAGTAGTTCCGCTACACAGCAATAATAGTCATCTGACTAATTTGCGTTTGCTTTCTTGAAAACTCGGTGCTGGCCACTTTAGTGTCGTGAATGATATGCCGCACTGATAACGCGTGCGCCGTTCGCCACCGTGTACTACTGGAACCGTGGTGATAGCTCGAGGAAAGTACTCGAAGTAGATGACGATTATTGTTCTGCAGCAGAAACACTCCTTAAATGCTCGATTTTTTTTAGTGAGCCCTGCGTTGGCCTTTGTGCCGTTTGTTTTCTAGTAAGTCGTACCAACACGCTCAACTATCCGCTTAAAATGTAAGATAATTTTCAGGTTCGTCAAGAGTTTTGAAAAAGTTAACTAATTGTGGATCTCATGGTTCACGGAGAAACAGAGGTATAAAGGCGAACAGCACGATGCTCCTTACTTGCGAAGTGAAAGGAAACGTACTAATTAGGGGAATCGTCGTTAATTAAAAAAAACGGACGCCCTCATTTCGCTACTGAAGACTATCCCTCCAGGCTCCAGCATACGAGTTGGAGAACCACTCGCCCAGAAAAAAAAAACTAAATTTCATTACACTTGCTACACTGCACTGGCCGAGCTAGTATAGTTAAGAAACTGAGTAATATAGTGGGAAAACCGGAAAACGAAAATTCAAAACAAACACCAAAATGTAGGAGGCTAAATGGTTTTCATAAAGCTGCAGATTTATTGTGCGTCGGTGTTATCGCTTGTCTTTCGTTCTGTGGAAGCCACTCGAAGGTGTGTTCCGTCAAGCCCAATCAAAGGTTTTCCTACATTTTTTTTCAGTGCTCCCGACGCCACTCGTTGGTTTAGCCGCTCTCCAAGAGGTTTGTTAGGTGGAGATTGTGCTGGGAAGCTTAACCTTTCTGTTTTGACAGATGCCCAAGTCTGGTGCGTGGCGCGGTAATTGGGTTAGTCTGAAGAACGCGCCTCAAGTACTCACCCATCCTGCGGTAGTAGGCGTAGCGGATGAGTGTCGCTGTATTCGTGGCGCGCACCAATAACCAGTGTGCGTCTCTCTATCGCTGCCTGTTGACGGATGGCTGTGCGACATCAGTTTTTTTTTTGTTCGCTATCTCATTCATATTTTTTATATTCCATACTGCGTGTCAGATATTATTTACCTTGTTTATTCCCCTTTCGCTATCAGTGTTTTTCACTCACTCACTCACTCACTCACTCACTCACTCGCTCTTTCACTCGACTTATTTACATTATCGCTATTTATGTGTCTAATTCTCATCTTTCTGCATCTTCGCAACACCAATCTGCTACCTACTTATCTCCCTTTATGTAAATGAAACTTTCATGAGATAGATTTTCGGGGTGGTGATGGCGTGCATCTAAGCATATCTGCTTGTGTGATCGTTTGTTTGATACTCCCCGTATAGCTTAGAGGGTTGCTGCTTGAATAGCTTAGTTTCTCTTCGACACATCGGGGAACACCAAGTAATGGCAGCCGGATTTGTAGAGCTGGGGATTTACCGGTGCCAAAGATACAGTATTGTAGGTATTGATTGTTATGCGGGGTTTAGCGTCCCAAAACCACCATATGATTATGAGAGACGCCGTAGTGGAAGGCTAAGGAAATTTCGACCCCCTGGGGTTCTTTAACGTGCAGCCAAATCTTAGCTCACGGGCCTACAACTTTTTCGCCTCCATCGGAAATGCAGCTGCCGCAACCGGGATTCGATTCTGCGACCTGCGGGTCAGCAGCCGAGTACCTACCTTAGCCACTAGACCATCACGTCGGGGCACGGTACTGTAGGTACTTAGCGCAATTTGGTAATCCCTGGAAAAAAAAAAGAACTCACCATCACACACGCTTGCAATCAAGAAACCCACACCACACACAGTGCTCGGGGATGTCTGTTTCTTTATTGCAAGTGTGTGTGAGTGTGTGTTTCGAGGGATTACCAAATTGCGCTATGTTCCTAGAGTATGACGAGCTACCAACTAAACCAACCAACGAGTTCTGAGAAAGACACCGTGTTCTGCCAGCTTGTATATCGGCTGGTTACCACATCCAATGCTCTGTTAATTTGCAGTAAATGTGAGGACAGCAACTTCGAACGTATAGAGAACACCGTAGTGGATGGAGTCTGGGGCTGCAACTAAAAAGTTGAGACGATCATCGTGCAGTGCCACTATTGTTTTGATGTTTGCGGAACCATCGCAGCGCCGAGCGAGTTTCCTGTGGTGAACTTTTGTTGCAAATCTTTATTGCTCCGTCCACTGCGCGTATAGGGAAAGAAAAGTATAAGGTAGGGAGGCTAACAAGAAAAGCTTAGGGAAGTGGAGTAGAAGGAATAAGAGGTTGAGGAGGGAAGAAGAGAATGAGAAAGAAAAAAAAGTGAACAATACCTAATTTGTGCTAAAGACTGCGTTGCCGTTAAAAAACTCTAAAGATTCCTCATGTATCCACCTCGGTCGATTCGAAGGCAAATAATAATAATAATAATAATAATAATAATAATAATAATAATAAATACCGTCTCCCGCAAAAGGAAACCCTGTATGGATGCGAAGCAGCGGGGAGATGGTGAACGGCTTGCATAGAAGCTCGCCTACGCCGCCTCAAGCAGGTGCACCAACATACGGAACCTCTACCCGACTAAGGGCCCTTCCACGCGCTAGCCGCACAGCCACAACGCACGTGCCGGAACACCTTCCGCACACAAGCGGAGGGTGAAAGGGCGTCGCCAATTGGCTGATTTGCCTCCCCGCTTGGGCAGGTGTGCCGCCAAGTGCGTTGTGGCAGTGCAGCTAGCGCATGGAACGGCCCTAACGCTTGCCGGTCACCATCGCTTGATGCCGGTGACCGCACCCGTGAACGCTGCCGGTGACCATGACTATAGCACTGCTAAACAGCTGATCCCTCAATGCACACGCCAGAGACATCTAACGTGACCCTTCACTAACTTAAGCGGACGCGCTCCATCTCACGGAAATGTGGAACGCCGCAAGACCGATGATCAACAGCTACGAAGAAAGCAGATGCATCCTGTCTCACGGAAACGTGGAACCCGTTTTCCATGGTGAGGGTAGGTAGGGAAACGTAGGAGAGGAGGGAGAGGAAGGGGATGCTCATGCGCAGTGCAGGTGTGGACGCCGCACTGCTGAGGAAGAGTGTCGTTGCTTTTGCCGGTGACTTGGGAGAGAGGAAGGAGCGTAGGAAAGGAGGGAGGAGGGAGACGCATGCGCTCTAAGGGTGTTCACGCCACACACTGAATTAAACTCCGCCATAATTTGCCTCGCATATAAACAAACGTTTTTTTTTAATTATAAATCGGTGCATTCAGCCTCCCACACCCCTCTCTGAGAACTTATTCACGTTAACTTGGATTTCGTGGGGCCTCGGGGATCGGAGGCGTTCTAAGTTATCTTCACTTCGCTTTGGTTGGAATGGCCTCTGGGATTGACTCGCGTTTGACGAAGGAATGACGCCACGAATTATAATGTGCAACATCATCATGATGTCATCAATTTATGCTGTAATTTTTTTCTTCATAATTCGTTCTGGCGCCGCTCAAATGGGATGCTGAAGCGGCCATCTTTCGCGTATGATAAAGCATATAAGGCTTCCGTTAAAAAAAAACATACTAAATTAATAACGTCAATAAAGAAGACAAGTAAATTCACAGAACCATGTGGGACTGCACCACAAATCAAGGTCGTTTGCATGAGCATTGTGTGACTTAAATAAAGCGAGGCCACGCCGGGTTACTAGCGATCAATGAACCATTCGTTCATGGAGAAGAAGAATTGTGACTCAATATTCATGGACTTAGAAAAGAAGGAATATAGCGGCAAGACACACGGCTGTCGGCGCATCGAAGAGCTGCTGAGAGAGCTCGATTGTAGAGCGCCGTCTGGCGGCGTCTCTTGTGGACGCACCCGCGGGCATCTGTCCGCCCCCGAACTCCATCTTCGTCGCCCTAGCACCTCGGCATGTTTGGCTCCGCTTTGGCGACCCTATATGCAACTCGTCCCTGTCGGCACTTATCTTCGCTGTCGATCGTTCGTGCCTTTGCCAGCATTCGTAGGATCCCCTCTCGCTTTTTTTTTCTGTCTTTATATTCTCTCCCCATTCGTAGTCGGCTAGGCGCTTGATGACTGGTTTTGTTTTTAATCTGGCTTGTCGACATCGTCCAGGGGGCGTACTACAAAAGGACCGAAGCATTTGTGCACGTGTTATACGCGTGCAATATTTTTTAGTGTTTATGTGTGTACAGCATCGACGCTAGTTGTACTTACAAACCAGTGCTTTTTTTTTTGAAACAGTGCCTCTACTAAGTGGCCCTACCGCTCAAGGCCAAACGAGCAGTGTTAATGCAATCGATGACTCATAGAACGTTTTTGTGCTCGCTACAGTAACCGTTGCTAAAAATCGCACGTATAACATATTAGTTTTGCTGAAATATCAAGATCTCAATAGAATTGAAACGAGGCTACAAAGGAGGTTCTTAGTTACAATGACCTAGCTCATAGCTTCTGTAGACACTATTTCAGAACAATTCAATCAGTTATGTCGGAAAAGAAAGTTCATCAGAACGCTACACTCACTGTAACCGTCGGAATCAGTAACATTCAATGTTCAGTCTCAGTACAAATATTTAATGCGCAGAAAGACGTCGCACTTTCAAACACTGCGTCTGAACTTCCTGTAGAAAAGTAACTAGGTTGGTTAGCACTTAACGTAACAGAATGTCCTAGTGATTTCTTCGACAATAGACACGCCTAAACGTCTTAGCGCCTGATTTTTTGGTATACCTCGTCGGAAACTCCCTTCCCCAGTACAGGAGTACAGGGTAGCAAACCGGATGTGCGTCTGGTTAACCTCCCTGCCTTTCCTTGCATCTTTATCTCTCTTTCGTCGGAAACTCGATGTTTGAAATCGCGTCTTTCTACTTGCCGAGACGATACCGCTCCTGCTGCGCTGCACCGTACTGCGGAACAGCCGGAGCGTTGTGTACAGAGGCGCCTACTCGGCGTCGATATCTGCGGCGCCGTCGACGCTTTAACGCGAATCCCGGCGTCGACGCGTTGGCAGCGGCGGCGCGCTTCCCGAATTGGGGACTTGTATCCCGTCGCGCGCGCATGATTGATGAACGCTCTCCGACGCCGTGAGCGCGCGCGTGTTTCACCGCCGTCGAGTTTCTTTGCGCCCCCTTTTTGTGTGGCGTCGCTCCCCTTTGCTCCACCTCTTGCACCGTTGCCCTCTCCCCTCGTTCGTCTCGTCTCGTCTCGTTTCCAGCTTGGTCGCGTGCTCTCTTATCCGTCTCCGTTGCTTCTTACATCGCAGCTCTCCGCTATCGAGTCGTGCCTTGTTTCGGGGATAGAAACTTATCACCATCGTGAACTGGCTCGCGCCCTTTTGCCGCCTAATCACCACTCTGTACAGATGGCTAACACGAGAAGCTGAAACAGGCGGCCCATAATTATCATGTAAAGCATGTCATAGCATAGCCTAGCTCAGTATAGCATAACATAGTATATTATAGTATATTATAGTATAGACATTTTTATAGTGCAAAAGCCCAGGTCCGGTTTGGCTTATGGTGCTGTACACCGACGCCTGAAAAAAAAAGTCTTCACAAGAAGCGCGCAGACTTGTCGAAAGAGGAACTATTTAAGCTGTTCACACAGTGTGGGCTGCTCGCTACAAACCTCCTTGCAAGCCACCTGACTGCATCGCCGCTTGTAGACTTGCCCCAAGCTTGGCGGGTCTACAATCTCATCTCCCTTAACTTACCATCGTCATCCGTTGATATTTCTTTTCCCTGCCCCACTGTAGAATAGCAGGCTAGGGAAAAATGTGACTCAGGCTGACCTCTCTCCGCTTTTGTAATTGAATTCTCTCTCTCTCTCTCTTTGTCTTCTGCTGAATCGAGATTTTTAGCTTAGGACTAGAGAAAGCTGAGCTATTTTCTGCGTGTCAACAGTTATGTTTCACGTACACCACCACGCGTGCATGCCTAGATAATTTTTTTTCTTTTTGCTTCAATCTACGACACGTACGCACACTGGGGAATCGGTGAAGAAATGCGAAATCGAGAATTTGAAATGATATTTCAGGAATGATAGGTGACATAAAAAATAAAGAAATCAAATTGAAATAATACGTAATACTATAAAGCAAGACTACTAGTAGTATGCTATTCAGCTTGTATTTGGGACTGCCGTAATAACCTGACGGGAACAAGCTTGAAGATATTAGTTAGGTGTTGGCTTATTTTAATAACGAATAATTTTAAATACCGAATGTAAATAATAGTTATGGAGTAGTTATAATGAAATTACACGCGGTATCAAGCTTTCGCGCTTTTCTATTCCTTGATGTTGCGTATTTACAGCTGTTTCCAAGTGTTCGTGGTGTCTTGACTCCCGTCTTGTGTCCGCGTGCGCATGCCCTGTCTCTTTTGGAATCGAGAATCTCGGTTTGAGAAAAAACCATGTAGGGGATGCTATAGTATACTTCAGAATTGCAGGTCTGTTTTCACGGATCTTGCCCATTCCTTTCATCTCTCTTTATATATTGCACCGTTTCTCTAGTTTTCTGGGTTTCTGACTGTCTTGTGTTCGTTTCCTGCGGTCTGGGGCTGACGTGGCCTTTCTGCAGGCGAATTTAATTTAGCGTCGAAAGGTCGTTATATTTTACAAACAGATTCTCCTTCTCGGCGTCTTGATTTCTCCACCCACATATCACATAGGACATAATTAGTATAACCTTAAGGGACAGGAAGGCACTGGAGTGGCCCGAGGAACAAACGGGAGTTGAAGGTATCATAGCTGAAATCAAGATGAAGTAATGGACTTTTGCCGGGAACTTAGCGCGCAGGCAGGATAACCGCTGGTCATTATGGGTAACCGACTGCTTTTCAAGAGAAGGCAAAGGCGCGAGGGGTAGACAGGAAATTACGTAGGCGGATGAGACTAAGAAGTTGGCAGTCATAACGTGGCAGCAGAAAGAAAGCACATGGCTTGGTTGATATTGGTGGCCCATGGCAGAGGCCTTTACCCTGCAGTGGTGGCCGTAGTCAGGATGATGATGATGATGATGATGATGATGATGATGATGGCTTTGGCAAGGTAAAAAAAGCCTCGGGGAGTAGCGCGCTTCATTTCAGCGCTTTTCTCTGTGCGTTTAGGTAAACACTTGAAATGAATATTGTGAGGTGTATGGTAGGAAGTAGTGTTGAATTTTGTGCCCCCTCCTTTTATCAGAAAACGTAAAAAGAGGCGCACTACTCTAAGGCAACTTAAAAGCACGGTTTCCGCTTCGTTGTTAGAGAAGTATGAAGAAAGTGCCGCTACAATTGAAAGTCGCGAAGCCGTTTACACTTTGGTTATACCTGCAGTGATGGAAGTGCTGCTCAAATCGGTCCAAACTGCTCCGAAAGAGAATCGCTGCGCCATGCTGCTCCAAACAGTAGTTTTTGTTAGTTATTGCTCCAAACCTGCTCTGAAATGACGCCGAGAGAATCAGGATGATGAAGTTTTACTGTATGACTGACGCGTAAGTCCTATAGAAACTGAAAAGAATATGTGTACTATCATGCCATTGTGCTACTAGTGTGTAGCATTATCGACTCTGATCTCATTGGTGGGACAAGAACTGGCATATGAAACATATAGCTTGTTGGATGTTTTTTTTTTATTCAGCTAGACATGCAGGCTAGTGTCGTGAAACGTGAAAATGTGCAGGATTGCTTGTATCTCATATCGATTATCTACTGCTTATTTGGCAACTATTATATGAGACAGTGGTTACTTAAAAAATGTGCCACTCAGCTCATCCAGTTTCTTTTGAGTTCTGCCATAAATACTGGTATTTTAAACTTAACTGATTTCACAGCACATTTTATCAACCTGCCATTGCTTGGTATATGTAATATACATTGATTTTTATCTGGTAAATATATTTATTAAGAAGTTATAATATTTACCAGATGCTTCGGCAATGCTCTGAACTCCAAATAATGTGTATAAAATTTAATATCTGCTCCCAAAACACCAATGGCTGCTCTAAGCTAGCATTTTTTTTTTGCTCCGGAAACAGTTATGGCCGCTCCAAAGCACTATACTTTTTCTGCTCCAAAGTATCCTCCGAAAAGTAATAACGTACTTCTATCACTGTACCTGTTCCCTAACGTGCTGCATCATGATCAATCAGGTCTGGGGGCTTGTTTTTGGCCGGGAGGAAAATGCTGCGGGAGGAAAACGCTGCAGAAAATAATCTTGCTATGAAAGAATAACCGATGCTGGAAGGCCACAGATGTAGGGATTAAAATCCTAGGAGATGATGAGAGGGCTATGGAGGTGCTCTCAAGCTTGGTACAAAAGGGAAAAATATTTTCCCGCGAAGTGTTGGCGAAACTTTGGGATACAAGCAAATGCAGGTAAGCTAAACGAATGATGAAGTATTGGCGAATTTTAGTAGTAGTGTCGTGGGGAAGTTCTTTTTTTTTATTTGCTTCTCTTGAGACGGAAGAAGAGAAGACATGATTTGGGAACACTATGCTTGGTGTTATATCCTGGACAATCAAATAACGCGTACACGTGATGAAACACGTAGTTATTCTGCTGATAGTTCGGGCGGGAAGGTTTTGTCCGCTATCTGTAGATTACCTAGCCTTCCTCACTTAGCGTATGAAAAAAATCGTGTTTTTATCGTCCCCTCATGGGAGGCCTAGGCCCGGCCACCTATACCTGCTGGTTTCTTATAATAAAGTTTATTCCTCCTCCCATTAATGTGTTACTTCGCCTCTGTCAGCTTGCCTCGGATAAACGGTGAGCTAACTAACCATCTTTGCCGGTAATATTTCTCGTCAGCCTCATTCCACAAGGCATCGCCCGTTGCCTCTGCCTTTTTGTTCTTGCAATATTTCATAATGGTACTTGCTTGGGCAAGTTGGTTGCTATTGATTGTTACGTTCTTGCACACTTCTTGAAAGACAAACAATGCAGATGAAGGACTTGACGGACATAAGCGTGGAGCTGAAAGTTTGCGCTTGTGTCCGTCTATAGTCCTTCGTCCCAAGCGTTCGTCCAACGAGCAGTTCGCAATGACGTAACAATGAATTGCAATATTTCTCGGTGTTTTGCTGGTAAGATAGCGTTCTGTTTCTTTTGCTCCCCTTGTGGTTAAATTCGTGGCGTACTCTCTTTAGCATTAACCTCCTTACCATGTTTATATTCTCTATCTCTGCCTCTCCCGTCAGCTCTCTCGCTTGTCATTAATCTGGAAAGTCACTCCTCCGTCTGTTCTTCTTGTACGCCTTTAGTTTCGTTTTCATCCGTTATTTTTTTATTCCCAGTTTTCTGATCATCGTCCCGTCCTGGGAGTGCCCGACGAACGCGGAGATGTATTTCCTCCCGATTCTTCCCCTCGCCTTTCTCCGCGCGTGTTCTCCCGTATTCCCTGCGGTTGCTTGGTCCGTACGGTCTTTTTCGCCCGCGGCATTCATCAATCGTGCCCGCTACCCCTGTCCTCATCATCCCCCTGGCGCCACGTTGCATCCCCACGTCCCTCGGCCCATCCCTCAATTTTCTTTGCCGTCTCCATTCTTTTCCCGCTTTCGTAGGGACGTTGCGGTTTCCTCATCTTTCCTTATACTCCTTTATATGTGATTCATTGATCAGATTTTAGCTTCTTTTTATATTATGTGCTTTCCCTTTTTTCTCTCCCCCTTTTTCGTTTCCCGATCTTCATTAATTGCCAAACTGGACAAGTTCTTTTTCGGAATTTTTTTTTCGCCGTCTTCGGCCATCATCCAGTTTTTCTTCATTTTTGCTCCTTCGAACCCCCGTTTGTCCGGATGGCTTCTCCGAGCATTTCCTCACAACCCTATACGCTGTTCCTTTTTATGTCCCGTTTTTACTTCCTTCCGAACCACGCCGTCTACCTAACGCAGTCTTCATCAATCCGCGTACGGTCGACGCTGCGTTTCGCCTCCTTGCACGTGCCCCTCTTCTACTTTGTCGCCCGCGATTTTTTTCTGCTCGTTCCTTGTATATTTTACTTTTTGAGTGTTTTTATCTCTCCCCTTGCTAAGATCCTCTTGGGATCGTGGCAAAAATGAGGGCTTCATACCCTTTTCTTCTTGTTCCCCAGCGTTATCTTGTTAGCCGAGAGCTGTGTGCATCCATTCATCCTTCCATCCATATCCTGCCCGTCCATCCGTCTATCCATTCATACCTCCATTCTGTCCTTGAACGAGGGGGGACATGATGTCGGATGCTCTCTCGACGGTGGCGCCATCACGATTGCAGGAGGCGTCTGTGGCAATAGCTTTCGATATCGGGAAAAAGCAGTCGTGTTTTTGGAGAAGCGTACGAACGAACAAGCAAATGGAAAACAGATTTTTGGTGACTGGGCGAACAAGATACCAATAAATGTGATCCAAAGAAACCGAACACATGGCGAGACAATTCTCCTCTTGCCCTCCCTCCCCCCCCCCCGTTTTTTTTTTTTGTTGCGTGGCGTCCGGTCTTTGGGCTGTGTATCTGTACACGCGAAGGGCATGATTTCTGGCCCGATTGTTTGCACAGTATGTATTACTGTTTTTGTTTTTGTGCGGCACACTGCATTGATGTCGGGACGAGATTGTTGCCTCTTGAGGTTGACACGTACACACATTGACTAACTTTTTTTCAAAGCAGCGCAATGCCCTTTCTTCTTTCTTTCTTTCTTTCTGTCTGTCTTTCTTTCTTTCTCGTGATCTTCGATGGAGGCGGGAATACTGTAGGCCCGTGTGCTTAGATTTGGGTGCACGTAAATCAGCCCAGGTGTTCTAAATTTTTGGACCTCTCCACTACGGCGTCTCCCATAATCATATGGTGGTTTTAGTTCGTTAAACCCCACATATCAATCAATCAATCATCATTCTTTCTCGTTGCCTTCATTCCTGTCAGGAGTCCTGTCACCGTCTTGTATTGTTTCTTGCAACACGTTCGGCGTCCGCAATAGAGGTCTGGCAGCCTCTTTGTACAGATTGTATCTCGTAATGCCAAGAGCTGCGACTTTTCGGGAGGCACGGTGTTGTGTATCGATCCTCACGGCTTCTACGCTGTTCGCTCGACTTATCTCGCTTTTGAAATACGCTGTTTCGCGGTATTCTTGTCGAAAAACACCGCTAAACCCCGCAGCTCACTATACTTTCGATCTTCGTTGTCTTTCACAACGCCCTACACTCGATCGTGTTGCATCCGACGCGACGACCGTCAGGTAATTAGGCCGCTGTCGTGCAGTCGATACCAGTGTTTTCGTTCTTATCGGTAATTCCCCTGCTTGTGCCGATCACTTTCCCACCGTTGCTTCTCTTTCCATGTCCCGCGCAACTCCTGGCCTTGCTGCCAGGAGTTGCTTGGAACATACCCTCTTTTTGTGTCCACGGTAAAAAGCGGGACACAGAGGGCGAAGAAAAAGGATTAACCTCCGGGACCTCTGTGTCCGTCTTGTTTTTCACGCTATTTGCTACTGATGGATTCATACCAACCGGCTAAAATATCAACACTTCGACTATTTGTGGTTGATCACGCAAAACAGCGAGGAAGTTCTTCTCTCCCGTGCGTCCGTCTCCGTCGGTCGGTGAGCCTTCTCGTGGCTTTCCCAGCAGGCGGCGCACCATGGTCCGTACATTTGCACTACAGCGACAGACGTTTTAGGGGCCAAGCACCTTTAAGGTATTGGCGTATCGGCGTGCATCGTTGTCTGCTGTTGTGACGGCCCACTTGCTTTGCCACAGAAACGGGCCCCACCGCCTCAGCGCTCGCCGCCTAGGGAGAAATGGCGTCTGGCGCGCGTCCAGTCCGAAAACGCTTTTTCTGAGATGAATCCTGACTGCAAGCTCGCAAGGAACGAGAGCGCGCTCCCGCGTGTGAGATACAATGCCGACGCTGCCAGCGTCCGCTAGCGAGTTTTGTTGGCTCAAAAAAAGAAAAAAAGTGCCGCCATATCCACGAGGTGAATGATGATGAGTGGGCGAAGCTCCGGAGGTAAACCTGGTAAACCACGAATCCTCCGTACATTTTGCCCACTCGATTTTAATACAACGCTCCCCCTAGCGTGCGTCGTGGCACTAAATCGAACGATTGCCTTCCACCAATGACACGCGTCATATGTGACATCATTCCTATTTTATAACATCTCACATCTTTCATCATCAACTATAAGTACTGCCGTCTAGTTTATAAAATCTTGCATTTTTTCGTCATCAGCTACAAGTACAGCAATCTAGTGAACACTACGAGAACAAAACGAGAGGTAGCTACATACAGCAGACGGTACCGCCATCTAGTGAACACTGCAAGAACTAAACGAAAGGTGGCTACATACAGGGGACGCACAACCCACGCCTTAAGGAGCTTCGCCCCTAAAACACTTTTCGCCCTACATAACCGTCCACCGGCCACCACGTATATATACGGGAGCACTGGATCTTGACCTGCAATGTATATTTCCGGTGGGAGAGAGTGAGAGGGGCTCTTTCTTTAGGAAAACACATTTTTGCCGGCGTCTGTATGCTGATATGTTGCTCTGTATAGGGATGGAAAAGGGGACCAAAAGAGTTCAGTAGAGAGGGGATGGCTCTTGTGAGTGGTTCAATAATAAATATTCGCGTCGTCCGTATTACATGAAGCGGACTGCGGGTCTCTGTGTCTAAGCGGAGCCAACTGGGGGCTCCGATTAACGAGCGAACACTGCATGCTTGGTCCTTCCACATGTTTCATGTTAAGGTAGCTGAAACACCCTTCCGTACATGTCTCTTACCACATGTTTTTTTAAATGCTTTTCTTTACCTTTTCACTGCCTTTCATTCCTCATTCTCTCTTCTCGTGCCGATTGGCTGAGGTGTCCTCGTAATGAAGGAAGGCATGCTGCAGTTATGACCATTACGCGACTCGCGCGCTGGAAACACGGGAAGAAATAAAGTCGCAGCGTATGATGACGATTGAGCTAAGCTCCGGGGGATCATTAACCGCCATACGTCGCCCACTCGATGATGCCCATATGGATACCCATATACCCATATATCACACCCAATATACCCATATACATACCCCTGTACCTACATACCCTTAAGTCTCGATCCATATACATACGCATATACATACCGATATAACCGTATAGTCACATACCCGTATACCCATACGTCACGCCGACGGACAAGGTACTAGACAGGGGACATGACTCGACCATTTAAGGAGCTTCGCCCTTAAAACGTGCACTGCCTTTCGCTACTTGCCGTGCGGTTGAGCCAACGTGCGGCACAGTTCCGCGGCACTGTTTTCCGCCGCATTCGCTGCTGTCGCCGGAGAGGCCGTATTTAGCTCTTTTCAACCATGGTATTCTTAAAAAGGTTGACTGACATTTATTGTGCAAGCGTAAGAGCGTCCCGCTTGTGTGCAAATGGGAAGTTGTTCCGGGAGATTATTTCACTTATCAGCAAATTCAAGTAGCATTTGGAGCTAACGATCGGAATGGAAGCAATAGCCTTAGTAAGAACTTGCAGTCTCCCTTTGGCATTCCCCTAGCATCACTCGAAGGCTAAAGGGTTCCTATATTTAATTTTCTTCTCTCTAGTGACTAAGTTACTCGGCTGCTGGCCCGCAGGTCGCGGGATCGAATCCCGGCTGCAGCGGCTGCATTTCCAATGGTGGCGGAAGTGTTGTAGGCCCGTTTGCTCAGATTTGGGTGCATGTTAAAGAACCCCAGGTGGTCAAAATTTTCGGAGCCATCCACTACGGTGTCTCTCATGACCACATGGTGGTTTTGGAACAGTAAACTCCTCAAATCAATCATCTTTTCCTTCTCGTTTAGTGTATTGATCCTTTTTTGCCCCCTTCGAGGGATTTGTCCTCCTAACGTGGTCTCCCGCTCGCTCCAAAGTTGACGATTTGAGCTTGCCGACGAACATGCCAAGTGTGGCTTCGAATGAATGAAGAACTGTTGCCCCGCCGCGGTGGCCTAGTGGCTAATATACTAGGCTGCTGACCCGCAGATCGCGGTATCAAATCCCGGCGACGGCGCCTGCATTCCCGATGGAGGCGGAAATGCTGTAGGCCCGTGTGCTCAGATTTGGGGGCACGTTAAAGAACCCCAGGTGGTCGAAATTTCCAGAGCCCTCCGCTTCGGCGTCTTTCATAGTCATATGGTGGTTTTGGGACGTTAAACCTCTCGCATCAACCAGCATTTGTCGTGCGCACGCCGCCGCCTACGGTTAGTTTTCCCGTTGGCCGAGGTCTCTAAGGCTTTCGACTTAACAAGACACGTCGTGCATGCGTAAGAACAAATGAGCGATTACAACAACGTACTGGCTCTTCTTCTCTTAACGTGAGCAGCAGTCGCAATTTAGGAGGCATGGTGGTGGGCAATGGTATGACCCTTCAGGCAAAAATTGCGACGATTTTCTTAATTTACTTACGGAACTACTTCAGGTCACGTGGTCCAAGCAGGAGTATAAATATAAAAGTATCGAAACATTGTTAAAAAAAATGGATAAGACTATAGAGGTGGATTACGGTAAAGGTGAAAACACGGTAAAGGTGGATGACAAGCAAGAAATAATGCTAACAGAATTCGAAAAAGGAAGTGAAGGTTGTACTGGTGGCGAAGAGGCAACACAAGCAAATGTGTGAACGCAGTAACAGTGAAACAAATTATCGTCAATGAAATCGAAACAGTTTTAAATGAATTGGAAAACAAGACTTTCCAGGGCGACCTAGAGGGAATCACTCGATGATGCTAAAGACAATAGTCGGTCTGCTGGCAGGTTGTTAAAATCTGTAATTGTTCGCGGAAAAAAATCGAATTCAGACAAATTTGTTGTTGTGGCGAACTGAGGAATTACGCATATAAAGCGCACGAGTATGACGAGTGCGCCGCAGTGCAAGTGGAGACAAGTATGGCGTTGGGTTATGGATTATACATGAAATAGTGGTGCACGAAACAGAGACAGAGCGTTGCTTTACCGCATAAGAAGTTGCGCTCGCTAACACTGAATTGCTTTCGGTGCGAGAGTGCATTGCCGTGCCAGTAAATGAGTTCATAGTCCGAAGAATTTCTCGAGTCTGCCACTCTTTTCTTTTGCTTCTTTTCCCGATGCTGTATCTAATTGAATCTGAAAGTGGGGAGCGTTTGACCGTCCGACTTCCTTTGTGTCTTGTCTCGGCTCCGTAGGCGTGTCCCGGAAGCGCGTAATGGGACCAGAGCTGAACGCAATCAGCGCGTTTAATAGCCTTCGTGAGTATGTTTCATCACAGTTTGAATCTCTGTTCGCAGCATTCGATTTTTCTTGCATTTTTGTGTGACTATTGTGTGTGGAGATTGGGGGAGGGGGGTTTGTAGGGGACGGGGAGAGGATAGTGTCCGCATTCGGCATTCGATGAATTACCCCTTACTTTGTTGAAGTTTAAAGAACGATAGTTCCCAAGTGGTTTATATTTCAGGTTAAGTATTCATTCCACAATTTAGAGAACACGACTGAACTGTTGATCTGTTTGATGCTTTCCCGCCGTGGTGGCCTAGCGTATGTGGTTCTCAACTGCTGACGCCAAGGTCGTGGGATTGAATCCCGCCCGTGGCGGCCCCGTTTTGACGGAGGCGAAATAACAGAGGGCCGGTTGCTTAGATTAAGACTCGCGTTATGAATCGCTGGGTTGTCAAAATACTCGGGACCATCCTGTTACGGCGTTCTTCGTTATGTTATAGTGGTTCTGGGATGTGAAAGTGGACATTATTATTAATCGATCAGATTCTCAGCATTTATTATGTTGCTTTCTCTCTCTCTCACTCACACTGTGGATGGCTACTAAAATAATTTTATCTGTTATTATCTTATGCATGCAGTGAAATATTCGAGCTAGTACACTTTGAACTAGTATTCACAATACACTGTTTATCGCCTGAGATAGACAAATTGATTTCCTTCAAAGCCGGCCCCTGGATTGCCTCCTTCTTTCTGACGTCTCTATGTCCCCTGGTCTCCGCTGAAAAACGGGATCTTTGTATCTCGCTGAAACCCTGTCGTCATATACAGTAGCATCGGGTCAACAGAATGTCTACGGCTTGCATCGTCTGCACGCCTTCCCTTTGCGTCCATGCTTTGTGTGCGTCAGCACCATTTCTCGCCGATGTTATCTCCGCTTTGGCGCAGAGCTTATCCGGGCGTGCAACGACTCGCACTGAAGCGGGACCTTTTAAAGAACTGGCATCCCCGCTACTCGCAGTATGCAGAGCAGCGCCCGTACGCGCATTGTAGCGAGTCGTAACTACGTCACTGGAAAATTCTTTTCGCCTAGAGGAGTTGTGTTCCTTCGGGAAATCCACAAAGAAAAAAAAAGCAACAAATTCAGGGCCATCATTGTGTCGTCGAAACGACGCGCTTGAGAAGTCGAATCAGACTCGCGTATGGTTCTTTTCTTGCAAAGCACTCGGCACAAGAATGTGCAAAGGAGATGTGGATGGAGAAACCTGGCATGTGTAAGCAAAACCGTGGACGAATAACAGTCGATGCGAGACGAATGACAACGTGGGGCGTGGAGGTGTTGGGTCACGTTCTTTCGGCGCCGTTCTCCATCTTTCCTTTACCTCTCGACATACCCGCCCTTTTTTGAAGCCTCTTTCTCTAACATTTTCACCACCCGCTCGCTTCAGTGTATACCTATCCCTCTCCCTGCACTTTTCGAGGCCCGTGTCTATGCAGACATGTCTGAAAGAAAGTCTTGCTGGGGAAAATAGGGAGGAGCGTTTGGGAGCGAAAAAAAAAACGTGGCAGGCTGTGGCAGATGACATCCCAGTGCGTGGATTGCGAGCAGACGCCGCTGCACAACGTTGGGAGGCAAGCATATATTCAAGAAACGTGGACTGCGCGAGGAAAAGTGCAGACGTTGAGGCTGAGGAAAAAAAGGGGAGTGTAAGGAAGAAAAAAGTGACAGTGCGATGTAGCAGACGATGTTCGGTTCGTGGATCGCGAGCAGACGTGGCTGCATAACGTTGTAAGCTGAAAAGGGAAAATTGTAGGGATGGGCTCGGGAAAGAAATAGAGATGAGAATGGGGGAGAAAAGGAAGTCGACGAGGCTGTGGAACGTATATCGCCTGTCGTCAGCGAGGGGGTGGCTTTTCGAGTTGAAAAGGGAGCCTTTGGGGGATGGGGAGGAAGAGGTAGGAGGGGAGGAAAATAAACAGAGGTACACGGAAGCTCGCTGTCTGGCGCACCGCGCGCGCGCGCGCCTTCACAAGCTTAAGGTAACGTGTCGCCGTCAGGCGTACTCGGGAAAACGAGCACTTCACATTCCCAGTCACGTTCGTTGCCTTTTCGAGTATTCTCCACGATAGGGAAGCTGGCGTTGCTAGAGGGCGCTCTGTGTAGGAAGCGTTGAATGGGAGGGGAGGCACGTTTTTGTAGTGATGCCAACGTAGAGTTCGTTTTATCGAAGAATTGAATGCTTTCTCTCTTACCTTCTCTCTCGTTTTCTGAAAGCAACGTGTTTGTCGTGTACTTTCACCTCCTCCCTCTCAGTGTCGCGTCGCCACTTCGCTACAAAAGCCCTCGCACCCGTGGTGTCAGATACGACGTGCTTATTTTTTTTTCAGTTCTTTCCCCTGCTCATAGTTTGTACTTCAATACGAATACGGTGGGACTGAGGGCTGGTTGGTTGCCAGGCAACACACAACAAGTTTGGGAATTCGCGCGTTGTTTCTCTATTTTTTTTGTCTTTCACACTGTTTTCAGAGGTTTTAATTCCGGTTTTGAAGTTGTGGCTGCCATGGCAGCTCGCGCATGTGGGTGGTTTTCGCGCCGCGGAATGCAAGACCGATCTTATCCTCGTATCGCTTGTTGTTTCACGAAGCCGAGGATTGGGATCGTCGTTTCGGTTTTCTATTTCACGTGCCATCTAGGCCGTTGCTGAACCGATAACTTGTTGACGTACGTTCATTTTTTTCCCTTTCTTTAGTGACGATACTGGATGAGTGACGCTGTTGTCTCAATGATTCGCAGCATGTGTGTAGGCATAGCTAAGCTGCATGTTTGTTTACCTCTGCATCTCTGTTACTTAAACTCATGCTCACTGTGAATCGCATCTAAGCACCGTCGGCAAGCAAGTAGGTGTTCATCATCACTGAAAGGGTGGCTTCTCCTTGGACTAAGAGCGTGTGCGGTTAAGCACGCTTCTCGGTAGTGATGCGGTATTTGAAAGCATGTCCTTTCAGTAGGATTGCTTTCGCTGGACATCGGCGACTACATGTTGCCGCGTGCAGCTGCTTTATGCCATACAAAGCGAGCAGCGTTGAGTTCGATTTTTGTGGAATATACCGGTAATCTGCGAAATCTGAGCGCCGATGCATCATCCTTTCCTATCACCAGTGCAAGAATAGGGATAGTAGTGGCATTGCAGCGAAATAGCAACAAGTGCTAGTCTTCCGTTAGTGATATTAAAATGTTGCACCAACTGAGATATCGCAAAGAGGGTTCAACTTAAACTGAGGATGATGTAGTGAACAATAAAAAGGGTTATGATCGGTGTAACGTTAATTTCTTTGTAGATACTTCTACCTTGCGTTGATTATTTGTAGTTCTGGGACGCACTAAAGAAGTACAAGATATACAGGATACGATTGAAGCGGTTTTGAACAATGATCTTAGTAATGCTTTAACGCTAACCACTTACTATTGCAAGTATTTTGCCGTTCTATTACGTTACTTTCTTGTTGTATTAACTTCTCACTTACATTACTTTTCACATGGTAACAGTACCATCACTGCGTTGCATTTGCTTAACAATTTCCGTATGGTGTAAGGCTCATAATTCGAATCATCAGATTGCGTACTCTCGACTGCGCATGCGCTGTACGTAAACGCTTCCGGATATCCCGCACACGTACGCTATCTTCCAAATTGTGGCGCCCGCATTTGGATGGAGGCGGGAATGCTCTGGGGCCGTGTGCTTAGATTTATGTGCATGTTGAGGAACCCTATTTAGTCTACATTTTAAAAAGCCCATCCACAATGGCGTCCCACGCAATCCTGGGGTATTGATGCATGAAACCTGGGCAGCTAATGTTTCGACGTTTGGTCTCGTCTCGTTTCGATTACATGTGTCTTCATGTGTGATTGACTCACGTACGGCTTGATTCTGAACATGCGTGAGTTAATCACTATTGTATGATTGAAATTTTAACTTGGACGGTTCAATCACTGTTCTTTTTTTTTCTTGTAAGAAAAAAAAATAGCGCTGTTTCTTGTGCACCGACGTTCTAGCCGTTAAAGTTGCTTTGTTGCAGCTTCAAAGTGTGATTATGACAGCGTTACCTTTGCGCTACAGGTAACACCAACCGTAGCACTCTTGCCCTACGCTTTAGACGTGCCCATGGTTGCGTACAGTATTTTCACATTCTGTCATCCGTAATAACGTGCGTTGTTGCCGTAACGTTGACGCAACGTTGCTGATAGTGTGGTAACATTTGGTAACATTTGCAGCGTGGCGCTAACGGTGTGGAACCTCTGCCTCAACAGTTGGTGTTTTTTAGGGACGCGTCCTTACTTCTCATACGATTGTACTCGTAGTCATAACACAGGCCGCAGCGCAAGATTTTACGCGATCGTGTCAGCTTAATTAACACTTGAGTTTTTTGTCGCCCTTTCTCTCCAATTGGGCTATGACGATGTCAACCCGGCCCATCGCTTCACGACCATTGTTATTTTTTTTGGTTACATTGTGCGGACTTCGTTGAATGGTAAATGATTCCAAATGATGACGGAAAAGAATAATGAGGGCTCGTTTCTTCGTTTTACGCAACGTTAATGCAAACCAGAGAGATAATGAAGCTAAGTTAGGCATAGGTAACGTTGATTGTACAGTTTCTTTAACTGTACTTTTTTAAAAAATAGCATATAGATGCGAAGAAGGTGAAGTTGACGAGAAGATAAGTAGCCATTATCAGGAATTGAACCCTCTCAACCTTCGGCTTCGTTATCCGCTGGTTTTAATTAATAACTGCAAATGAATTTTATGCTCGCTGCTACCAAACTGCACCGCTGCACTGTGTCCTATTGGGTATAAATCCTTGTCCATGTCTTGTAGGTGGAATACGTGGCATATTACCTAATTATTTGCGGTACACTCGGCTATTTCTTATTTTCCTTGTCATACACTAACTTTTATTGTCTTGTCAAGCATGCGAGTAATAAGACTTGTGTTACGAATAGGCGTCGTTCTGTTGTCACATCAGTATTTCAAGCCTTGCCTCTGTTATTCGACGTAATATTTCTCGATAGTTTGCTTTCGTTTGTCTTGTTTTTCATGTAGCAGCTTGATTTAACGCACCCATTCGTGGTTTACGAAATGTAGGTGAAGCTCAACTGGCGCGGTTCTGGCCTGTATTGTTTACTCGCACACTTCCAGCATCGGTGAACAGTGGACGATGTTGGCTACTATTCGCTAACATGTGTTGGCCAATTATAACTAATTAGGCTTGAACTATGGCTAGTCCTGGTAAATCGTTGCTTGGTATTCGCTAACTTATCGCTTATATTGGGTACTGTTGTGGTTCCAAAGACACGTTATGCTGACTAATGTTGGCTGACTTCGGCCAAGCGCTTTTAACAAGAGGAATATTCTGCAAATTTTATGTCAGTGCAATGATGCCGTCTTTGCTACATTGGCAGAAATGAAAGGTCTGTCCTGTTTATTTTTGCTTTACACACGGAAGGTTCTTCAGCTTCTTGTTTGTTTTTTCCCGCACTTCTTGCATAGCTACCTCTGCGATTGTTTGTTTCTCCGAGATTAATATTTGACAAACATAAGGAGCGAATGAATGTGTGCCGTGTCTGTTGTCTGTACACTATTCTGGCGTCTGGATCCGCTTTGTATGACAGTAGATGAGACATTAACGGCAATCGGTGTGCGGAATGCACATTTGACGGAAGTGGCTCTCAAGAACTTTTGCAAAAGGGCCTACCTAGCCAACCGAAGCGTCTGCCCACCGCGAATAAAGCGCTTTAATATTTCACTTCCGGAACAACAGCAACGCTTCAGTAAGGCGAGTGCATAGCAAACCCCATCCAATAACATTCGCGCTACGGCGTGTCTCACAATCATGTCGTGGTTTTCGGACGTCGAGCCCTATCGATCGTTGTTATTAACTTATTATATTTCCCGATTGCTTGCTTGCTTCGTTGCTCTCATTGTCTTGGAGAGTTGCGTTGTTCCTCGACTGTAAACAACAGTACTGCTGTTCATGCTAACGCTTCTTTGCTGTTAAGAATTCTTTTCTTGTGATGGAGAAATGCCTTGAGAAACGCACCTTTACACATTGGCAGTGAGAGGCTCTGACGATGCATAAGGCTACGGGAATTTCACTGGAAAATCACTGTGAAGCATACCGAATAACATTTGAGAGCATACATTTACACGGATGAATCCGCATGTGTCGAACTCCGGAATATTTAACCATCCTACTTATCGGAAAGGATGCACTGTCTCTTAGAGAAAGTCGGGAATGGGCAGCGCTGTACAATAGATGTGTCGAAACCTTCGCGGGGATGAATTTTCGCCACCCTTCGTGGCACTTTATCCTTGCAGTGGCACGATCGCTAGTTGCGCTGTGGGGGATTTCAAGTGCTGCCAAACAAAGCGTCCTGTCTCACGAGAGTTCCATGCCGCAGTGGGAAAAAAATGAGCAAGGTGCACGTACTTAGATATGGATGGCGTGTAGCCATGAAGGCGTCGCCATGGAGTTTTCTAAAATGAACTAGAGGGGACTCTGGCGCTGCGAACGTTCAGCGACCATGGGAATGATGGGCTGTACACGAATTTGCCTAGTCTTCGTACTTGCGGACGACGAATCGTACTTGTGGCTTTGTTTATTGCAGTGTTACGGTTTCCTTTCGAAGGAAAGAGCGAACCCTTTTGAACTTCGTGACCCGATTTGAAAGGTAAGCCTAAAACAAAATAAGGTCGTGATGTGCAAATACTGAACATTTGCTGATTTTTGTTTCGTGAGAAAACAGCTCCAAGCCACGCGAACACACGCAAAGCCAAAAATACGAAGATTAGAAAGATTCGTTTACACGCATCATTTCCATGCTCGCTGAAGCGCCGTGCGTTGCAGCTCCTACAGACACTGGCGCCAGAGTTCCCTCTAGTGTATATTTAGGGAACCCTATGGGCGTCGCCGCGCCGCAACGAATTCAGCTTTGTAAGCTTTGCTATTACATTGCAGCGTCGAATCGTGATGCATGCTGCCAAGAACCGTTGAAGTTGCACTGTGGTTAAACGTACCATTGAGTGGGCAAATTTCATGGGGAAGCAGGATGGTTGAAGTGGTGATGAAACCATTGTACAAGCAACGTCGCTGGAGCCAGAGTTTTTGAGGAGTCACTTCGTCACCTGCGTTCTGTCGAAGACAAGTACTCTCGTCGGAATTATGGCTTCGGCAACGTTCCTCATTCATCGATTGCCCACCGCCATATCAGGCTGCATTTAAACTCCTTTAAAAGCCGTAAGGCCAGCTTTCCTACAATGTAGTTTGCGCGACTAATGGCGCGTAGCTAATAACAGCATTTACGTGGAAAATGTCTCTTTGACACAATCGCTCATAATATACAAGCCTCAGCAGTTGCAACCGGGACCTCGTCTCCCTTAAAGCGCGACAGTGGCCACCATTACTTGGGTGAACTTGGAGCGCAGGCCCCCGTGGATTATGAATTGGATCTATTTCATATTTCATGACTGATAAACGCTGTGAAACAAGTCGCTGCATTCGAGCTTACGTTTAACTGATGAGTTTTCTTCGAGACAGATGCCCTGAAGAATATTATAGTTCGTTTGTTGAAGCTTTGTTTCCAAGGACACTCAGTGTTTAAGAACATTCACCTCATAAAGCATCGATATTCATTTAACTCTGTGTCCGAACTATTTTCTACACCCTTTTGGCTTTTGCGCATCACGGCTCGCCCTTACTTAACTGCCGGATCAGGTCTCCCGTTATACAATACTCAGTTTGTAATACTTTTGTCTGTACCGGAACTGTCAGCTGGCCTTCCCTCGATACTACTTGTCCGCGGAGACCGTGTTATGAAAACCAGAATTTCGGAACGTTCTCCACTACTTTCATCTTCAGTAGCTCCGGTGCTAATGTGCGCATCCATCGCACACAAGAATGAATGCACAATGTTGACTGGTCTCAAGTGGGACAGATTTTTCCCAGGCTTGCAAGTAGCGTAAGCGAACAATTTCAACTGTGGCCTAATTTTTTTAATACCGGCAGGGGTATTGCGACGTTCATTGTGCACTGCTTCCTACTCCTGTGAACGAATCTTTCACTGAAGGTTGTGAGCCAGAAGAGCGTACGTGACATTCTTTGTCAGTGCACTGTGCTCTCCTCTACAGCTGCAAAATGATGTGCTTGCACATTCTTTGCACTCGTCCTTTCCCCATTTCTTATCTTATCATTTTCGTTCCCACGTGTAGTGTAGCAAACTATATACAGTGAAGGTCCTCCGTTCGAGTGGAAGGGTCCCTGAAATGTTTTTTTTCCACGTTTCGTTTTTGATTAGATCACTATCGGAACAAATCAATGGCATCGTAATTCAGTCGATACACCCCTTATCAATGGAGTTACGAGTAATAAACAGGTACCCCCCTCCTGCGCTCCACCTTTTACCTTCAACTACCCAAACTCTTCCTTCGAGCGCTCGGGGTTACGCTCCGCTTTCACGGGGCCTGTGCCACGCGTTCCTTAGCCAATCAGATCAGCAGCCATGGTGACGTCAAGTGGGCAGAGCATGTCGCTCTGTGAATGGGTTGTTGAAAACGCGTTTCGCGGCGTAGCAGCAATCGGCAGCGATCAGCAGCTTTAAAGTGTTGTAATAAATTACACAGTTTACGCAGAGAGCTCAAATTGGTTTGTAAATGACCCTTAGGACGAAGTCGTCAAAACCGTTTCAGGGTCCATTTAACCTCCCTGCCTTTCCTTCATTCTTTTTGTCTCTCCCTTTGCAACAGAAGCCACAATGTGGCCGGTATCTACACCCTCCTCGATGAATGAACATCAATCTTTACACTGCGTCTGCGTGGAATTTCAGCTGGTTTCGCTGAAGAGGATATCCCTGCCGTATCGTTTGCTACTTTCTTTCTGTACAAGCGTTTCAACTCGGAAATAACTTTTACTGGATTTTAGACACCATCCGACACGATTCCATTTCACAGCGTTCTAGCGAAACCGACTCTGCGGATTCTCGATCAACACTGCCACGCCTTTTGATGTTTATTCATATTCGCCACTTTTGAAGGGACATCGAAGAGAAACAATGACTTGGTTTAGATTGACAAACTGTACTCGTAGAACTCCAACCAATTGACTTGGCTGCGGTATGATGACTAACATTGTTTTTTTTTCAGAACGAAAGGAATACTTACCTGGCATTCTGCGGAAGTTCCCGTCTTCCTCCGTTTGTCACCAGCACCTTTCGTTTAGTCACAGCGCGTGAAACGGGCCTCGGTTGACCGAGTCTCTGGTTCTGCCATTCCGCGTTCCCCGTAACCCTCGCTCGCGAAGATCCGTGTCGAAGCTTCTTCTTGTCTTTCTATTCGCGCACGAACACACCCAACACATTCGCGCACTGATATTTCGACACGCACAACTAGCAGCACAATTGTCGTCGTCGTCGTCGTCGTCCTTCAAGTCGACGCTCTCTTCTCCTCTTGAACGAATCTCGACGCGTCGTATTCGAAGAGTCGAGTCCAGTTTTGTGCGAGGAGCACATCTTCCGATGATATGGTATGCCGACCACAGCTGGTTGAAGGGGACCAAATGTATTGGCGACCTGCGTTTTTGTTTTGTACAGGATTTATAACGATTTGGCCCGGCTTCAACCGGCTAAAGTTGGTCATTTGAGAAAGAAAATCGGCGTCGGTCACCGGCGTGGAAGGTCTTCCGTTCGAATCCAAGAGGCCGTTCGGGTGAGTGCCTACAGGCGTGGCGACGTTGCTTCGAAACTTGACGATGCGCTTTCGCAGTTTCTCGTGTAGTTTCGCGTATCCGTCACTCTTCGGAAGTCGACGGCGACGCTGCTGGGCCTACCCCACCCTTTTTCTTTTGTTTTTCGAGGGATGACCTGTAGACATGTACCTAATTCCACTGGGTCAACATGTCCGAAATCGTAAAATCTTTATGACAGTGCCAAATTTAGTTGTGCGTTATGGTTAAGAAACTTTCGAAAGAACGGTCGTCTTTTGGTTATCAAGCTCTCCTATAATAGTTAGGCCTCAGTTTTTTTTTTCTGGGATCACGTTAACATTCAGCTGTTTGACAAACAATGTGAAAACTTAGCGCTCATTTAAGTTCAAATGAATGTCGAGTAATCTGCCGTATGATACGGCCTTACACTTAAAAAGGGTGCATTGAAGCTCTTTGCTTCGCTACTTCATTGAGAAAATCTTGAGCCATGTTGGATTTGGCTTATGTCCGGTTACGCGAATCTAAGCAGACACGTTGAATCAAGTAACTGCTCCTGGCTACGCACCATTAACAAACAAAGTACACCGCAAAAAAAAAACAAGAAACATTTTCGAATACGAACTCACAGCAACCTCGTTAGAGCCCTCCGGTGCGTCGAACGAAGTGTCGTGATCTGAAACGGTGAAAAAACAGGGATCAGCATGAAGGAAAATCGCACTACGTGCCAGCGTCACAACTGCCTTGTAGGATGATTGACAAGTGGGAGGGGGGAAGATGCGGCCGGCCATGCGGAGAACGACTGATTTAAGGAAGGGAAGGGTCCGCACCCTCTAGCGGTGGCGTTCGCGCAGCGTTGCGATTCCGTCATCTCCGGCGTGCGACGGAGGGCCCTCGCGAAACGCCTTACATGCTCAGGTTAGGACGTCCGACAGGCAACGCGGCCCTCTCAAGCGCGAGGTACTGCTCGGCCAGGGGCCGGGTCGTGCGCAAGCACGCGCTGTTGCTGTGTTTGGCACGCGACGCGGCTCCAAGAAGGTTCGGTTGGGTGGAGATGTGGTGGGCAAGAGAGGGTACGGGTGGGCTCTTATTTTAGACCGACCCGGCGCCTCGGGTAGGTTTGGGAGGAAGGAGACCGGGCGAAAGAAGACAGATGTGGTACGTGGAAGGGGGGTAGATGGGGAAGGGGTAGGTATATGAGGGTCTGGGACCTGTGGCCGCCAACGTGGGCTCCTAAAAACACCCTCTCGGAGCTGTTGCTTATACCGAGTCCTCTTTCCTCCTCGTTCTTTTTTGAGTGGAGGGAGAGAGAACCACTATCGGATGACGGTGGTGCCCTGCGTGTTTGCAGTCTCTTTCCTCCCGGTGTGCCTAAAATGCTGCCGCCTCGCTGCGACGCGGTGCGTCTTTAGCTCTCGTGAGTCACATATCTGGACGCAGGTGGGAAGGTGAGGGGAGGACGAGTGAACGGGCAGGGAGTTTTGGGCGTGTCCCAGTAGGGGGGGGGGGGGAGTACTCGGCTGGGAAGAGACCTTACTCAGGACGTCTAAGGTTACACGCCTCTTCTACGGAACAGAGTGGTAGAAAAAAGTTTGGAAGGGGTCTTCTTTGTTGCTCGTTTCTATCCTGTCAGTCCGCAGGCGTATAAGACCGATGTCACTGAAACCGCTATCGCATCCTCGGGCTCAAGATTCGGTGAAGTCGCGTTGATCTTATCACATCACATGCAAGTTCGGTCGTTATTGACGTACGAAAGTCAATAGTGTATTGGCCGCCTCCTTATTATACTGAAATGGGTTATCCTATGCTGCCTTTACGTCATCACAGTCGCCATGTTGGAGATAATTGCGTTAAGAACCTACAACCGTGACGTCCCATGCAAGCTATCTATATACGGTGTCCCAAGCATGCCCTTGTCGAAGCCAAACTTTGCGACGGAGAACTATTGTGTGAGTCACCCGTGAGGCCTTTGCCGGAGCATTCGGGGAAGCAACGTCGTCTTTACAGTTCACCTTGGGAGTTCACAGTTCAAACCAGTGTATGACGGCACATGATCTAGTTCCCCTGGCATGACGTTATTTTGTTGTTTGCACTTCTATGTACTCTAGTCGGTGGAGCCGCTATGGCTTGGTGCGTGTGTATGTAGTTCGAGGTTGCAGATGTGAAGACTCCTAGTAGGCTTCAATCTGATGTATAACATTTTACCAATTGTGATAGTGAACTTGTAGCAGACGTTACAGTAACGCTGATCAAGAAAGGGGTTGGTCTGATGCGTTTGGCATACATCAAAGAATGTTGTACGGGCTCTTGCGCCATGTTGCAATGTAGTAGATTTTGCCGCTGTAAAATGACTTTGCGAGACGAACGGTTCGAAGCTACTTGGTCATCTGTAGATGGTGTCGCCTTGCGTGCATTGTTGAAATGCCGCGGCTTTTATCTTTACGTATTTCTCGGGGACACACTTTTCCTAAGTGTATCACAGTTCTTTTCAATTGGATAATGACAATTAGATTCGGTATTTTAGGAACCCGGCACGATGTTTGTATATGTCTCTATTCGTGCTAGTGCTTTGACTAGATTCGAGTTTCCTGGCCGTCAAAAGTGGTGGTGTCAAAGACACTAAGCGACGTTATAGCAACGGTCTCTGCAGCTTCGATGTCGTAATTGGTGCTGTCGCGATTCTCTCAACGGCCTTAAGATCGCGATCGGATAAGACGAATAAATACTCTGGCGCTGTTTGAATACTATGGTGGTGTTTAACTTTAACTGTAAATCACAACGGATAACTCCACGAGCTTTTGCGAACTACGCTTCGATTTTAAGAAGGAAGTAAGGTATGAATGTAAGTATATAACCTTTACGACCGTACCAGCATGTCTTCTTCTCTTGAAATCACCAGCAGTGTATCACAGAAACTCGGAAATGTCAAAGTATAGGTTCCATTAGAAAAGTGGCACATCTAGTTCTTTTTTTTTTCATTTTAAAGTCTACAAGACGTGTAAGGCTGCGATATGCAGTAGGCGTCGCGAAGACGTCGTTTTTAAGAGCGGCCATCAGACGGCCTCGCGTCCTGTGCAAACACCGCTTTTGTCAACGTTGGCATTCAGCGAATGAACACCGAATAGTACTCATGAAAAGGACCACCTTCGGAATTCTTAACGGGACCTCGAGATAGGGTCAGTTCAAAAAAGACGTCTAAATTATCGACCACCGCTTTTACTCTCACTTCTAGTACCTACTTGTTTCAGCGAAACATTTCGGCATTTTTATGTTTATGCCACATTTAAATTATTATACCGCGCACAATGTAGTTTCTCATCAATTCCACTTTTACGGAGGGGACCTGTATCGTCGGTTTCGTAGGTTCTCTTAGTCTTTCAAATAATACTTTGTTGTGTTGTACGCCTTCTTCGTTTGTGTTGTTTTTTTTTCATTTCTTTTAAACCCTGGTTCATCACTTTCCCATCTCCGTCGCTGTTTATATATCCTTTATCGTTCTGTTCTGGCGTGTGTCAACTTCTTCGGTGTGTCCATACACCGTGCCCTAGCCCCACGTCAGCAGGTTGCCCTGATTAAGTGATTCTCCGGCCGCTGTTTGGACAGCGGGCTCAGTCTGACCCTAAACTTTCGCCCTTCCTTTCTTTCTCTTTGCCTTTCATCGAAACTCGCTTTCTTCCTTTTTACCCTTCTTCCATTTCAATCTCTCTTTTTCTCACTTTATGCCCGTCTTGGCTTGGATGTTGACTCAAACTGACCAGCTAAAGAAGAAAGTGCTAAGGTCAAGACGGAGGCTGTGCCAGCGAAAAATTATTCGGCGCTGGAATCTGTTTATTCGTCTACTTTCTCTCTCCAACTCCCTTTCTATCTCCCTGTTTCATTTCTGTCGTCTCTCGTATTTTTTTCGGGTGGTGGTACGACCCTTCCTTTAGAATGTGGTGTTGAGTTGCGCTGTTCTTCCCAACCATGTCATTTTTTTTTCTTCCCCACTTGGTTTGATTCCATTTTTTTTTCTTTCGTAGCTTCTTATTCCCCGCTTTTAAGTAGTCCCGGTTTCTCAACGACCGCGTTTAATTTGTTTGCGCTCCGTCGGCGATTTTCTCGGCCGTCCGTGTCCCTCAATGAGCTTTTCCTCGAACGAGGTCTAATCTTTGTATGTTCAACATCCCTTTCCACTTTATGTTCCCCGACTTTCTTTCCTTCAGATCAGTTTTTTTATTCTTGTTTTCGTTGTTTGATATCGTCCGTTCAGTCTTTCCGGTTATCGAAATCGTTTATTACGGCACCAGCAGATCCTAAGTAACAGGTTTGAAAAGAATGACAATGTGTATCGGACCCGAGAAACTTATTCGCTCGTCGGATGTCACCCTCTCGTAAAGGTCGTGGCAGTGTTCGCACCAGCCTCCCCGTTTACGTGGAAGCTGTGAGTGTAACGGGCATAATCTTTGATTATGCATTATTTTTATGAACTGCTTACTGAGCGCTGCGTCATACTACAGCAGGTGTTCTTATATACCCACTCTTTATATGTTATCGCTGATTGACAGGCAGCTGGTTGACAGGTATTGGTGATTGGTATCGCGGGAACAGGTATCGCTGATTGACAGGGATCTTGGTTGATGGAATAGCTAAGCCATATTGTGTCTCTTTATTCGCGGATCCTCACATTATCCTTCCTCACGCCCAAATAATTTTATTTTATTTCGTGTCTGTCTCGTAACACTTTATGACAGTACCTTAAAAGTGATGAATGATCGACTTTGTAAAGTTAACTTTGCCGTTTCACAGACTCGTGCTGTGGCGAAACAGGCTTGTTGTTTTACGGTAAAAGAGAGAGAAATAACATTAATTTGTACCCGCCAAGAATGACGGGGGAGGAGGCGTAGGCCTCGATTCCCGTTCATCCTCATAGCGTCGGCCGGAATTTTTTGGCGGCGGTAAGGTAGAGACCGATGACCTTACGTTGTTCTTCGGCGTCGTATCTCAACTTAGTGCGTATGCTTGGTATCGTGGTATATACGTTATGCACTTGATAGAGCCATGATATACGTGATGCACTTGATATCAAGTCGGATCGTTCTGCTGTAACAGGTAGACTGTTTTGCTAATTGTCGGGGGTTTTTTTATTTCAAAACTTCGTGCTTTTTTCATAAAAGACGGGCTGGGTAGAACGCGAATTGTTGGCAGTGTTCTAATAGATGGCGTCTTTAAGAATCGCTACGCCTCGCGTTGTTTAAAAGGACTCTCTACCGTCCTTCATTGCTCTCCTGTTCTGTGTCGAAATAAAAAGCGCACCATGTGAAGCGTCTAACCTTGCAGCGGTTTCTCTGGAAAGTGCGTAGAACTTTTTCTTAAACAGAATTTTTCATGTCAGCGTTATGTCTACTTCTGTCGGTGGGATGAAGGCCGGCAACACTGGAGGGAGCCGGTGAAAATCGGAAACTGGCACCGCGTGCGGTTTTAGCGGGCTTCATAAAGTTCGGTTATTGATAAAACAATTACCTCAGTGGTCAGTTTAGGCACACACACAATTTCTTTTTTATATCATGAACGGCGGAGGACGCCGTGGTCGCGTTTCTCTGCCGTTTGTAGCAGGTATGCGGGCAAGCGAACACACTGCTGGCAGCGCCACCGTGTGCCTATTTGAACACGTGAGGAAAAAAAAGCAAAAATTGGTCTCTTGCGCAACACAATGCTTCCTCAAGTGCATAAAATACGAAAACAAGTTAAACGCGTTTGTTTTTTTGGCAACATATTTCTACCTGCCACCAATAGAGTGTCAAGATTGACCACATTCGCTGTTGGTCACTCTTTATCGACTTTCAACGTCAAGTTAAAGTTATGATTTTTTTTTCTGGCATGAAAGCATGCTTGTTGCCGCCAATGTGATGAACGATCTTTTCATTGGCGCCACAATCAGAAAAAACTTTTCCGAGCGGTAGACAGTCCCTTTAAGCGATTGCGCCCAATTATTTTTTGTTTGTTTTTTCACTCAGACTGCCTTAATTAAATCTTTATAGTGCGTCGGGGCTCCGCGATATAGCGCTTCAGCGACATCATGTAGGCGCGCTGCCTACCATTTCAGAAACTTGCTGTTAATAGGAATGCCCAATTTCGCTACGTATCGTTTGTGTGTGGTAGTGGACATCAGAACGGGCTATAGGGAACACTCGTTGACTACTCTGCTGAACCTTTTTCCACGTATCTGACCTGGCTCTGAAAGCCCGCCGAGCGCAATCGTATGACGAGACGTGGTGTATGAATGCGCCGACGCCGGCGCGTTGTACAAATAACTTCTAGGGGCGGTTTTTTTTGTTCTCGTGTGTTTCCATTTAGGGAGCACTTCCTCCCCCGCCTCCTCGAACGCGCATTCCGGCGTTCCGCTAAGTTGACTCAGAGGCTCGAGCGGGGCTTATTTTGTACGTTTGTTGTAATACATTTGTTTTTTCTACCGTCTCCGCATCTCCTGCGTTCCTCTCTGACTCAATGGTCGGTCCTTTTTGGGAACGCCGCCTATATTTGAAGAGAACTTCCAAAGGCGCAGCCCTTTTGGAACTTCTTTTGTGACGACCTCACGATGCTTTTCCGAACTTCCGGCCAGCCTGATGCTTCTGCTATTTAGCTCGTAAAGTCTGCGACGAAACTGTCGCCTGACGCGGGCGGTGACGCGCGCAGACGATCAATCAGTCGTCTGCTGCGCAGACGCAGGCACACACGATGGCTATATCGATAAAACCGACTCGATAAAGTTGCCTTAGTTGCGTGTGACACCGGCAAAGTGCGCGCGCGTTGTGTTGAATTCCGTCGTGATGCTTTTTACGGGAACACGTACATGGCTGCCCATATATAGCCCTCCCAACCGGATCATCACCTGCGCTATGTTTGGGGTGTGGTTGAAACACGTGATTTTTTTCATTCATTCATTCATTCGTTCATTGATCGATTGATCTAAACGTCTGAGAACAACATGGCAGCTGTGAGTAATATCTTAATGGTCATCTTCGTGTTCAGTTTCTCGGTGTGTGCGCTACCGATTACATTTCGTTAACAACCCGCACTTTATTGTGACTGGCAGTATTACTTTTACAGCAGGTTTGTTTTCCTTGTCGGAATGAAACGAACTATTGAATTATGTAGCAGATACCCGGTGATTAGCCTAGCCCAATAATTTTTTTTTTCAAAGTATCGTGAACACCACTTGGCTAATCTTTCTTCATTGACTCCTACTTGTACTTCAGCAGGACTTGCTATTTGAACGCTAGGTTTCATTCGTACCTGATTCCCCACCAGCTGCTTCTTGTTCAGGAGGCAATGCGAAATTTTGTGCGGATTGCTCATTTTCATCCTCACAGAAACGGAAGCTATCTCTTTACATTATTTCTTTCAGACATCGGGAAACTTCGCGGTGACTATTATCGTTGGCTAACGATGGGTGTATCCTCAGTTACTACACAAATGCTGCCGTCATTGAGTCTAAGTATCAAAAATACCAGTTGGCTAATCTTTCTTCATCGACTTCTACTTGTACTTGAGCAGGACTTTCTTCTTCTTTATTTGAACGCTAGGTTTCCGCTAAGTTGACTCGGAGGCTCGAGCAAGTTTTTTTAATGGTCGAGCAGGACACATTTCCAGTTGGTGTTCGCTTTGTTCCTAGTGATGTTTTTTTTTCACGCACACCAAGTCGAGGAAATAAAAAAACACACGATAGGCGCGTTCTCTTCGGCGTGTTCTTCTGGTTCTGCGCTTAAACGCTATTTGCCATGCCTTGCCAACGCGACCAAACATTCGCGCTAGTTTGCTTCACTCGTTTTGGCTACTTTGTAGCGAACTCTTTTATGACCTGGCCTTTCTACTGTACTAGCTGGCAGTTTTGAAGATTGAGTGCCTTTTTTTTTTTGCCGTCGACAGCACTATTTTTGAAATTTGAGCGCTGCCTTCGCTGCACCGCGCGAAACAAATTTAGGCCTAAGCCCTGGGGGCATTGGCTTCCTTTTAGCCGGCCGTGCTTCTTCTGTCGTCTGCTTTGACGGTAGCAGACGATGATGGCAGGCGCGTTAGCGAGAAAAAAAAAACTTTTGCGTGGACCCTTTCCCAATCGCTTTTATGGAAAGAGAAAATACGCCCTAACCAGGGTTCTGCTGAAAAAAGTCTTAGTTTTTGCGTGTTTCTATGTCTGAACTCGCGCCGTGTGAAACGCGATACGGGGCTCCCAGAATATGGAGGAGAGTAGAGTTTCTGTATTTACAATCGCCATTTTTGGGCCTCGGCGTTGTCAGCTGCTTCGGTTTCGTTTTGACCTTTGGCGGAAGTTTGGGACGCTCGGCTGCTCCCGTCACGTCAATTTTTAGCTTCTGTCGCGAGGCGAACGGTATAGATCTAAAAAACACTGTGAGATCTCCATGTGCAGGCTGAGAAAAAGGATGAACGTAAGGAATTTTTTCTTCCTTTTTAACTTTGGCTTACTTTTCATCTCTCTTCGTGGTGTGTTGATCACCTGAGAAGTTGCGCCCGAAATTTGATCACTTTGAGGTCTTTGCGACTTAACACAAACACACAAACACAAAGGCACACACACACACGCAGCTTGGTTGTTAGGAGAGCTATTTATGGATCTGTTATAAAAAAGTTAGGTAAACCATGAATACTACAGAAATATAGTTTGGGTCATCTATTTTGGACTTTGCAACAAGAATCCCACTCTACCTGCTTCTCCCTACGCCCGAGGTTTTGCCTTTAGCTGTGTGTTTTGTCAAACGAACGCTAAGTGCCAAAGTGCTCCCGGAACATAGTTGCTTTTTAATATTCTTTAGCATCGGTATAGACATCCGCAGTCTCGAAACAGACGTAGTGCTCTTGCAGAAACTTGGCGGCAGTTTTAGCCTAGGTACGTAAGCTTTTACTTGATAGAACCGTACTTTCATCCCGAACGATCGCCATGACGTTTGACGTTTATTGGAAATTTTGTGTTTGGTGCATTACTTAAGTTTTGTCATGTTTAAACTTGCTCGATGGTGGAAGTTGATAAGTGTACTTTTTTTTTTCTAATTATCTTTCCCACAAACTGACCGTGGAGATGGTTTCGATCAATGCATGTCCCCTTGATCTGTCTTGGTTTACTTAGCAATGAATATCCGTATTCTCTTACGCAGGTTTTCAGTGACGCAGAACGACAAATAAGAACCTAACCTCGAGAAACCAAATGCAGCGTTATACAGGCTAGTCTGACTTTCCCTGACCCAACCAGAGCCGGTCTGTGGTAGGCTACGCTAACGAAATGCCGCTTTCTGTAAACATTATGGAACACTAAATGATAAAACTCGTGATACCTTACCTTCTTGGAACAATAACGTGACCTTAAATAACCGAATCTAGCCTTGTCTCACCAGACTTCATCTTATTTGGGCGACCCGTCAAAAAATAACCCTTTATCAGTTTTTTTTTTTGTTAAAGTGAGGTCGCTGGCGTAATCGCTAATCTGAGCCGTGATGAAAAGAGATAACAGTCACCTCATAAATGTGTCGTCTTTTCTTTACTTTCTACATTCGCAATCCCTGTGTTCATTTGTGCACAAATTAAACCCGGGCAAGAAATTATGGACAAGATTAGGCATCAAGACTGATATCAGAAGACTGGTTACTCGGATCCTTAATAGTTATAATTATTGGAGTCCCAAAACAACAATACGCCTACGTGAGATGCCATAATAGAGGCTTTCGAAAATTTCGACCATTTGGGATTCGGTAGCGTGCACCCAAGTTTAACCACACGAGCCTCTAGGGTTAACCTCCGTCGAGACGCGGCCGCCACCAGCGGGATTTGAACTCGCGACTTGCGAATCAGCAGTCCATCACCATAACTACTGGACTGCTGTTGTGAGTGGGACCGTTTTTGGTAGATTGATTGATGGATATGTAGGTTTTAGCGTCCCAAAACCACCATATGATTATGAGAAACGCCGTAGTGTAGGGCTTCAGAAATTTCGGCCTCCTGGGGTTCTTTAACGTGCACCCATATCTGAGCAGACGGGCCTACAACATTTCCGCCTCCATCGGAAATGCAGCTGCCACAGCTGGGATTCGATCCCGCAACCTGCGGGTCAGCAGACCGTTATTGGTGTGGTCGCTAAAGTTGGTTAAATCTTTAATCAATCTTGCAAGCCAAGATCACGCTTGTACTACCCGTATTGTTTGAAACGACAACGTTGTAACGCGTTTCAAAATCAAACACTATCTTGTTGCTATTTACTTCGTTCACGACTGTACACGAAACACGCCCAGAGACTGACACATTTAGGAGCGCGCCTCTCAATCGATCAGTCTATAAGAATAGCAGTAATCGTTTATGTAGACTCGGAAAAAGGCGGGAATGTTAAGCCTTACGTGTACGGTCCACGCTCCGGCCGCTTTTCTAATTAATCGCCCGCAGCGCCACAGCGTGAGAGACGCCTACGGCGCGCGATTTACTCAGCTATTAACGGCAAGAGCTTATGCAAACAAATTGGACGCTGTCTGGGACGAGCGTGTCTATATATGTTGTTTTTTTTTTCACCCACCTAGAATAGAGTTGAGGAGTGCGGCAAATGAAATCAGATTAATCCTCTTAGCGTTCGCTCAATGCTGGAGACGCCATTTCTCGCCCTTACTGAACAAACGATAATCCAGCTTGCTTTTGAGCTCCACAATAAAATAGAAATAAAAGCAAATGGAGGATACCGCATGTTCCTGTACTGCACATGAAGTGAGAACATGAATGAAGAGTAAGAAGAAAAGCTGACGAATAATGGGAATTGCTTTCGGTAGGTGGGAACGAAAAGGTACTCAAGCTAGGTAAAGCGACGGCGATGGTGACGGTGCCTCTTGGGTTCTTCGGATCTAATATCACTTTTTTTTTCTTTCGTCCTGATCTACGTATTTAACTACCCGTAGGTCGCGGGTTCGATTGCGGCCATGCAGGTCGCATTGCGGTGAAGGCGAAAAACTGTGACATGCCAGTGAACGCTAGGACAACACCTAACTATTTCATTGGTTCTATTTTCGCTCGGTTCTGTGCATTTTTAATGATAGTAGCATGTTGATGGGATAGCTGGCTCTAACGTATCCTAGTTTACATTTTTTTGTTTTTTACACATAAACTGAAACAAAAAGCAAAAAAATTGTGCAGCCCTCCACTATGGCTTGTCATGCATTGTTGTAGTATTCTGCGAAGTAAAACTTCAGGTGTTAATAAACTGCTGCGAAGAATGTTCAAGATTCGCGCGTCTTTTTTCAACGTCAAGGGGTATTTGAGCGAGACGATGAGTTTCAATTCGTGTTTATTTCTGTGGCACCAGACCACCCTGCCCGTGTTTTTTTCATCTTATCAGTTCCGTCTTTCTGATCCCCACGTTTCCGCCAATCAGTAGCGCATGAAAGCCGTTCGCTAACAATTCTCCCACAAATCAATCAACGCTGCTTGCGTCACTGACACCTCTGCCAATCAACGCTCGGCGCTAGCGTAGGAACACCGCAAGCTGTAGCGCTTGAACGTGTTTATTTGGTTAAAGGTTTTGATTGATAGATATGTGGTGTTTAACGTCCCAAAACCACCATATGATTATGAGAGACGCCGTAGTGGAGAGCTCCGGAAATTTCGACCACCTGGGGTTCTTTAACGTGCACCCAAATCTGAGCACATGGGCCTACAACATTTCTGCCTTCATCAGAAATGCAGCCGCCGCAGCCGGGATTCGAACCCGCGACTTGCGGGTCAGCAGCCGAGTACCTTAGCCACTAGACCACCACGGCGGGGCGGTTAAAGGTTTCGCATTGCGCCTCTTCACAACTCCCGCCGAAAGCACTGTCTGTCATGGAGACGATGGTCATCGAACGCGAAACGAAACGATCTTGCACCGTGTTTCGTTTTCCTTAATTAATTGCTTCTGCTTATTTGACATTTACAGCTTCTATAATTGATTCCTACCGCTATATCAGCGAATGCAAACGTACTAAGAGTCTCATATTTCTGGGAATTGTTCTTTCCTGCGAAAATCTCGTGCGTAACCTTTTCAAATTCGTATCTAGATGTTTCTTCGAACTCAGAACGGGCATCCGATCCTTGGTGAGACCGATGGAGTTCGGGGTTTCGTTTGTTCCAGGCAAACTGCGGCCTCTATCGCAGTTGAGAATGAACTCAGGAGTAATGCTTTCAAGTGAAAGCTCGCTTAAAATTCATCGGATTTTGCTTCGCTCAAAGAGTGCAGTTCTTTTTTTTTGTTTTGTTAAATTCCCGAGTGCAGAGCTTTGTTCCCAAAAGTCCTCACTGTTCAAGCGCGTAAGAAGATGACTTAAGGTCGCCCACATTTATAGCGAACACTTCATTAGTATCAATACCTTACAAAAGCTGTTGTTTATTACGTAATGAGGAATTAATAATGTCTTTATGGACATCATGATTATACATTCTATAACGAACATTGCCATTATGAAGTGCAATAAATATTGCAGATATCTATATGTATGTATGTATGTATGTATGTATGTATGTATGTATGTATGTATGTATGTATGTATGTATGTATGTCATCTATCTGTCTATCTATCTATCTATCATTTGTTTCTTTGTTGCAACCTTTAACTTCTCTTTATTTTTTTTCCATTCACCCTAGCGATGTCCTTTGTGTCCTGAATATTTTACTGCCAGCATCGTTCATTGTTCTCCCTCAAGGCGGCAGGTGACCGTCTCGGTCGCTCTACCGCATTCACAACTTAGAAAGGATGCGTCCCTTTTACTCTCCCTTCTAACGACTAAAACACCCGTAAACGAAAGGTTCCCCATTGTTGCCGACGACGCTGCAGAAAAAAAAAAAAACTTTCCGAGTGGTGAGGCAGAGGGACGGCTCAAGTGACGTGCTTCGCCTAGAGGCCTGCGCGGTATACCGTTGCGTTCGCAGCCTCTCCTTCCGTTCCCTTATCTACAGCACGCTCGACAGCAGCCTGCGTTTCTCCCGGCGTAGCGTAGCGTACCGCAGCGTCGTGCCTCTCTTATACGCCGTCGCATCCCCGCACTGGCGCGCCTGCGTTTTGTGTACGTTTCAATGGACGCCCGAGGAGCATTTAGGCGAGCACGGCGTTGTTGGCGCGCCTGCGCTGTCGTCTTTTCAGACTGTCAGCGGCTCCGGAGGGCAAGGACTGGATGCCTGGGCGATGTGAAGGAAGGGGTGTTATGCGGGGAAGCGAGTGGTGATGCGTTCTATTGTCATGCTGGCGCGGGAAGCTTCGCGGGCAAACAGTGGCGTGGAATACGCCGCCCTCGCAAGCCGCGACGATGCTCCCCTCGCCTGTCTCTCTATATTTCCACGCACCGTGGCTTCCTTTATTTATTCATTTTTGAGCTGGTACGCTCGCCAGGAACGCCGAGACGGAGTTGTTTCGTTAAAGCTATCTTGAAAACGGTGACGTTCAGAAAGTGAGTCCGGTATTGTAATAATTGAAACCTAGAACCCGCGGTGAAAGGCTGAGGAATAACTCCTTTTTGTGTATGCGTGCGTCACTGCATGGACTTCTTGTGCGTCCGCGCTATTCACTGCATGTATCACGTGACATCCGAGCCAACAAGGCTGGAGGCATGAAACTGGTTCACATCTCCAAGGTATCGTTAGGGTTTCGCTTTCTCTCTCACTTTCTCGTGACATATTTTTTCGCATTAACCTTGTGGTGCGAGTTTGAGTAGGGCGTGTTAATGTGTCTTACTATCAGTTTCAGTTTGTGCTTACCGACAGCTCTGTGTTCCTGTTATTGTGTTAGACTAAAAGCAACGGCCTCTCTTCCTTTATTCGTCCTTACACCCTTCCACATTGAGCGGGGCTCTTCTTTCTGCTTTCTATTTCCGTACTTTGTGTGTGTGTGTGTGTGTGTGTGTGTGTGTGTGTGTGTGTGTGTGTGTGTGTGTGTGTGTGTGTGTGTGTGAGAGAGAGAGAGAGAGTGAGTGAGTGAATGAGTGAGTGAGTGAGTGGGATAGCAACGCAGAGCGTAGTTCACACTTTCGTATTCTAGAGTTACTGTAAAGATAAGATTGTCTGAAAGGCATATTTCGTAAAACAATCACGATACTTTCTGGAGATTCAAAACTTCCCAATTCATTCCTTTGGCGTGTAGCTACGATTTTCGTCCCACCAAACACGCGAGGTATTCGGCTTCAAGTCAACGTTTTGTGGGATGGAATGAAGTGGGGCGCAAAAGCGACGCGGCCTTTGCCAAGCCTATAAAGCTGCGCTGGAGAACAGCCTGTTTTTTAACTATTTATAACTTCGGTGGCGCCTTCTTGTGACGTTGCCGCGCTTCATTTAACCGGTTGTGCCGCTTCGACACCTCTTTCAGCCTTTTACTAGTTCCCAGCAGCGATTCCTCTTAACTCCAGCCTACAGCACTTGAGGGCAGTTCGCAAGCAGGCTGGATAATATTTGTTGCACTACAGCACGTTACCTTTTCTGTTTTATTGAAAAAACGCTTCGAAACGTACCAGTGGCGATATCCCGAAATTTCACGAATAGCACAACCCCCCAGATGATTATTTGACTCTTAGCGTAACTATGCGCAAGCATTTGAGGAACGCTTTTTTTTTCTTGGTGGCTCTGTCTTGTGTTATCGCCTTATGATTGCCATCGTTTACGAGGTCACACACTTTTAGTTACTAAGCTTATGCGAATTTCCATAGCTTCAGTGGCATCAATGGTTTCGTTTCCTAGTTTTCTTTTTTTAAGGAGACAATTTTTGGAGACCTACGACGCCAAAATTTCGGTATGTATGTATGTATGTATGTATGTATGTATGTATGTATGTATGTATGTGAGTGTGTATGTATGTATGTATGTATGTATGTATGTATGTATGTATGTATGTATGTATGTACATTTGTCTGTTGGTCCGCGGTAACGACTTTCGTCCCTAAGCCTTTTGTTCTGATTACGAAGTCGCATAACATGGTAAGAACCAAAATAAAACGACAGCAGCTGCACCAACGCTGTCCATGTAAGACCACTGCAGCCGAGCTAATAAAAGTGGGTAATCTTCACCATCGGCCTGCCTCAATTTCTCGGCATCCTACACTTTAGTTCCTTCGCTCAGCGCTGAGATTGATTTCGTTCAGGTAAGCTCTTAATGTTCGTCTTCGAAATAACGGCAAAATTTATTGCGAGGTAATAAATGAGAGGAGGAAAAGAAAAGTGCTTTCGATATCCCATTTCAGGAATCGCTTTTCCTTCGTAATCGGTCCGGCGGCAGCGAGCCAAAGGAAAAGAAAAAAAGCGCGCCTTACGAAGACGGTGTTATGTTACCGATGTGGAATCGTTTTATATACTGGGCTGGGGCATTATTACCCTTTGCTGTTTATTTCCATTTTTTTAGTTGTTTGGGTTTAATGTGTGTTTCTTTTTATGTGAACGCCAATCTGCCAAGCGTGAATACGTTCAGGCAGCACGGATGAGAAACGTGAACGTCTCGAATACGGGACGGTGCAGATTCGACAAAGGGCAGAGACTTAATGATGGTGCACAGGATGAGCGCTTGTCCTGCGACTAGCGCTTGTGCAGGATCGCGCATTTCCTGTGACTAGCGCTTGCCAAGACAGCTCTTGACTTGTAACTAGCGCTTGTTTTTTGACTAGCAGTTATCCAGGATAGCGCTTGTGCGGTCACTCTAGAGATTTTTTTTTGTGTGTGTCCAGCGCTTGTGCTGCTACTCGGTGTCAGTTATCTGTCCTCTGTTCAATCCCAGCTACGCATGCTTTAAGATTATGAACCAACTAGACCAGCAACGAATTTAGTCGCGCGAAATCTTCGGTCGCAATGATTCGCATTTTCGTCCATCACACGCACCCTTCACTTGCTGCAGCGACAACCATCCATTTCGTTTGAGTGCTTGCGCTAGTAAGTGCTTTCGTTAAGTTACGTCGTGCTGTGGAACAGTGCGTGTATTCATCGCGGAGTCACCACTCGAAGGCATATCGGGGCACGTATCACACTTCGCTCGGCGTTTCCGGCTAATTACGCGAGGTATCACGAATTAAACCGGCTCGTTGATCATTTCCTTTTCGTGTCATTGACCTTGCGATTGGACCTTTTGTACGAATACGAATTCACTTGTTTGGGAAACCGTTATGCGTGTAAAGTCGACGTTTTGGTTAGTCCACTTGTGCTCTTAACTACTTCCTATTTGGGTCTGAGGCGAGCTATCTCGTTGAATTGTCAGTCGCAGCGTCATTGCCCGTTCAACGATTTCGCGAAATTCGAGTTTACATTTTCCTGTGAAATCCGAAATACTGCCTCACTTGATTCGGCACGCAACGTCAGACGAAATTATGAACACGTGAAGTTGTAGCGATTGAGAGGGGGCTGCAGATGCGACCGTGGCAGTGGGCTGAGTAATTGTGGGACGTTGAACTCGATCAGGTGATCAAGACACCTCTTCTTTGATTCTTTTTTTTTGCAAGCGTAGTGGCGCTATCTACCCTTAAAGTTGACTGCGCTCCCATTCCGAAGTGCTAGAAGGGATAATGCGCCTCTACCGCATCATAGTCACGATAACGGCCGTTCCACGCGCTTCCCGCAAAGCCGCGACACATCCGTATATAGATGGAAGTGGAGTGCTAGAACCCCAAGTGCTTATTAGACTTTGATCCTCATCATCATCCTCGGATTGGCTACGCCCACTGCAGGGCAAAGCTCGAACTGCGCCCTCTCCCGGCGATCCTCGACTGCGTGTGCTCAGAGTTGAATGCGCGTTAAAGAATCTCAGGTGGCCAGAATTTGTTGATCCCTAAACCGTGTCGATTCTCATAATCGTATCCTCGTTTTGAGACATCAAAACTTTCAGTGTTGATGAACAAGGGAGCTGTGCAATCTGAGACACACACTAGTACAGTGGCAACCGTACGATCGATCTCGTTTGACGAGGTCTTATGTTTATTTTTTTCGCTTTTTGTACTTTACCGTAATTCTTTTTTTAAACGTATAAACGACTTTCCTCTCTCATGCTCGTCAACGCATCCCTATCTTTTTCTTTCTCCGTAAGTCTTACGTGGTTGTCCCATCCCTCAGCCATATCGACGGCCACCTGATCTTTCAACCGCTTTTATTCTCCTACGCACACCGCGGCGTATTCGCTTGACAAGCCGAAAATAAGAATGGCCGTAAACTCCGCTCTCGCGGGGCCCCGCTGGTTTGTTTTTCCTTAACGGGACACACATCTCGAATGACGGCGGGTCTCTGGCTCTCCGGGCGTGTTCCAAAAGGAAAGTAAAAAAAGGGGGGGGGGGGGGGTAAGAGAAAGAAGAGAGAGGGGGAGTGAATGCGAGGAGCTAAACGAAAATAGCCGACTACCTAAAGAGCCAGCCGTCCGGCACCCGCCAAAAACGCCATCAACGCGTCGAGAAACGGAGTAGCATCGGGCTAGCTCTTTCTAAGAATCCTGCTCCGTCCTCCTTTGAAGCCTTCTGTCTGGCCTAATTCCTTTCTCTTTTTATAACACAAAGCACGCAACACGCAATAGAAAAGTGTGTTCGCACAACGTCACGTTTACTTGCCCACACGCTCCTTTTCGTTAATGTTGTTCTTGTTCAAAATTTTTTTTGTGTCGTAGCAACACTTTTACGTTTCGCTGTGTGCTTGTTTTTAATGCGAAAACATCCCCACCTGCGTTTTTGTTGGCTCTCCTTCGGAAACACCTCCTTGCTCCTTCAACGATCCGACGAGCCGTGTTGGGGCAGGAAAAACAAAAATGGCGATGTTATCCTCCTTCGATTCCAGTGATGGTGATGATGCTGTTGTTGCTCCTTCCACGGATGCCCTTTTTTCCCCGTTGTCGACGATTCGGCGTTGTTTTTTTTTTTCGGCGTCTTGCCGCGTTCGTTCAACAAAAAGCGGGAGGAAAAGACTGATAACTCCCTAGTTGCATCCCAGACACGTCGCAAGCTTCCTTTTTCCCCCGCTGGGTCAAAAAAGAAGCGATCCTTTTTTTTTCTTATTTCAGGTCCCGATGTAAAGCTCTCTTCAGGGAGGCAAGCTTCGTGAGGATTTCAAAATACTTCTTCAGCATCTCAGATGAAAGGACTTGATATCTCGACAGAATCGCGAGAACTACGAAATGAAAGGACTGTCAAAGCTGTCAGCGTCGCTACGAAAACGCCTGCACGCTGCGCGGGAGGTTTTGACTACGAAACGTGAACGCACTGCGAGTAGCTATGCTCGGCGATCAGCTTTGCACCGCGAATAGCTATGTACCGCGCGTAGCTCTGCCCTGCGAATAGCTCTGCCCTGCGAGTAGCTGTGCATTGCGCGTAGCTATGTATTACGAGTAGTTCTACGAAGACTTGACCTCTGTGTAAGTATTTCGCAAGCCTGAACCCCAAAAGCCACAGAGAGAAGGTCGTTGTCGCGTACTCGACCGACGAATGACGTTTCCACTGGCTTCCTCAATAATTAGTTTGAATCAGCGTTTTCGTTCGTTTTATTTTTTTTTGCTAGCCATGTTACCAGCGTTACCCGTACGACGCACTTAAATCAAAATTTTAACGATCGCAGTGGTAGCATCACTGCCCCATTTCTCCTGCAATGAATGCACCATACTCTGATTTTGGCTCGTTATTCGAAGTGTCTAAGAAGCAACATTAAGATTAAGTTCTTTTGAAGCATAAACCAAGCGCTATAACTCGGCTCGTTTTAGGCATTCTCTTTAAGCAGGACGATGGACGTTGATAATCTGTTTAGTTGGCCGATCACGTCGTAACCTGCGTCAAGAGCACATTTACAACTCAAGATACGGTAACCTTCGCAGCGAAGGTTTTAGTCGCCTGTTGTGTGCAGTCTATGACCTCAATGATACGCTGTCATACTCATCTATCTCTAAAGCTTCAGTGTGTGAAGTAAAGCACTATTGAGGAGGATAACAGCTCCAACTTTCTTGGCTACAACTCTCCAAACGATGCCGATGCTAGCCAATACTAACTCAGATTGAAAAAAAAACAGTTCTTCAGGTTTCGTCAAATCGCGACAACTTCCCTGCATTGCCGGCCACATGCAATCTCAACAGCGTTCAATCTTACAGACCTAACTCCGAACCCTTCATCAAAACATCTCGCAGACAAAGCGATGTCATTATCTTTTGATTATACTGCCGAAGCGCAAATGCGTGCGTTAGCCTGACATTTCTCGCCTTGAACACACGATGGATCTGGTTTACAACGAATACCGAAACAGTGATATCTACCTCCGCCGACCGCGACAACACCCTTTCCGCAATCTAAATTATTTTACACTGCTCTGTGCCTAGTGAAAGAAGCCTGACGTACAAAACGAGCGCGATTTAAATTTCGCAGGCGTAGCAAAGTCAACCGCGTAATCATCACCGATTCTGTAGCCTCCACCGCAGCTTCCGTAGGTCTCCGCGTTGAGCTCCGGACGCCTTCCTCCGTCGAGGTCTTCGCTTGAATTCACAGCCCATCATTGACGTCGTTCAGCGTCGGCATTCCACTTTTCTCAGTCAACAGTTTCGTCTTCTCCGTTTTGGAACTTCGATTACCGGTTCTCAAGTCGGTCTCGAAATACATAGCTCCTATCGGGCAACATTGGGACCAAAACTGACGCCCCCCAAAAAATACGAAAATGAAAGAGATAACGGGTATCAAAAGAAAGAAAATTCGGTAACACACTTGCGCGCCGTAACTGACGAATCTTGCGAGAAAGAACTCTCCGATGGCATGTGGTGCTCCCTGCGCCGACGTGAAGCAGCCTTTCCCGCGTAACACTCGTGCCGGCGGCGGCAGCCAAGCCTCGGGTTTGCAGTAAGGGGGGGTGACGGTAACGGTGCACCGGGCAGAGGCTCGCATCGCTCGGAGGGGGGTTGCTTGAGGCCCCGGTGAACGCGGCGCGGGCACTGCGGACGCAACCACTCGAACGAGCCGGGTGAGGGGCCGCCCGCTACTGCGGGAGCGGGGAGCGACCGGGGATGAAAAAAATGAAGACAGGAGGCTGAAGAGGCGAGAGAAAGGAAGGAAGGGTGTGGAAAACGGAGACGGGAGCCTTATAGGAGAGAAGAGGATGGAGAGCGAGGGATCGGAAGAGGATGGAGTATGAGGAGAAGGACGTTCTCTTCGCCTGCCTCCGGTGATATGCGGAGTGAGAGGAAAGGAAAGGGAGTCGAGAAAGATGAGCGCTTTTCTCTCTCTCTTTCTCTCACCTCTTCCGCATCATCATCGCCGTGCCGCTGCTCTCCATCCTCCGTCTTCCCGGCGCTCCCTGCGGCTTTCGCGTGGGTGACTGGGCTGCCGCGGCGAGCGAGCGAGAGGAATCGAAGGATACGGGAGAGGAGGTTAGTTCTCCCCGTGTCTCGGAGGGATGGTGGTGGACCAGTCCACTGCAGGCCTCTGCGCCTGCTCTCCGCCGGGGTGGGCGCAACTGCCGGATGGCTTGCTTCTCGCCGCCGCCTTCCTTCCATATTTCTCTTTTCTTTTTTGCCGGCTGAAGAAGGGAGCCCGGCGTTGGGCTCCGCCGCCGAGTTTGGGCGTGTAGCGGAGAAAACTGCCTCTCTCGCTAGCGCGCGCGTTTCTCGCTGCCGTTCTCGCGTATTGTTTCGTTAGCTGCCATATTCGCAGCCGCGCTGTTATCGTGATGTACCTAATGCGCTGGCTTTAATTGTCCTTCCAATATATATATATATATATATATATATATATATATATATATATATATATATATATATATATATATATATATATATATAGTGCGATTAGGTCTTCTATGTGTGTGGGGGGGAGCGTCGTTTGTTAAGCATACACGTAGACTGACATTTAGTGCTGGAAGTGACGTTTTTACGTTCGGATAGCTAAATTAGCTCGCGATTTAAACGAGCTTGAGTACTGTATGCGTAACATCCGTAGCGGTCTTGCGTACGTAAGAACGCTTGGTTTCGCGCAATGCTGTTTACCAGTCTCATGTACTTTATGTGAAACGGTGTGTTGTTAGGTACGCAAAGCTGCAACGGACATTACGTACGCAGCACTGATACTCGCTTGATTGCTCTAAGCTTTCTCGCTGCGCTGCTCTTTTACACATTCAAACATACAAACTTACTGGTGCATCATTATTTAAATCGACCAGGACGGCCATGTTAAAGCGCCTTGACTTGGTTCTCTGGCTGAAAGCAAAAGCGGTATGCCACAAAACTGAAGTTGGTCGCTTCATCACAGACTTTACTGTGTTCTTGGTTTACGTGGTGTCGTGTATTGGGCACATGCACAATTTCCGAATCGGCTAATCGCTTTGACGAGTAGTAAGGAAGTGATTTACGCTAAACGAGTTTTTTTTCCTGCGTCATGGAGCATTTTATTTGCGCGGAAAGATCTCGTGCTCAATTTTTGCGTGATAAAACAAAGTGTTCCGTTAATTAAGGCTGCAAGCTTAGTGAAGTTATTCTGCTTGCCGGATACGAAGTACAAATCATCTTGCGGTGGCAGGGCAATACGCAGCGGCCTTGTACGTAGTCTAAAAAGTATGTGCCGTCGAGGAACTTTACTATTTTCGAAGAAGTGTGCCTAATACATGCACATTTCCGTATGGGTAGCCGGTGCCATTCTTACAAAGTTAACCTATCTTCCACTTGATGAAGAAATTGTTTAACAGAGAATATTGCTGGAACCAACGTTTAGACCAGAAGACTTATTTTGACCAGGGTAGAAATCGTTTTACCGAGAATATCTGAAGCCAGCGTATCTACAAGAGGTTATGACTTCGTCATGCTTGGAATATTTGAGCATGGAAAACTACTAAATAGCAAATATCGCTCGACGTATGTTTTTGAGGGCACAATTTGCCTCTGCCAGGTCAGAAATCCTAAAACCGGTAATTTCGCTGAGCTAAGGTTTAGACAGAAGGACATGTTTTCGTGAGGCCAGTCTTCGTTGAAAAGGAGATGTTAGAAGCAACGTTGTTCTCTGTTCAACGATTTTTTAAATATTTTCTGCCTTTTAGTTTACTGATATACGCGGAGGAACATGAGGACGGCTCGCACAAATTGTGCCAGAAATGACTAGCAACACTCAAACACTTGTTGTGTGAGTGTAGTATAATTACCAGAACGATGGCAGTTACTCCGGGGACCCTGTCGTCTAAGTGGGCCGCCGCTCTGCCAAGTCCAGAAGTCGGCATCCGAGCGTGAGCAGTCCAGCAAGCCTATGAGGACGTGTTGGGTCAAGGCCTCGACATTCCCCCGTGAGAGACCTAAGCCCAGGTCGCTTTAAATTTTGCTTGACGTTCAATAAATTTGTAGCTATCTACCCATCTATTCATTTTACTGTTAGCTAATGCCTTTTTCTGGTATAGTGCGTTGCCACACCTTACATCACATGCATGAAGAACTACGTTTTCCAGTTGCAGAGACTTTCGAGTTAATTGTCTCCTTAGTGTAAACAAAAAAAAAATGGAAGTGACCCGTAGGACGACTGACACCTCAGTCGATAGTTATAGCGCCAGAACAAAACGACGACACAGAGACAAGAAGGACACGACAGACACGTTTTGTTCTCGCGCTATAACTATCGTCATGCCATACCAACTAGTCAAAGCTGCCACACACCTCAACGTTTGTGTTCCCTGGTGTCTTCATTGGACTAACATTGTTTTGTCTACGACCTACTATACTACTGGCCTGTCCACAGAGCGAAGTTTTTTTTTTTTTGGGGGGGGGGGGGGGGACCGTGTCCCCGCTTTCGTTCACCACTCGCCGTTGTTGGGGCTACCTATAACTTGTTCGTCTGCTACTCTGTTCGGCTGTATAGATGGTGCTAGAGTAGAAACTCCTGATTCTGTAAAGAACTGCAGGCATATAAGTGCCTGTTCCTGTAAACTCAGATTGCGGGTCAAGTAAGCTATTTAGTGCGAATAAGTATTCATTGCACACTGGCCGACTAACTTTGGAAGCCGTAGATTTGCATTACGTCGGACAGCCTACGTGGTGCCGCGTCAATCGAGGGACGAAAATTTTTTTTTCCTAGTGTAGAAGTGGAGCTTGCTCTGCTATACCGTTTCGAATAATAAACGTTTATTCCTCCTCCCCCTGAGTCCCTTCTGGTATACTTATTTTCTGAAGCGTGAACAATAAACGTTTCTTCCTCCTCCACCTGAGTCACTTCTGGTATACTTATTTTCTTAAGCGTTTTGCATTAATGCATAATAATTGTGCAACACGAGCGCTCTGTTGACCGGAACATCACCACGAGTACTGAGGCTGATTTTAGCGAAAAGATGTTGACTGGCGCCACGCCACTCGTAGGTTACGTCCCTAGAGACTGAAGAAGTGAAGTACAACGTGAGCGCTGGAAAGGGAACTTCAGGACACTTCAGGAAGTACGGTAGGTTCATTTTTTCATGGTTGCACGTAGTAAAGAAGCATGAAGTTGAGATCTCTTCCACTGGGTGGCTCCGCCATCTCAGCAGCTGGAAAGAAAACTTCACTTCACTTTGTTACCTTAAAGACGCCTTGGTAAGGCTATTACATAAGGGGTTTTAATACATTAGTGCGTAATTTGCGTGAACATAACTGAAAATACAAGAAGATAAAAAAAAACACATGTGCTATACGTTTGCATAATACATAACTGAACATTGTAGAGAGAAAAAATACAAACGAGTGCACGGGCTGATGTGTTATTTACGTCAGGACAAATACCTGTATACCTAAACAGTGCAAAGTAAAAATAAAATTACGCTTTCATTGCGAAAAGCGCGCCATGACACTCTCCGTAAACGCTCACGGGCAAGTGACGGCAACGATCTGGTGAGGTAGGTTGTTTCACTCTGCAGCAGCACGGTGAAAGAATGAGGCGTAAAATGTAGAAGAGCGCACACGAGGGCGCCCCACTTGAAAGGTATGCTGCCCTTGCAAGGACGCTACTACCTTTTTTCCGCATTACTACTACCATGTGGGCCACCCTCACCAAGTGGGCCGGCCTCGCATGCGTGTGCGAGGGGGGCCCACTCGAAACGTGTGCCTTTTTGATGAAGTCAATCAATGAACTTTTGCCAGAATGAACTCTCACACGTAATTCGTTCTTTGCCTTACACAGGATTATGCTGAAGTGCCACAAGTGACCAATGCAGCTCTTAAATTGAACCACAGCAGTCGATACTACGCCACATTTTGATTCTGCACTTTTTTTTTATCTGAAAAAAAAACCGTTAGTGATTTCAAGAGAAAGGTGTGTACTGTATGTTCGTGCCGTTAATAAAAAGAGCACTGGTTTGTGGCAGATTTAGGTTGAGAAATATCAGCTGACCAAAATTAAGGAAACCATAGTCCTCCCACTAAGGCAGCTGTCATTATCATAGCTCTCTTTTTGGCTCATAAGGCGTAAATTTTTTTCTTCTCGTCCTCCCTACTTTTCTCAATGCATACAGAGTCCGCTGAAAAATTTTCTCGAGTCAGCATATATCTTGCAGTTCCTTAGTCTCTTTTTCGTTCAAACTGCAGCAACTGGAATGCTCCTGAAATGGTTCTTTTTTTCTCCGCCTGATTAATGACTCTGCTCTCTAAGGGATTTGTGGACTTCACGCGCACACACTACCTCCATTGATGCTTTCACCAACAAGAGCATTGTCGGCACGCCGTGCTTTATTTGCATCTAGAATCTGACGAATGTTCTATTGTTTTTATGCACTTTTTTATGGCGCGGGGTAACTGCTGTTCATGCATAGTTCATCCTTTATGCGGCTCGGCAGGATAAATTACTTTGTAAGACAATGCACGGACTTCCTTCATACACAATGGCTATCCGGACCTTTCATAATGGACAGATTCTGTAAAAGCAATATGTCAAAAAAGATTATTTTGTTGGAAGACCTGAAATGCCGATGTATATGTTCGCAAAAGTATCTTGTAAACAAAGCGGTTGCAGTGGAGAAGTCCGAGCTGAGATTATTCAACACACGGACGTATAACTCAGATTTATTCTACCCACATATATGTGTGTCTTGGTGTGCCTGTCCGTCGTACCACGCAGTATGCTTTCTCCCATATAACTGCATGCTGCAGATATGGAGGCGCTTATTCACTCATACCTAAGGGGCTTAAAGTCTCATGAATGGGCGGCAAAGCATTGATTGATATGTGCGGTTTAACGTCCCAAAACCAGCACATGAATATGAGAGACGCCGTAGTGGAGGGCTCCGGAAATTTCGACCACCTGGAGTTCTTTAACGTGCACCCAAATCTGAGCACACGGGCCTACAAAATTTCCGCCTCAATTCGGAAATGCAGCCGCCGCAGCCGGGATTCGATCCCGCGATCTGCGGGTCAGTAGCCGAATACCTTAGCCACTAAACCACTGCGGCGGGGCTGGCGGCAAAACCTAACGAATTAGATGTTTTGAGCGTAACCTGTATATACATGCACAGTCCACTGTCTCAGAATAGTTCTTGTAGGGTTTAATAAGATATTTTTATTCACATGTCATTGCAAGCACAGGGACAGAAACAAAAAAAAGTGAGAAAAAATATGGAAACATACAGGAATGATGAGAGGACCTCGATTAATAATGATGTGCTAATTAGGTATTGTTCATTTGGGCCTTGGAACTTAACATATTTCTAATTAGTAATATATTAATAACCTTCCTAAGTCACCATGCTATTTAGGACTTTTCTCATTGGAAAGCTTACTGATGAAGGCAAAGAACACCATGTCGTTTAAGAGTTTCTCATTAAAACAACGCTTATTTGCAGCTTGCTAATTATCAAGGTCGCCCCCAAGCTCCCTTGTTCATCCAGCTTCCACCATTACCGCAAGTTGTCCACATCGTCATTTTTTCTCAAGGCTACGATAAACGTAGTAGTTCGTTTCAGACTCACTCACCGGGCGTGAGTATGGACTCCACATTATTCATGGGGGGGGGGGGGGTATACGCAATGTTTGCAACATCAAAGTCCTCACGACGCCACGATACATGTTTTAACTTGTGAAATCTCACCTCTATGCATTTATGAGGTGGCGTACTTCCCAAGCTTAACGAATACTATGGCTCTTTAGGGGCGATTCAGATTGCACCAGTGCTGCACAGATTTCGCCCCAGATAGTGCCATTAAATTATCGTGGCAGGAAGTGCGTCGTCTGCTGGCAACGCTCGAGTGGGCTTGTCGTCTGCTACTGCTTCTTCCCCAAACCAACGGCGTGTAGGACAATTAGCTCGGGGGGTCCTTCTTTGTGGGTCCTGAAAGACCGCTGCTCTCGGTCTTCCTTTTTTTTTTTCTTGCTCTCTTTTCTGGCCTTTGGTCTCCGTCTTTCTTCTTGGCGCTGCGGCGACGCTGTACTCCGTGCTCGCTTCATTAAGTCGTCATTAGAGGGGGGATCCGAAGAAAACGCCTATTAGGTGCACTGGAGTGGATAGGCTGGTCATAAAGCCTGGTATATATAGAGAGAGATATACACTGTCGATTGTGGAACGTAAGAAAAAGAAATGAACGAAAAACAAGAGAAAGAATACAAATAAAAAAATGAAAGGCGGTATACGGTAGAGTGTGACGCTCTCGGATTCGAAGGACGCACTGGCCGCTGACGTGGAATGGAATGAGCGGTCGCTCGAGTCGCGGCGCTGCTCAAAAGTGCCTTCATTATTGAAGCGAGGTGGGGAAGGCGTTTCCTCCTCTTTTGTGGGTGTGTTTTTTTTTTTTTAATCCGTGTCGTCGACATTGGCTCGCCAACTGCAACCGGTGACCGACTCCTTTGCGGCTTGCCTTTCTCCTTCCTTTGTTTCATTCGATGATGCCTGAAATTCTTTCGATGTAGGGTGTGCTTGCTCAGTCTTCTTTCTATCGTCTTTTGTTCCTCAATTGAAGTCGTATAGGTTTCCATTTTCAATGGTGAAACGCCATGATGGTTATTGCATGTTTACGTGAGTTTGTTGTTGTTGTTATTTTCACGAATACCAAGAGAGACTACTCGCTTCCAAGCATATCAAGCAAGGATTGCAAAGATCGACTGTCAACAAAGAGACGGAACAGTTGGCACGCTCCTACAGCCAGTATATTCCCTCTATGTTCGCATAACTCCCTTCCTCGGCCAGTGTTTCCACGGTCCGTCGCACACAGAGGTAATCTTGGCTGCGTGTAAGTGCGCTGTATTGCGTGGCGGTGCGCGGAATCGATATGGAAAGGTTGTGCGAGGCCGCACAGCGGTATTGCACTGCGAGGAAGTCCTTATTACAGGGAGGACGCCGTAAAGATGGACTGTTTCATTTCCGCTAGGCGACATTAGGCAGTTATGAGACAGGTATAGTTTACCGTTAGCGTGAAAGCGGAGGTTAAGGGAATGGCGTTACCGTGCAGCAAACGTTCATTGCGGACAGCGTCTTATAGTTTAGCGGGATAGCGTTGACGGGGTCTGGGATGGTGGCGCCACCAATCGGATGGTCAACAAGTTAAAGAACAGCGAAAAAGAAAAGAAAACGAGAATGTTGAATGTTTGCCTGTGCCACCGCGCGAAGCATGGTTACAAGCTTATTTTAGTAATAATCAAAGTAAATAAGTATGAACCACGCACCAAACGCGAAAACACTTATGTTGCCGATTTTTTTTTACATCGATCTTCTAGTTAGGCTTAGAGACATTCGAAATTAGAAGCTATCTCAAAAATTACGCCAGCTTATCACTAATACTCGGTCATCAAAGCTAACTGAAGGCGAGTGAAGCTATTTCAAACAGTCGTTTGCTGCGAACAAAGTGAATCTTTCAACAACTACGCCCAAGTAACACGCCAACACGCCAAAACCACGTCCAGTTTGCTACCTTGCACGTGGGGAGAGAGGAAAGAGGGAGTAAAAGAGAGGGGGAAAAGACTTGTAAAAACAGAGAAAGCTCTTTCATTATTAATACTTGCAATAATTTTCATTAACTAAGTGGTTGAATGGTTGCTCACTGGCATCTGCCGACGACCTGACACACGTTGAAAGTTGAGAGGTGGTTACCTATTATCGACGCGCGCCTGCAAAAACCTCTTTCTCCGTTGTTCGTGCAGCTCATCATTCGAGTTATTGTTGCAGTCGTCGTGCCCATCGTCTCTCGTGCAGATGTTGCAATGTTGCTTTCTTCCGCCCGAACTTAGCCTTCAATGTCGAGTCTGTCATTAACTGAACCTACTTGGCATTGTTATAAGTGCGTTATGTTTCTCTATTTCATTCTCTCTCATCTGTAATCATCTAAAGAGACGTTATATAGGTGGCAAAGCCAGGTTTAATTATACCTTGACAGACATTATTCATGGTACCTAAATTCTCGACTAGGGATAAAGAGTGGCAGATCAAACTAGTACCTAATTCCTGTACCACGAAAAAAAAGAGCGGCAGCTGAAAAAAAAAAAGCTAGAAATCCACCAAGTAAATGCAAAGGATTGTTCGAACCAGCGTGCATAAGATTGTGAATTGCGGTCTTCTATTTTGTTCTGGTTAACAGCGTTTTATTTTATTCTTGTTGACATCTTCCTGTGTCATATATGCATTGATTTATGGGTGGTTAAATGACGGCGCTTGTATTGTGTTGGCCTTTTTATTTTACTCTTCCTTGTATGCGCGCTATATACGCTCTGCAGACGGTATGGCGTGCAGATGTGCCGCACCTCCTCTCCACCGAGGGACTAGCACGAGCCTCGACAACATTGGTTTTCATGTGATCCTCAGGTGCTTCTTCACCCCAATATAATATTTCTTTTTAAGCATTCAAACAGCAAAGCAGTTTAAAGCCATAAACTCAAAATTCAGCGCTAAATGGTGGCGGCAATGTATATATCGTCACATCAAACAGATTAAGCGCTTCTTTGTATAGCTCCCCCATAAGCGTAGTCGTTCTAAATGTCTGTTATATCTGTGCGATGCCATCAAACGCGAACTTTTACTCCTAGAATGTGCCCGTACTTTGGCGCCCGATGTTTTTCGAACGCTTCGCGTAAACCGTATTCTCTCCGAGTCGCATTTCGCGACGTCCCCCCCCCCCACCCCCCTCCACCTTTTTTTTTTGTTTTTTGTGAAGGGCCGTCGTAACGGGGGAAAACAAAATCACGTAACGAAACACGCGTTTCGACATCGCAGCGCGAGCGGCGTCGCCCAGTCTGAAACGGAGGGCGGCCCGAAAATAAGTTTACGTAACAAATGCGGCTTCCGACGCACGCCCGCCTACACCGCGTCGCGGTTATTCAGAAAACCGGCTCTGTGTGTGGGATCTGATGTCACTTTCGCTCTTCGCTATCTCCTCCCGCGTCCTGCCTCTTCGCGGCGTCCAAATTAATCCCCGTCGACGACGTTGCTGCCTGTTCGTCTGCGGGTGCCAAGTTCTTTTACAGTATCCCGCCTCTCTCTTTCTCTCATTTACTTTCTCTCTTTCTTTCTATTCCTCTGCTCCTCAGCAGACGCCATACCTGTCCGTCCCTCGGTTGTCGCAATCCTTTCAGTCAGGGCCAAGCTCGATTCCAAGCTGCGCCCCGCCCCTCAGTGTGTCCCCGTTTATCCCGCTAGATGCGCTCACATTGTAGCCCTCTCTCTCCTCTCGCCCAGCTTTTTTTTTCTCTTCCCACTTCCTCTCCTCTCTCCACTGCACCAAACGCACTGCGGGAATTCTTCTCTGCTCCTTATATTACGTTTTCGGGGTCTCCAAGCTTCCCTATGTCACGAAGAATGCTGTATCTCTTTCCCTAGCCTTGCTAGTTGTCCATCAGGTGTCCCCGTGTTTGCTGAAAAGTTTCACTTCCTCTTCTCCGCCTTTCTTTCTCTCACTTTCGCGCCATCGTAGCCTAGTGCCTGTGGTGTTGCAACCTCGCGCTTGCCAGCTTATGAGGTTCCACGTTTAATTTTCATGCGTCAGCTTTTTCATGTGTGCGGAAGCTAAATGCAAAAAAAAAGAAAGAAAAAATGCGATTGTATATCAGCTGAGGCGCAAGTATGTAACCTCCACCACTATCGTCATCATCAATGTCTGCGTACATTACATTCACCCCAGGACTCCGAAGTGAATCCAGGTCCTCTGCGGGGCAGACGAGTATTCTGCCACAGAGCCTCGCTGGTGCTTGCAACTTCTTCGCTGAAGTTTCGCGTGCAGGCAGGTGTCTTGTCGGGCAAAAGACCTGGTTGACATATGCAATATAGCGTCGATGAAGAGTAAAATAACAACCAGGCGGCGCCACAAAACTTGAATTTAGCAACTAGTGGGTCCTTGAATGCTTCCTACCCGTTACAAAGGGCTCGGACATAATTCGTGATCGTCATTAGGCACATCACAGTGAAGGGGTACAGATGTGTATTTGCTACTTTGTTTCTTTGTGGAAGGACGAAGAATGGCATAGCGGGTACTTTCATACTTCATAAAAATTACGATGACTTATGGCGTAGCGGGTACCTTGCACATGAACATGTATTGGCTGGCCCGATAGAATTTTGACTACGCTTCATAAACGGGGCTGTTCCAGCTTTCGATGTGATTATGCTCCGTGTTCCAAGCGGGCCAGGTGATCACTTTTTATTAATATTATTCTAGGTGATCGCGGGCCTCGCTGTACTTGCTGCTTTCGACGTGCCGTTGTCATTTTTCGCGCTTGTTCCACGTTACGCACCCATATTCATTCTTCTATTTCTTCCTTCCTCTGCAACTTCCGTTGCCCTTTTCCGTTTCTCATTCTGTTAACTTCTTTTTTTTTCTCGGTACTTCGCAGTACTAATTCGTCTCGCGAGCTCACCGTACTGTTTTCGGTTTTTTTGTTTATTGTTGTTGCCCTTTTTTTATTTTATTTTAATCGCCATCCTTGAAGTGCTGCGTCGCTCGTGCTCCTCCCTCGCTCTGCTCCTTTGGTAGGAGAGGGAAGACGCGAACTGAGGGTCGGGGACGCTGTGTCGCGAGGTTTGGAGCCCACCGGAGAAGTCGGACTGCGTGGCCCTCCCAGTCCAAATAAAGGTTCGTCGACGTCTTCTCAGACCGCCACCGGCGAAAGAAAGAGAAGACAGAGGGGAAAGGGACGTACGAAAGATAGAGAAGACCCTCCTCGAGTACCGGAGGGTGGCAGAGAGAAAGACAGAGTGAGGGAGAGAAAGTGAAGAAGCCGTAGAAGTGAAGAAGAGTGGCCAAACGAAACGTGTCGGAGGTGTGGGGGAGAGGGCGAGAAGGTTCGGAAGAAGAGTTGGCCGTTCTGGGTCCGCCAGCTTGCAACGCCGGCCAAACAGCGCACCGTGCCAAGAGCAAGGAACCGGTGCGGTCGAGTGTCAGGGGGTGTGGGCTCCGTGAAAGGGTGAGGGGAACGAGTCTATAGTAAGAAAAGGAAAGGGTGAATGCGGGAAAGGAGGTGGTGGTGACGTCGCGTGGAATGCTTACGCCTTTCTCTATAACGCTCTCATCCTCTTCGAGCCTCAACACCAACGTTGGCAAAACTGCGTGTGGCAGCTGCCTACAGCGCTCGCAAGATCTCTCCCTTCTCTCTGTTTCTATTCACCCTTCCTTTTTGTTCTTCATATTTTTTTTTCTTTTTTTTTCGCATTGTTTCGGTCGTGTGGCTATTCTCGTACCGCTACTGTTCTGTACCCCTCCCTCGTTCCTTCCAAGCTCTCCGGATAACATTGCACGTTGGTATTTCTTAAAGCAAGGTGCCGTAATACATTTTTAATTTTTTTGCTTTTCCTTTGTCCTTTATCACTTTCGTACATTTTTTTTCTGCCACGTGTTCCTTTCTTGAAGCATTGTTTCCTCTTTAGTAACTTTTTTCCCTTTGTAATCTCCCTCTCTCTTTTTTTTTTCTAGCCACGTTACTCATCAGCCTCGTAACTTCGTCGGCTCATTTTCCATGACCTCCCTTAGGCGCGTGTCTCGCACTGCTACATACTTAATTTTTCTCGTTGCCTAGTTGTCCTTGACTGCGTTTCTTTCGTGATGTAAAAAAGAACTTGCTTTTGTTTGTCTTTTAGGCGCAACCGTTCCTCCTTTGAATGACCTCTCTTGTCCGCGCTCATCTTCTTCACCTACGCCCTTCGTTCCATGAGTCGCGATACTCTGTGGCTAACCTTAATTTCGGTAAACAGGGTTTCTCGACGATTAATTTAGGTAGCCGTTTCCGCATTCCCACGAAGAGACGCTGCGAAAGACACTTTGGCCGACGCTGATTCAAACCCAAGCGAGTAACATCGGTTTCTACATCGGCAGTGAACTGAAAGAAACAATAGTTTTCATAATCGAAACATAAAAATAAAAGGCGAGGAAATAAAACTGCTTTTGGGCTGATGGTGTGATTTAATAATTATTTAACTAATTGCTTGATTCATTGAATTCACTTTGTGCACAACCAGAATATTTAATCATTACTGGTAGTTTACAAGGTGAATCGACTTTTTTATTGCTTTGTTTCTTTTTTTTTCTTTTCCTCTAAAGAGTGTCTAGACATGTGCGAAGCCAGCTTCTATTGCGGTAACGTCTTTTCTTGTGATAGCCCCGCCGCGGTGGTCTAGTGGCTAAGGTACTCGGCTGCTGACCCGCAGGGCACGGGTTCGAATCCCAGCTGCGGCGGCTGCATTTCCGATGGAGGCGGAAATGTTGTAGGCTTGTGTGCTCAGATTTGGGTGCACGTTAAAGAACTCCAGGTGGTCGAAATTTCCGGAGCCCTCCACTACGGCGTCTCTCATAATCATATGGTGGTTTTGGGACGTTAAACCCCACATATCAATCAATCAATCTTTTCTTGTGATACCACTTTATACTAGTGTCATTTATCATCCGACGATTCATTGTTTGTGGTGACGTTGCGGTGACACGTTCAGATTCCAACATTTCTAATTTCGCGCGTTAAGCACTCTCACTAAACCGCGCCGCGTAGGTATGCCTTCCCACGAAACGTGTAATTCTAAATTTGCGCGTTCAACCGCGCGGATCACCGTTCATTCACTGCTCGCAGATTTCGCTGTGCGTATGCGGGCGTGTGTGCGTTTGTGAGTGATAAAGAGGGAGAGAAAGCGTAAGTGAGCAAACAGATCGATTCATGGGGAGGCCCCAGTTGACCGTCAATAACTTTTGAAACTTCAAATTGATTTGCAGGTTCGCAAAATAAAATGCGTGACAAAAGGAAGAGCACTTTGAGAAGGAAAACCGAAAATAATAACGGTGGGTGAGATTTCCTATAGAAATTGGCCAAATCCTCATTAGTAAGCACGGAAGTTTATCAACGGGACAGTTTTGGGTTGACTCTACCTGTACAAATGTAATAATTAACATTTTCATGCATCCGTGCTGGTATATTTTCTCGAAAGTACCTCATAATGTACGAGACAAGCTAGCAAAAAAACGAATGAAAAAAAAAAGTCTCGCCCTTTTTTTTTTTCAACTTTCACGGCTGGGCTCACGCACCACCACCGAGTAGCATAGTGCAGAATCCTGTAAGCCAATTTTCGCGTGAATGTTACTCCGCGGTAGGCTTTCTACCGCTTTCGCCTTGGGAGACGACGGGAATGAAAACGAATGCTCCTCATAAATTAAAAGTGCGGCGACGCCCTCCAGCGCTTTTCTCATTCATATTGCTCTCCCCTGAGTGCTGCGAAAATCCTTGGTGACCTTGCTGCGTTTTTCTTAAATCGCGCCGTGCACATCGTGGCATCCTATGGAACTTGTAATCCTAGAAGCGTGCTCCGAATACTTTCTTTAGGTTAGGGTGTTCGTCGTGTTTTGTTTCGCTCGCTTCTGTCTGCCGCGCGTGTGGCACTTTCATTCGTGAGAGGATTCTCTACGGCGTTTTCAGCAGGAACCTTCGCGTTGTCTCTTATCGCAAGCTTCCCGTTTGTTCGGTAGCTTTAAATTTAGCTTCTTAGAGTGGCCGCGGTGGTCTAGTGGCTAAGGTACGCGGCTGCTGACTCGCAGGTCGCGGGATGGAATCCCGGTTGCGGCGGCTGCATTTCCGATGTAGGTGGAAATGTTGTAGGCCCGTGTGCTCAGATTTGGGTGCACGTTAAAGAACCCCAGGTGGTCGAAATTTCCGGAGCCCTCCACTACGTCGTCTCTCATAATCATATTGTGATTTTGGAACCTTAGACCCTATATATCATTAGCCTCTTAAAGTGACGGAAAAAGTACAAATGAATCCCAACTAGTTTGCAGTGGAACGCACGTGGTGGTTCGGGCTTGCCTCCTACTTTGACGCTAAGGTGCCAAGTCTTAAAGGTGTAATATTCTCTTGTCAAACTATGCTTGACCCGCCAGGGTGGTTCAGCTGATATGGCGTCCGCCATGGTGGCTCAGTAGTTACGGTGCCTGGTTTTCGACCCGAAGGTCGCAGGTTCGAACCCGGCGGCGACGATCGCATTTTAGTGGAGGTGAAAGCGTATAGATGTCCGTGTACTTTGTGACGTCAGTGTTCCTTAAGGAACGCCGGTTAGTCGCACAATCTCCGGAGTCTTCCGCCACGGCGTTTCTCATAGTCATATCGTAGTTTGGGGGCGTGAAACCCCGGGTATTATTACTTTTGCTGATGAACCGTTGCACGGCTATTCCGACCACACGCGTTTGGGTTCCTGGCCGAGACGGTGGCGTTTCTATTTGATTGGGGCGGAAATCAAGATCACCTTTGCGGTCACGATTGGGCGTAACTTAGCGAAACCCATGGCAATCATGATAAGCCGTGGTCTTGCTTGTCCCGTATTTTAAATATATACTATGGTATTATCGCTTACTTTCTATTTATCTATTTATTTATTTATTTTTATTACTTGTGTGCAGCACATAAGGGCCCGGTCATCCGTGGGCGGGCGGTATCTGTCGTTCGTATCAGGCACCTCTGCCTAACGCTGGCAAAAGCTCGTTTACAGAAATAATTTCGGCTTCGATTTGTTCAACACTTTCACGTTTCATCTAAACACATTGCCCCTCTCTTAACGTTGATCTTCTTCTTTGCAGGTAAGATTCTCTGGCTGTGGACGGGAATTCGTGGCGAACACTGTCTCTTTCGGTCGCAGGTATGTTTCCATGTTTCTGCGCACTCGATCATACAGCCGTCCTCGAAACTTTTTTTAGACAACTGGCTGGGACGAAACTTTGAGGTTTCCCGCGTTATGTGACCGTGTTCGGTCAAGCTCCCCAGTTCGGGTTGTCGGCGTGTTCCGGAACGGGCGTTAAATATAAACATAAGGTTTCCCTCCGAAAACAGCGAAACTATTTATGGTTTTCCTTCTGTTTCCTGGTCACTAAACTTTCGACGACAACTGTGCATGTTTACTGCGTTTGCTAACGCGTCTAGCGCACAGGAATTGACGCACGTGCACCTCTGTTGTCACCTAGAAGCAATAAACTGTAATATTCGATTTTTTTTTCACTTTAAGAATTGATATCTTCAGTTATAAACATTTTTGCGTTGTTGCTCCAAATGAGAGCAGTGGTGTCCCGTACCATATAAAAAGTATGGTGGCGCCCGGGAATGCATCAGATATATCTCTTTTCCAGAACAGCTACGTTGTAAAAGATTATAAATACTAACAGACATTAATCCCAGGGAAATTGTAGGGGATGTTAATATAAGTAATTTCTATGTTAGTAATTTTCGTTACCATTTTCTATGATAACATCCCCTACACTTTCTCTGGCAATATTGTCTGTTCTCATATTGTTGTGTCTGACAAAGAACAGCGAGCCCTTAAATTTACACTTTCCGGCTTTGTAAACGAACACTCTTGATTTCGGTAATGAAAGGGTGGGGGGAGGAGGGCTTCTTAGTGAAGTGTCGCCGCAGCATGACGTCACGGAGAAACGGCTGCTTGTCACGTACTACCGGCAAATCTGTCATCGGCTCATAGTGCACTTAAACAGTGAGGAGGGTATTATTCTCCGCTGACAGTGAGAATGTATGATTTAGGCTACACCCAGGGCGCATAGTTCGCAAACTCACTGGAACTGTCTGTGTTGACTTGTCGGGATAAGGATCATTGCAGTGAAGCTGGTTGGCAGGTCTTCCTGAGAGACGGGAACTTTAAAATCAATGTAGAATATGTTATACGTGTTGGACTTGGACTGGTTTGTGGAGGGCGTGGACATTCGACATCGAAGAAACAAGGGCGTCTCATTTACGATGTCGCAAAATTGTGGCAGAACTTCTTTATGGACTTTATATATATATATATATATATATATATATATATATATATTATGATGTAAATGCAAGGTCACAAGCGGTATCAGCGTCGCAGCAGCAACCAGGCAGCCTTAGCTCGTGTCTCGCGCCAACGTGTCGATGTCGCTGCAGTAGTGGGCATTCCTCTTCACTACAATATATATATATATATATATATATTATATATATATATATATATATATATATATATATATATATATATATAGTGCGAACGTTTCTTGGACGTTCGCATTCCTTGGCGATTACCGCAGCTGGATATCACAAGCGTAGAAAGAAAGTGCACTTTGTTTTTTGTAAAGCGTGCTTTGTGCCTCACACTGCTGTCGTGCAACGAAGAGCACGCAGTGTTTTTTTTTTTTTTAAATGCGAAGCATTTCTTTGCGAACTTCGGCAACTTGAGCCTGCCTGCCTATCTATCTATCTATCTATCTATCTATCTATCTATCTATCTATCTATCTATCTATCTATCTATCTATCTGTCTGTCTGTCTGTCTGTCTGTCTGTCTGTCTGTCCGTCTGTCCATCTATCTATCTATCTATCTATCTATCTATCTATCTATCTATCTATCTATCTATCTATCTGTCTGTCTGTCTGTCTATCTATCTATCTATCTATCTATCTATCTGTCTATCTATCTATCTATCTATCTATCTATTTATCTATCTATTTATCTATCTATCTGTCCGTCTGTCTATCTATCTATCTATCTACTGCAGCTCTTGTGGTAGTTTAGTTCACATGGCAACTTGCAAAACTGGTATGGTATGACATGATCGCATGGCGAACACAAGCGACAGACCCTAACATGATATTCATGGCATGAGTGTCATGTAACAGCATGACTACATGCCACGCTCATGATGCGCCCGCGGCCATTTCGCTAGCTTCACATGTACCAAACTCGGTATTACGTGACGTGAACGGTCGACATAGGTAAATGACACATCCAAACATGATAATCACGAAATGCATGTCATGTAACAACTTGACTACATGCCACACTGATGATGCGCTCGCGGCCGTTTCGTTAGCTTCACATATGCCAAACTTGGTGTTACGTGACGCCAATGGATGATAAAGGTATGCGACTGATGCAAACATGATAATCATGAGATTTGTGTCATGTGAGAACATGACTACAAGCCACAGTCAAGGCGCCAATACATTTCCACGTTACGCGGTACGCGTGCTCGCCGGCGTTCATTTCGTCGCGTCACGCCGGCGTTGTCACGCCGGGTGCCGGTCCTGCCATATACTCACAGGCGCGCTCCACGCTGCGTTGCTTTCACGCATGTGCGTTTCAGCGTGTCCGGCGTCCCTCCGTCACGAAAAGAGGGAGATGCAGTGTTGTCAGCGTAAGGCATCGGCGCGAAATGCAGCATCTCGCATTTCGCGCCGCTTGCCATCGGGCCGCGCCGATGGACGGTGGTTGCGCCTGGCGTCAGACTATAGAGTTCTCGCGTTTCGCTAACGTAGCGTCGCTGTGCCCAGCGTGCGCGCGCGTCAACGCTACATTGGGGTATACGGGTCCCTTCATGATGCGCTCGCGGCCGTTTAGCTAGCTCCACATATACCAAATTCGGTGCTACGTGACCTCAATGTATGACGAAATATATGACTGGGGCAAACATCATAATCCTGACGTACGTGTCATGTAAGAACATGATAACATACCATGCTCATAGCGTGCTCGCGGCCGTTTCGCTAGCTTCACATATACTAAATTTGCTGCCACTTGACATAAATAGATGACGAAGGTAAACGGGACATTTAAACATGATAATCATGACACGGAAGTCATGTACTGCATCATTTACCTCCGCCTCGTAACGTTGTTCTGATTTTAAAGTGACATATCAGCATTTCTCATTCGTGCTTCGCATATCATCGATTCCTTTTGTACGTGGGATCTGCCTTTTTTTTAAAGGTACTCAGCAACACTTTTTTCAACCTGGTCTGAAAACGTGGCCGATCACTAGTCGAGCCTCCGGGGAGCATATTAGTCAAGGGTTATAGCGTAGCACGTGGCCTGGAGTGAACAATTAGTTCGCAATGTCACCAATGAATCGCTCGCTCTTTGCTCGACCAATGTTGCCATAAACCAAAATGACCACGCCATAAACCCCATGTCCGCTGCCCCTGGTCGATTCGAGCATCGTGAGATGAATAGTTACCGTGGCAGACGCGTGGTGCCGCGACGAGTCCGCATGCTCTCTCGCTGTTGCACTGAAAGTAGGCCTCGCGTTTGAAGAAGACAAATAAATTTAATGACGGGATGCAGGTAATGACGTGCGCTGACGAACAAATGTACCTACGTGACTCGTATCATTGTTCCTGTGGGTAATTTTCAGCACACTTGCTGTCCGCATTCCTACCTTGCGCTTTAGGACACTCATAAGTACATTTCAAGCTTTTTAAATTAGTCTTCTGTGTCATGACACAAACTCATTGATTGTTTGATTGATTGATTGACACGAATCAATCGCGATGAAGAACTAATCAATATATGCCAGTAGTCCCTTTAACTGCAACTTCTGGGCACTGTATGAACAGCGTACCGTTGAGCTTACCGTGCACCTTGTTTCCTCTAAAGCGTGCTTCATGCTCATCAATCGTGTTCTGCAAGGAAGCGCACCTAATTTGCTTAGGCTGGTGTAATCGGGAGCGCAATATCGAATTTTTGTTTATCAACAGGGCAGTTTAATTGCATTTTTTTCAACAGATTCAGTTTATATAATTCCTCGTTGTTGGTAAAATAGGGCCACCTGGTTGTGACGGTTAAGAACGGACGATTCGAAGGGCAAGACATTGAACTACTTATTTGTCTCAGCTTTGCTATGCAAAATAAAGCACTCGCAATGCATTATTTCTTGCTGCTGAAGCAGCGCGCAGTGCTTAGATTAATGGAGACACGCACAACGAGACTCTGGTATCAAGTTGTGTGCGATCAACTGTGAACGTTAAATCAAATTAATGGATACCTCGAGACAGTATAACCTTTTCCTGCGTCTGGTTTTCTTCTAATTTCCGAAGATACTGTGAATTTAAGGTACGTGCAATATTCACTTGCTGAAAAGGGACAGCTGAGCACTGAAAGTAGGCCTCGCGTTCGAAGAAGACAAATAAAATTAATGACTAATGAAAATATAATTAATGACAAATAAATTAATGACCAAACTATATGCGCCAAGATGCACATATAGTTTGGTTTCCACTGTCTTCAGTTGGGTTCATATCGCCGTGAGTTTGACTCTTTATGCGTAGGTATGAGTGAACGTTGTCTTTAGATACCAGATTCTTTTGAGTAACTACGCGGTTATCTCGAGCAGTGGTGCATTCTGGGAGTACGGTACAGCAAGGTCCTACGTTACATTGACTCTGCCTTCGTACTTTCGCTGAGCACTGTGGAGCGTGAAGTAAACACAGAAAGTACAGGAATGCTAATGGCGACGCTTCTTTTTTTTTATTAACCTGTACAAGCGTAGACTAATACGCGCGCAAGGGGAGCTACACAAAAAGGCGTTTGTAGCCTGGACTTGTCAAGAAAAAAAAAACACGAAAATAAGATAGAAGAGATGAGGGGGGGGCGTTTGTCAACGGTCATTGTTCATGGTTTGAGTTCCTCGAGTTCCCGTTCAGCGGTGTTCAAGCCGGTGAAGAATAGCCTCTTTGAACACGCTCTCGAACATTTTTTTTTTCGTTGCCCGCCCATGCCTCGTCGACGTTGTCGAGAGCAAAATGGCCTATCCCTCCCTCCTCCCTGCTCCTTTCTTCAACATCGCCTCCAACGTTTGCTATTTTTTTCTGTAATTTTTAGAACAGGAGTGAGCTTTTTGGAATAAGCGTTTATCACCTGTTTTCTTTTTGTTCCTTCCAACGATGTTTTTTTTTCTTAATCAGCTTGAACACGTAAAGAGTCGCTTGCGACACAAAAGGCGAGTATTCTGTAAGTATATCAAGATTCCCTGGTGGTAGAAAGGGGGCGTTGAAATGGAGGAGAGAAATAAGTAGCGGGAAAGGGGGAAGCCTGCTAGATATGAGTGGCTTCGAGAATACGTCTTACTAAAAGAAGCGCAATGCCGGTGCGTGGCTGCTGGTCGTTAGAACGAAAAAAAAAAGTGAAAGAACACCTCTCCGAAGAAAGTGTCTCGCGCCATCTATCAGAATTTGCGTGAAACGCCATTAGGGGTACGGGGGTTCAAACTTCTTCTTCGCCGCTACCTCCTACACCAATCATCTCTCTCTCTCTTTTTTTTTCTTCTGCTTCTTTATGTTATATTTCTAATTCTCCATCGCTTGTTTCGGCAGATGCGCAAACGTTCTCGCGTTTCTTTTTCTTTGTTTTCTATGAGAAAAAAAGAAATTACGGCCAACTGCCGAACTATGTAGGTACACACATACGAAACCTTCTGCTGTACTGGAACGGCCCATTAAGATGTGTTTAAAGCGAGAAAAATCGTCGTAAGTGTTCTTAGTTTTTCATTTTATTTTCATCTACTACGTAATTTCAGCTGTGAGGTCATTTAACAGGAGAGTTTGAATTCACAGCGCGGCCACCTATTTCTAGAAAAAAAAACCGGCTGCTTCTATCTTCTGTTCTTGTTTTCTCTAACTTAACTCATGTCTTAGTTTCTTTTTTTTTTGCTTATGTTTGAACTACGTATACCATCCTTATCACATTCTCTTGAGTTTCCACTCAATGCTATACGCCTAACAGCTATCTTATCTTTTTCCGTTACGGTGTTCCGATCCGCATTAGCTCAAATAACGTACGCGTGTTCATCTGAAACTGATAGTTTTTCTTGTTTCACACCTCTCTTGCTCTAAATTTGATTTCTCTCCTCCATTCTCTCTTTCGTTTTTTGCTTCGTTTCTTCTTTCTCCGAGGATATGCGTACATGTTGTTCATCTTCGTGTGGTTAATTGCGAAGAGACCGCCACCCTAGTCCCCGAACTCTCCTGTCCTTACTATGGTGGTGTTCTTGGAGTTATCGCTCGACTTTGTATCTTTTTTTTTTCCTTTTAGTTTTAGGGTTTCAGCGTTCCCCATTGCGTTTCAGTATTTCTCTATTACAATGTTCTTTTTCACGCGCTGATTTTTTAGCATAGCGTGCCAAAAATACTACCGCATTACTAGATGACGACTCACTGACTTGTACTTCAACTCTAGTAAAGCCGAGCAGTCCGAAAATTCAAATAAAAAAAAATATCGCTTCTCCATCTTCGGGGAGAACACAGCTGGTCTGTCGTTTACTTTCGTAATCTTTTCCTGTTGTTTATGTCTTCCAATTGTCTATCGAAGTGCAGACTTTCTTTCTACTATAAACTTAGAACCGTCACTCATACTCAGCAATTGTAGTTCCAATATCGGCACCTGCTTTCGAAATGGTTTGCCCAAGGTGTTCGAGAACTTTGATTTGAAGTCTTGCGACAGCGTAAATTCAAGTTCTGGAATCGGTCTATGCAAATTTACCTTTCTTTTACCTTCTTAACATATTTACTTGTTCTTTTGCTCATTTTTTCGTTATCTACGTAAGTTCGCTCGTCTTCTAAAAGTTTAGGTACGCAGTCTCTAGTTTTCTACATACATGCGTCACCAGGAGTGCTTAAAGCCCTAACTTAAAGGCCTTTCTTAACCTGATCCACCAAAATGGGTGCAGTGAATGAAACGCTACGAGTGAATGATGTGGAATATCCCTATTGCGGTGGTTACTTATTTATTCACTTATTCATTTTCACAAACTGCAGCCTAATATGGGCTACCGCAGGAGTGACTTTTTTCTACATAGGAACACAAACAGAGCAATGATTTACAAGTATAAGAGAAAAATAAAAAAGGACAAATAAACAAACAAGAATAAATCTTGTAATAAACAAAGCGCTAATCATTAATACATTCATTCGTAAATTTTTTAAAGGCATTGATCTAGATGAACCAAGCAATGTATTCCATTTTTCTATAGTGGGCGGAATGAAGCTGAATTTTAATAGGTTAGTACACGGATAGAACGGCGTCAGGTTGAGATTGTGGCTATTTCTCGTCGGTCTTTCTTGTTAGTTTATGTTTAGCGTGGGGTAATAACAAGAATATGCAGCAACTTTAGGCATTCGGGATCGCATCGCCAGGACGGGGTTTGTAATCTTAACGCAGCACGGTGAGAGGGTTACAAATCGTAACGGCGGAAAATGGCTGCATGAACTGCTACACATGCATTGAACAAACACCGACATGTAGAGGATAACGCAGCACACGATGTGGTGCGCAGACAGTGGGCCGCAGAAGCAAACTCTGTTCCAAGACAGAGGTTTCAGAGAAGAGAAGCCTGTCTGTGTGTTATTACGTAACAGCGGATCAGTTTAAGCCGGCGACAAAACGATTTCGTCGGATAAAAAAATCTCAGCTTGTTCACGGAGTTAATGATGATGAGTGGGCGAAGCTCCGGATGGATGTCGGTAAACCGTGAATCCCCCTGTAAACCTTGCCCAGTTGATCATCATGTAAAGACGGCGGGCTCACGCTGCAGCCGTTTTCCGAGTCCTCCGCTCCGCCGCCTTGGCTTCGTCGCTCGTACTCGAAGCACACACACTGCCGGCGAAAGAGGAAGCGCGCCAAGAGCGAACGCATTTCAATGCAAGAGCGAACGCGGTCTCCTATCACACGAGAGCACGCGTCGTAGCGGAGCGAGCGCCGCAGCACCATCTAGGGAAAAATCCGGGTACTTGTGGTCTAGCGGTGCGAACGCCATCTAGTGAGCGCTCTGAGTACTAGTGGCGGCTACTACAACGCCGGACTTGCGTGCGCCTTAAGGAGCTTCGCCCCTAAATTATCATCATCGTCGTCGCTGTAATGAACCCGCGTGCATTATTTTCGTTATCCTGTTCTTCATCTTGGCCTTTGCTCTCTGAACATGCGTGCCGATTTGTCCGGCCGGAAGATAGTACGTGAGAGCATGAGGGCAGATTGAGAGAAAAGGGAAAAGAAAGCGTAAAAAAGAAATACAGATGAGGGAATACAATGAAAAAGCAGCAAAGTGGAAAGAGATAGAGCGAAAGAAGAAACTTGGGGAGAAAACATAAACGATCGCAATAAACTGACGCAAAATGATATAGAGAAGAGTACGGAGCGAACATGGCTGTGTGTAGTGCGTATAGGTGTTAGACAGTGAAGTGGGAAAACAGATCAGTGGGTAAAGTATAGCACAGTCTTGTGTTTTATAGTTTAGCATGCGGTGTGAAAGGTAAATGAGAGTGAGGAGGAATAAAAGAGAGGAAGGCAATGGCATCAGCTTGGCCGCCTTCGTTTTCGCACCACTGATCCGTCGCCGCCGTAGTTTTCGTTTTTTTTTTATGGAAGAAATCACCACAGTTTACAGCGTTGATTTGAATATTTTATGACAACCGGTGCCATACCAGGCCTCCACACATAGGCGTGCATGCATCCCTTCGATGAAAGGTAGAGGTTAAAGCTTTACCCCAGCGCCCCTGCTCTTCCCGATTATCTCGCTCTCTGGCCTTTGCGATCAGTTTGCAGGGCAACGGCTGGGTGTCAGGAGGGCAGCCACTCATCACAGCCTCAATGTGCGCATGCACGCCTATGCCATGTTGCAACTAAGTCCCGCCTATTCAGCGCCTTACGTGAGACGTGCATACTGTGTTGCACTGCTTTTATCGACGACGTTTGTTTATGACGCTAAAGTAGGGCGCTGATTGACCAATACCGTGTTACAGGGGAACTTTTGATCGACGTCGGGACTGAAGAGTATTAGGCTCGATCCGAATGAGGTGTTGCTACACAGTCGTGCTTTAGTAGTGATCATGCCCTATCGGGATTAGGACGATCGCGATCAGCGCACTGCGATATGGCTCCCAAATCGCGACTCGACAGGCGTCTGCGTCAAGTGGGATACGGATTAGTTTGAAGCGTATACCAGCGACCATTGTTGACCGCGATCGATAAATTCGGTCAGGATTGGCGCTGATCGCGATTGAAAGTGCCCGTGTGTTACCGATATAATTTTTTTTTGATGAGCAAAGAATACGCGCTGAATACCTGCGGTTGTGCGTCGAAATTAAAACAAAAAGAAAAAAAAATCATCACAGGGCAGTAAGGTATACCACGTTCGTGGCATTGTAACACCGTATTGAACTCAGGCCTACGTGGCTAGATATTATTGGGATTCAAGTATTCACAGCATCACGATGTGCTCCGCAGTATGCCCAAACCGTTATGCTTATTAAGGAACGCTGGTGAACGCACACTAAGTAAAATTATACGAAAAGTTGCTCAAGCTAGATCAGATACAAGTGCTACCACACATTACAGTAGCAACGGGCCTTCCTTAGCACCATGCGGGACCCCCCCCCCCCCCCCCTTCTACAGCGCCCTGCTCAATGTGTGCACTGTACGGGTGCAACAAGAAAAAGGTTGTAACAATTCCCGTTGCTTCGAAAGCCTGTACACAGAGTAGCGAAGCCGGAGGTATTACTGGAAACGTGCTCATCGTTTCGCACGAAACCAGCGTCGCGACGCAAGCGATCTGGCGATTCTGGTGTAACAAAGAGTCAAGAGGGTGGGCTTTAAGGAGTGTAGCGGGGAAACACGTAGCGATGAACTCGACTGAGTGAGAGCGACGGAGCAATGAAGCGTTGTTGAGACGGCACGTTCCGGTCTGCAAGACCTAAATCCCTGCTTCTCCAATGCCTCCTCTTTTATTTTTCGCTCTCTCACTCTCTCTCTCTCTCTCTCTTGCCATGGCGTGTTTCCGTAATATCCGTCTTTCTCTCAAGTACACACACAAACGCACCCTTTTAGTTAGTGTCCCTCGCCTCATCTCATGGATTGTGTAGTGTATACGTTAGTTGTTTCTTGAACGGCGGCTTACGTTCCTATAAAGACCCAGGCATTTTTTTTTTCCTCTTGGCTTTTGTCTGAGCTAGAGTTTTAATAAGCGTTGCCGACGTCGCATCTCCGTGTTTCGTCGGTGGTGTTATTTCTTTCTCTACGGAGATGGAGTGTGTCACGTCTGTGCCTGCCTGATCCTCCTCCTTCTTCTTCTTTCAAAGTTATTTAGATCTCATTCTACATGCTTTTTAGTGCTTTATACTGCCCTTCATTTTCTGTTTGCACTTGCTTTTCGCATTTGGTGTATACGGTACTATCCACCGTCTCCGGGGCCGCAATCTCGTTTTCTCTCTCTCTCTCTCTGTGTGTGTGTGTGTGCGTGTGCGTGCGTGCGTGTGTGGGTGTGTGTGTGTGTGTGTGTGTGCGTGTGTGTGTGTGCGTGTGTTTGCTTTCCTGCCCACATTTCACACGCTCTGCTACATCGCCCATTTTGAATAAAGGTTACGGTGTAGCCCTAGATTAAAATATGAACAAACTCTCTCGGATCCAAACGAATCTTTACGCTCCCTCCTCGTTCCAACTCATAGAAATAATGTGTATTTGTATACACATTGAATTTCTAGTTTTCTTGTTTTTTATTATTATTATTATTTGCGTGCACGTCCTCCATCAGCTTTCAGATTCGATTCGCCGGGGCTTGCGCATTTCTTTTATTAACAATTCACTGAATTGCTTTATATCGTCGCTTTGCTTATATCATCTTGCTTACATCATCGCTTTATATCATCGCATATCGTCGCTTTGTGTTCATACAGCTCTCCTCTCTAAGCTTTCGCATCCGCCGGCTGTTTTGGGACATCGGTGGGGCGTATCTCAACCCTGATACGTGGAACTAAACAGTTCAATTTGGGGTACCTAAGGCACTCTGTGCGAATTTTAACCACTCTTAAACTGTCCTGTGCGTTTACTGTCCTGGAAAATATTTTTAAACCATTTTTTTTTTGCAAGTTGTGCAAGTATCTTTCATTCTTCTTCTTATACAAAAAAAAAACAAAAGACGCGACGAACGCGCAACCCAACCGTTTGGCTTCCGGACTTGAGCGCACGGCGGATTTAAAAGGATTGCGCCCTCTTCCTCGCTCACGATGCCTCGTTGCTAGGACGAGATTCTCCGAAGAAATTAAATAAGGCTCGCGTCTCTCAAGAGCCAAAGTGCAGTAAGGCCGCGCCAACAACGTCGACCCGAGAGCAAGCTCGCGCGGCAGTTGGAGGTCGTATAATCCGGACGTTCAACATAAGCGGGGTCTCCGCGAGTCCCGGCCGTTCCTTCTGGCTGTACGGGTTACGATGCGCGAACCCATCGCTGTCACAACAGCCGGCTTATCGGCGGTGCCCACGGCGGCGAGCTCAGGGCACTCACTATACGCTCGCGTGTTCGGTGTACGAGTCCGGGGTTTGCTGTCTGAAGCTGCACTCTCCTCTCTCGATTTCTCTCTCTGTTTGTGTTTCTTCCTTTCGCTCTTTTTTCTTTATTCCGTCTTTTAGTTTTTTTTTCTCCTTCTGATTTAATGTATTTCCCCTCACTTACTTGTCGATTGAATAGCTCGTACCTCCTACCACGTTTCTTGTGTAGGTCGTATTACGTGCCACTGTCGATGCACCTGTTTCTTTTTTCTTTTTCTTTTTTACGCACGAGCGTAGAGTTTCTCAAAAGACTGTCCAGAGGCAAAATCTGGCCTCACCGTCTAGGCGAACTTTCCTAAGGACTCCCTCTGCTGCGATGACAAGTATGATATACGTTCATGTTTACTTTTAAGCAGCCTGAAGCACACAAGGAATGAAAGGGACACCGCTGCTTTTGTGCCTTCATTCCTTCTGTGCTTGTCTCCGTGTGCTGCTTCATGAGTAAACAGGAACTATATAAACTCGCCCAACTTCCGACGCTGCTGATGGTATAAGCGTTTGCGAGGTTTGTGTTGGCTGTCGAGGCTTCGCCTAAAGAGCTGATATGAATGCGCAACTAAATGTCTTTCTAAAACAAGAGTTTTAATAAACAGAAACCTCTAAGCCGTTTTACAGTGTCGAAACTAAATTTCACTCGTTTGCAGCATATAGAGTTTCCCAAAATTAACTAGATGGCACTCTGGCGCTGCGATCGTCCATGGGAATGATGGGTAGTACACACATTTGCCTAGTCTTCGTACTTACGGGCGGCGAATCGTACTTGCGGCTTCGTTCATTACTGGTTACGGTTTCGTTTTGAAAGAAAGAACGAACCCTTTTGAACTTAGGGACTTGGTTCAAAATAGTAAGCTTAAAAGAATAAGGTTGTGAAGCGCAAACGGTGAACATTTGCTCATTTATGTTTTCGTGAAAAAACAGCTCCAAGCCACACGAACACACACGGAGCCATGAAGCAGGCCAGAAGTGCGAAAATTAGTACAAATGTGTGTACTACCAATCATTCCCATGCTCGCTGAAGCGCCGTGTGTTGCAGCTCCCATAGACACTAGCGCCAGAGTTCCCTCTAGTAAGTATTGTGGGAAACTCTATGGTCTGCAGGTTCATGAGCAAACGGCGAAAGGAAGAAACAGACGACAAGCGGTCCAAAAGTGAACGCTGGCCGTGTAGCCTGTCTTCGTAACGTGTAGCGGCTGGCCGCTACACTTTGCGTTTTGTGAAACGCCACATTGAGACAAATGCTCTCAACTATTCGGTCATTCCAGCGACGCTGGCGGCGCCATGTAGCCTGGCTCCAAAGCTGTCAACACGGTGATAAAACTGCGACGCAGTTCAGTCTCTCAGCAGTCACGAACCAATGAGCGCGTCTTCACGCTCTGCGACGCTGACGTAAACGATCGCGACATCGCTGTCTCGTCTGCCATTTCGACCTTCCGCTGCGCCGCCTATAGTCACTAGACTGACCGAATACAAAACGTGTTTCTGTGCAATCTTAAGTGAAAATAGTTCATTTTGGACTGTTCTAACTCAAAATTAACTTATACAACGGTTCTAACCAAACGCGGCTTTGATGTGTCCGGGCTCTTCGGGAACCAAGTCAGTCTGAATCCGGCACATAAAACAGCATCGCAGCGCGAGTTAATCGTGTAGCCAATGGCACAGACTAACAGAAAAAAAAGGCACTTGAAAAGGTTTAATATTGACCCCTGTTTATGTCAGGAAAAAAACTCGCATGTAATCGCATTCAGGGTTAAAGACGCCGCATATGCCGCGGACAATCAACCAGAGTGAGTCAGACAATCAGTCTTGAAGTTTTGCAATAAATAGAAAAGTACACAAGCGCCACGTTTGGCAATTCGGCAGTACTAGCGTCCGTCGTGATAGACGTCACTTCCCAATAGAATAGCAAAATGTGTTGGTTGAATAAAATAGATTCAATTTAGGAAAGTTTCAACAAGAAAGCACAAACCTTTTTCGCGTCACGAGACGTGACGTGAAAACATTTGTGTATCTTTGCTTTTTTTTCTATATAGACTTGCCTCAACGTATAATATTGAGTGTCTGTTTTTTTGTTGCATTTTTATCGGGTAAAATCTTGATACTTTCGCACTGGGATATGCCGTTTTATTAGACTGCCGGTGAGAAGACACGAATCCCGCGGTTTCTATACCTGATGTAGGGGTATTAGACGAAATACCTTTCAGTAACACACTCCAGTTGTCTCTAAAACGATGATAATACTGGGAGTTCTAGTCCCAAATTATATCATGGTTACGAGTGATGCAAATAGAGGAGAGCCCCGGAAATTCCGACCGTCTGAGGGTTCTCGAACGTCCACCTAAATATAAGCATACGGCACTCAAAGAGTTTTCCCCGTGCATTGAAAATGCGGACGCCGTTGTCGGGGCTCGATTTAACCACCTTCGGGAGAGTAATTGGGCACCATGACTTCTAGACTGCCGCAGAGGGTTCTCTATGAAATCTACCCCGCAGTATTTAAGCGGTGGAAGCCAGGGATACGCTCAACCATTCGCAGCGCGGAGCGTATCGAAAGGGTTAAGCTCACCGGTACGGCTACAGGCAGTTGACTTGCTTGCGGGTCGGACGAGAGGATACCATACATCTAAAGCAAAGACATGTAAGCATTTCACCGTCTCTAGCCACTTTTCCTGCAAATCAAGCTACATTACAATACGTTACCTTTCCTGTAAGCGTAGAGCGCTAATTACCTTGAAGAGTGCAGCCGCGCTCCAGAGCTGGTGCGCCCTGATTTCGCGCCATTCCGAAATGTGCGAAATGAATTTCCGTTTCTAAGGAACTTTCGATATTTCACTTTTTTCTCGAGCCTGTATACTCAAGAACCGATAAAGAAGGCAATGGCCACGACGCGGATGAAATTAAAGAAGCTTGGCGTTCCGCGTGTAATTCCTCGCTTTTCTTTATTGCTTCCTCAGTTAATTGCAGCACTAATGAGTCTGAAAGCGCTTATATATCGCTGTGGCTCTTTATCTGGCGCGCCGGCGGTGCGCGGGCCATTTATAAGCGGTCCTTTTTTCTTTGTTTTGTTTTACGCCGGTGTCTCGGTAAGTTCGTGATTTCTAATAGCTTCGCATAAATCTCCACTTCAGCCTAGCAATTTTCGCTGTAACCATTCTATCGTTCTTTCTTTGTTTTCAAAACTATAATAATAGTTACGCGTTTCTGGTTGTTTGTTTTTTTTTTCGTCTTTCTGCTTCGTCGTGCACTGCAAACGCTGCATGCTGCCGCATGCTGCCGCAGCTTGATATAAGTTTGCTGAATTCTTCGACGTGCTCATTGGCTTGTGGCCCCAGATTTGTGTTCTTTTTTTGCTTCCATTTTAGGATTTACGACAGGAATGTCAGGTGTGGCCTGAGAGTATAAGCATTCGTGAGGAGCTGATGATTGTGCCAGAGGTATTGTGCTCCGCCCGCCCCCACCCCCCTTTCTCTTACTAACCCAATTCGACTCGTTAGGGTCGATTGATGCGATGCTGGCTTTAGTTTTGTTGTTCTTTTGCGGCTCGTCCCGGCTGTTGCGCAATTAATTCATCCTTTACTGAAGACCACGTATCCCAGCTCTTACGCCTCTCTTTTCTCACCCCCTCCACTCTTTCTTCTTTGACCGTACTTTCACTTGAGGCCCTTTCTTAATGCGACTGGCTGCTCCCATTCGTTATACCTTGCAAAACCAAGAAGATGGTTCCTCTGTCGTTTATCTTCTGTGGTGCCGCTATACGCAATGCGCCCTTGCGAAATGTCGCTTATCATTTCGGCTGAAGCCGTTGAAACGAAAACAGAATCAGATAAAACAGACTGGAGACTTAATATTTATTTGAATACAGCGACAGCGGGATTTTCGCGCCGAAAGTCCGTAGCTTCGCCCTTGTCTTTCAGAGTTTTGCTATCGGCATTAGTTACCTACTGAATATTCTTGAAGAACGTTTCGCCATTGAGAGCCGTAGCAGCCAAACCGACCCGGCGGGTCGTCAACACCATCTTTCTTCTTTGGTGCATCTCTGTATGTCAACTGCACTCCACCGAAGATAAGCCACTCTGCTTTAGCGCTTATCACCGCAGGTTTAAATCCGTTATTCAGTTCGTTCTGCAATGGCTGACAATGCTGTGGCTGCTCTAACGTTCTGTGCTGCTAGCACTTACTATACTACCATCTTCCTTCTCAGTTTGCGAGGCCGTGGGAACGCGAGGCGTGCGTCGGCACCCCTAAAGTTGGTCGCTGCCGTTTTTTTGCGTTGTTCCGAAGTTCTCGTTCCACACTCGTTCTAGCTTGTCACTTTTTCCAGTTTGTACTGACCAAAGAAACAATTGATTGATTGATTTGTGGGGTTTAACGTCCCAAAATCACCATATGATTATGAGAGACGCCGTAGTGGAGGGCTCAGGAAATTTCGACCACCTGGGGTTCTTTAACGTGCACCCAAATCTGAGCACACGGGCCTACAACATTTCCGCCTCCATCGGAAATGCAGCCGCCGCTGCCGGGATTTGAACCCGCGACCTGCGGGTCAGCAGCCGAGTACCTTAGCCACGACCAAAGAAACAAGCCGAGCCCGCAAGCTTCCCATCGCGTGTTGGGTGTTCTAGCGAGCATACGTTTTGCTGTGTTTCGTCGGCAATAAATCGACAATAAAACGAAAGTTGGTTTCTTTGAAGGGTTCCTGAAACGATTACTTTTTTTTGTCACGTTTCACTAATGGCACCATTATTCCATCGAAACACCCTTTATTAACGCAGCTACGAGCAAATAACTAAGGTACCTTCCTCCTCCGCTGCGCCTTTTACTCTTGACTACCTGAATTCTTCGTTCGAGCGCTCGGAGCTAAGCTCCGCTTTCACTAGATCTGTTCCGCGCGTTCCACAGCCAATCAGATCAGGAGCCGCGCTGACGTCAAGGTGGGCATAGCATGTCGCTCTCTGAATGGGTTATGGTTGAAAACGCTTTTGTCTGAATCGCAGTGATTCGCAGCTTTAAAAGCGTTATAATGAATTGCAGAGTTTGCGCAGAGAGCTCAAATCGGCTTGCGAACGACCCTTGAGGCTTGATCTACCCGCCAGTGTGTTTGTACGAAATTGACAGAAACGTTTCGGGGTCCCTGTAAGCAGCGGTAGCTGTTTTTTGAACGCTCCAAAACATCTGAACTTAGCTGCGCATTTTGATGCAGGCGGAATAGTATAAGCCCGTGTGCTGTGCACTTTAAATAACACCTGACGGTGGCAAGTCCCGCAAGCCTCCACAACGGCGTTTCTCATAACTATATCGTTGTTTTGACGCTTAGACACCTAGATAATAATAATAATAATAATAATAATAATAATAATAATAATAATAATAATAATAATAATAATGTAAAGAGGTTTATTGGTCGAACCAAACGGGCAGGTGGGAGATTGGAGATAGCGACAGGACGAGGAAGATGGAGGAGCTCGAGCGCCGATCTCGTGGTGCCTTACTCTGCGATGATGCTTGCTGTTCCCTTTTGTTGTCATCATTCCTTCATTATTATAATAATAATAATAATAATAATAATAATAATAATAATAATAATCCATTTTTTATTTAACGTCCCCAAAACAACTATAAAGTATTTGTGCAAGCGCACGCAAAAATGATACAGTACAATAGAATATACAAAAAAATATCAAATAAAGAGAGCGTGAACACACAGAAAAAAAGAAATCAGCGCAAAATGGGAAACGTAACATTCAAGACGAGAATAATGGTATCGTAGTAAAAATAAAGGGGAATAAACACAATTACTTGGAAGGCTTCCTGAAAAACAAGAAAACGAAGAATCTATACATTGTGAAACGCTGTCTTAGGACAGTGCAAAGATTAGATGAATACAATGACGGTAAACTGTGAAAAACATCAACATCATCCAATTTTGTTAAATATATTTTGTATTTTGTGAGCAGTAGAGCGTTGAAAGATGTTGGCAGGTACATGAATTGGTCGATTCTCTCTGGCCAACTTACGCAGAATCCGCAAATTTACACAACCGAGAAACAAAGGGCAGGATACCATATTGCGAACTAGTTTGTAAAGAAAGAAGAAGTAAGCGTGATTGCGTCGGCACTGGAGTGACGGCAATGATAATATCTGGCGCAGTTTGGGGATCTAAAGACGGGAAGCTGCGAAAAGGTTGAACGGCTCTGTTAAACCTTCCGAGTTTCTGGTTTGTGGCGGCTGGCATTGGGCGCTCGGCTTTGAACGCCCCGTGGTGCCAAGGGAAAAAAAGGTAGAGGCGAAAGCGCTTCCGAGACGGGTCAAAGATGGAGAGTAGGAAAAAGAGGAAAAGTTCTGGGGAAGCACACCCTGTACTTACACTTAAGTCTTGCGCTCCCTACATGTGGAAGATACTGACCGTTGGAAGCCGACTGGCAACGTTTCAGTAGTGTTAGAAGAAACGGGAAAAAAGGGGAGCACCAAAGGAAATGGAGGTTGGAACACGGTGATCGACCCGGAGTTTGGCTTGCTGGATCTCAAGTCGTTTCGGGAGGGATCACCTTTTCTTCGCTATCACGCTGGTGGCGGTGGTGGTCGTGGGACGGCTGGGGCCCCGGGATAGTGCAGGGGTTTAAGTCGTCTCTTCCTAAAGGAGGAAGGCGAACTGCTTGTTCGGTGCAGTGGAGGGTGGCGAAATAGGGATGTGATGTAGTCTTGACACGCCCGCCGTATCGACAGGAATGGCATTAATTTGTTTTTCTTAGTCGTGAGCGCAATAACAAAAACGCTGGTTATTTTAAGGGTGTGTCTATTCCTGTAGCGCTTGAGGCCTTGCGATAGCGCGAGAGTTTAAGTCGCCTCTCGCGAATGTACGAAACCTAATGGTAGTTCGGTGCAGTGGTGACAATGGATGAGGAAATGGGGAACGGCGTTGTCTTCACTCGCCTACCGGCCGTGTCGACCGAAGGGATCTGTGACGGTAGTTGTCTGCAGTTGGCGCAGTGGAGGGCAGAGTAGGAAGTGGGGCTGCTTTACGAGTTTTTTTTTATGTATGAATATGCTCAACGAGTCACATGAGGACGAAGGGGGTATCGGGAGTTTGAGGAAACGGCGTTATACAGGGAGAGGAGGTGTGACTACTTGAGAAACAGGAGAAAAAACTTCATCTTTCATGAAAAGACACGTGCAGCGGTGGTTTAGGAAGATATCTGTAGGAGGATGTAAAGGGAAATAGGGAGAGGGAAAAGGGCGCTTAAAAGGGGAACGGGCTGGGAGGTAGGGAAGGTTTTATAGGATGACATCCGGGGCCTCCTTTATCCCCCGCTTCACGGGTTCTAATCCGTCGCCCCGAAGAACACACAGACGGTACACACACATACAGTAGGTGTACAGTGGGAAGCTGTGGGCGACGCCGGCGCGAGATCTCGCGCTGATCCGTCGGATATAGCGGTGCCACGCCTGAAGCGACGTGCTCGGACGCGATCCCGGGCCTATACGTTCTCTGCGATGAGCCTACCGGTGCTGATTTCCTCTTCTTCGCCGCTGTCTCTTCGCTCTCTTTCCCTCACTTTCTCTCTCCTCCTACATGCTGGTGTCGCGCTGGACGGCGAAAAGATTAGGACGAGAGGGCCGAGGCCGCGGTGTGGCGCTGCTGTCTTTGCCTGCCGTTATTTTTCCACCGCCGCGACATCGTCGTCGTACGGACTTATGATGTGTGCGAACATTTCCATCCAGAATTAATTATTACTGTTTTTCTTTATGTTGTGTCCGCTTGTGAAACGTCGGGTCGTTTAAAAAAAAAGGAATTGTGGAACGTACAGCTCGTTCAACTTCGCGGCCTTGACCGGCGCCATCTTTCTCAGCTCGTCAATGAGTGGGGCCGTATTCTCACACGTCACTTCAGCTGGGCGTCCCCGCGTTGTCCTTTTCAAAACGATTCGGGGCATCGCTTGACAAGCGCTCGGCGTATGGCACCGCAGAGGCGCGTGCAGCTAAGGCCCTAAAGGCCTGACCACAGGTACCCGTTGTAGCGCGTTAGGGTCGTTCCATGCGCTTGCCGCACAGCCGCAACGCACGTGCCGGCACACCTGCCGCACCCAAGCGGAGGGTGAAAGAGCGTCACCGATTGGCCTGTTTGTCCCCCGCTTGCGTGCGGCAGGGTTCCCGGCACGAGGCACTGCGCCGTGCTCCCGACCGGGTTGCAGAAATTAGGTGCATTTTCTCATCTTCTAACCACTACCACCACCACGTGCATTGCGGCTGTGCGGGAAGCGCGTGGAACGGCCCTTAGCGCGTGGATAGACGCAACGATGGAAAGAATGGGCACGCAACATCGCGCAGCCACGGACTCTCTCCTTATTGAGAGAGAAGGCGCGTGGCTACGCGAAAGCTGCATGTCCTCTCTCTCCATAGGGAGAGAGCACGGCGCCGAGTCAATACGTCACACGCTTACTGCGCTGTAACGCGTTCACGTGGGGTTAGGGGCTTTCACGTTAAACCTGTTGTTAGTTCCAGCGTGTGTCTTTCGTCTTCTCCCCTTGAGTACGCGTCCGTTAGTAGATTTTTTTTTCGTTTCTTTTTTGGGGGACCTAAGTGGTTCGCAGGTCCTGGCTCTCTTGGTAGCAATATACACTAAGAGCGCTTATACGTAACCGGCACCTCGTATAGACGACGATCGTAAGCTGCGAAAGCTGTGTCCTATCCGCTCGCACTTTCGTATGGCCGTTTAGTGTACAGCCTCCACTGCAGCTCTCTGCGATTCCAGCCGGTGGGCACGTATCCCATTGTCTCTCGCCGGTTCTTATCGCCCCCCTACCTTCTCCTCATCCTCCTCTTCATTCCTCTGGGTCTTATCGCACCTCTAAGCTCTAGCACCAACGTTATCTCGCCGCCTCTTTTTCGACACGAAAGGTGCTGATCCCGTCTTCGAGCGCTTTGTGTACTAGCTCAGTCTAATTCTGCCTCACCCCTCTCCCCCACCCTTCTTTTCCTCATCTGCCTTCTCTGCCTTTTTTTTTCTCCGTGTTCATTGCCGCTAGGTGCCGCGGGATTGTGGACAGCTCGTATGTCAGCGTCTTATCGGGTCGCCGGTTTTTATTCGCTGCAGTTTCGTGGCTGGTTCCTGGAGTAAACACCCTGTCGAGGGCGGTCGTTAGGAGAGCCTTCGCTTTCGGAACATTCGGCTTCATTTTTTTCGATTTCAATGATTGATTTGTGGGGTTTAACGTCCCAAAACCAGCCATATGCTTATGCGAGTACGCCGTAGTGGAAGGGCTCCGGAAATTTCGACCACCTGGGGTTCATTAACGTGCAACCCAAATCTGAGCACACGGGCCTACAACATTTCCGCCTCCGTCGTGAACTGCAGCCGCCTGCAGCCGAGATTCGATCCCGCGACCTGCGTGTCAGCAGCCGAGTACCTTAGCCCCTATACCACCGTGGCGGGGCCATTTTTCGATTTCACGAGTTGGTGTGGCTTTGTGTGGATGAAACTTGAAACCGTTTGCGCGTATAATGTATCGGTCGCGATTCGAATCGGTCTGTTCTTTCATGCGAAACAAAACCAAGACACAGCTGTAAACAAAGAAGCAATTTCGTTCGAAGCCCGCAAGCACGCAGATTTGTGAAATTCGCGTACTACCCATCATTGCCGTGATCGCAGAGCGGTCTTAGCGCTAGAGTTCCCTCTAGTTAATTTAGGAAACTTTACGCCGGGGGGCGACTGTCAACAGTCTGCACCCCCTGTCGAAATGATATTTGTCGAGTTCCCTCCACTCGCGCTGTGGTGTTCCGGTGTGATTCTTTTTTTTTTATTATTTCTTTTGTTCCCCGTGTTTGGGGGCTGCGGTTGCTCCTGCCTCCCGTTCAATTAGTTGTACACAATCGCGGCAGTAGCTTGCACGGGTGCCCTCTTTGATGTTTATACGTCAAACGCGATTTTGTGCGCTGGCATGGTTGCCGTCTCCTGCCTCTCGTGCGTTCGGAGGGCGTCGTCTATTCTTCGCGTTCTGCCTGTTGTCTGTGTGTATGCTGGCGTACTTGCTTGTATGTGTGTAGCGAGCAGCGCTTTTAAAGTTGGCGCTCTCCTTTGTGTTTGTCGAGCTGCGCTTGCTGACGGTTTCTTCGGCTCGTTTTCTTGCGCATTGGAAAGTTTTTTCCTCAGCCAGAAGCCAGGAACTATCGTGTGGATGTTTGTTTGTGGGTCGCGAAGGTGAACAACAACATCTCGCTCTGTTTACTCGTGCCAGTTGCTCAAAGGAGGAATCAGGTTTTCTTCGCATTTTTTTTTTTTCGCGTACGACACGCAACTTTCGGGAACCGCAGGAAACCGTTTCCGCGTTTCTTTGTTTTGTTGTTACTGTTCCTTCATGCCATCCGCGTTGATAGATTAACTTTCGTGTCGGCTAATTGCTCGTTTTCCCTTCCTACCTGCATCTTCTTCGTCCGTTCGTTAACCAACTCGTTGTGATTCCTGGAACCTAAATCTTTCACGAAGGTGAACAAAAACAGAGAGTAGTGACTTGGCAAACGAAATAAACGAAAAAGCAAGCTTCGTCGGTCGCATCGGTGTCGTTCATCATTTCTTTCTTTCCTTGGGCAGGAGAAATACACGAGGTGCTATATTGCGCGCGCGAGACATATAGGTAAGGGAAAGAAAGATTGGAGGAAGGGAGAGGAAGAGGCCAAAGAACAGTTATCTGACGCACCGCTCCTGGCCGTGTCGTCGAGGTGCGGCGGTGCCTATGAGCTGGCGGTGAAAATGGAGCCACTTTAATCTGATAAGCTCTTTCAAATGGGGGGGGGGGGGGGGGGTGAGTTTGCCTTCGTTGTGGAGCGTAATCGTGGAAGCGCATCGACCCGGCTGTTTTATGTATAGGCCTGCTCAAGATGGTGCGGGGTGCTACGTCGATGGGAATAAAACGAAGCGAACCACGTAATGCCCGGTAGAAGGAATGGGTCTCGAAGAGTGAAGGCGCTCGACAGTAAACACGAAGTACGAAACGGTGGTTATGCGGTTGCGGTGCTTTGGTGGTCGCATTTAGGTGGAGGCGAAATGTTAAAGTGGCCCTGAAACCGCTTTTGCGAGTAACCACGGAATGAATTTACTTGAAAAGCGTATCGCCTCACGAATTCAACGCCGCAAAATTTTTAAGAATCCGTCCAGTGCGACTTGAGTTGCAAAGGCTTGTCGCGTGCTGTAATATTGCGTCTCTCACGATCATATGGTGGTTTTGGGACGTTAAACCACCCATATCAAATATGTATATATAAGCATTTGCCTTTTTTAACGCTTCTCCTTCGTTCCCATGCGTGGGTTCGATAGTCTCTGTTATCTTTCTTGTTTCTCTGTTTCGTTTATCGCGTCGTCTTCGTGTGCTTGCTGCGAAACGATGGTTGCTGTCGCAGCTGCTGCTTTGCCCGCATCGACGCTGCTATACTAAGCCCAGCCGGGGTCGGAATCGTCGGCACCACCCTGCGCGTGCCGGCCAGATTTAGTTGTCCTTGGGATCCAGCGCAGCTCCGGCGGATCTCGTCTGTGCATGTTTGTCTCAGCCCCTCCCTCCCTCCTTCTCTCTCTCCCTCCATCTCTCTCTCTCTCTCGATTACGTATATTTTCAGCTTTTGTATGCTGTGATGAATTTAAGAAGCTTTAAAGTGTCCTCCTCAGACGACCTTGCCATCTTTCTATCTTGCGACCTCTTCATGTAGCCGTCTGTCTACTAGAAAGCGACCTATTTCTCTATCACCCTACTTATTTGTCAGTATTATCCGTGTTACGTAACAGAAGCGTAAACGTTGACTCCTCTGACGACCTTGCTTTCTTCCATCTTTCTGTCTCTCTCTCTCTTTCCGCAGACGTATCTCTACTCTCCGGAAGAAAGCTATCTGTCACTTCATTCAGTACTATTATCCGTATTTTACAAAAAAAGCTCAAGCGACGAGCTTTCTCCTCCCCCAAGCATTATTTCTCTCAACAGCACCATTCCCCTCCCCTCTCTCTCTTTCTCCTGCTCAACCTTAATGCGTAGTCCGTGAACCTGCTCGCAAGCAAAACTTGCTCGCTCGCATCGGGTGTGACATCTCCACCCGGGCCCGTTCTTCTTTTTGTTCTTCTAAATCTCCGCACCCCCTCCTCAATATATATATATATATATATATATATATATATATATATATATATATATATATATATATATATATATATATATATATATATATATATATATATATATATGTGTGTGTGTGTGTGTGTGTGTGTGTGTGTGTGTGTGTGTGTGTGTGTGTGTGTGTGTCGGCGCTCCAGGGCGTCGTCCGGACTCGTGGATTGCGTTCGGGGTAGGCTAAGCAGAGGCGCTTTTACTCCACTTTATATTCGTCACGTTTCCCAGGATACGTCGCTTCTTGTTCATATTAGAGCGGTCCCCGACTTGTCCGTGCGATTAAGGTATTATCATTGGTGTGTAAAGGTGTACAGTTGCTACGTGATGCCGGGTATTGTTAGCAAATAAAAAAAAATACGTGGCTGCCAGGCTAGAAAGCAGGATAAGGCTCCTTATTTGAAAAAAAAAACATCATAATAATCTGCCGGCGTAAATGTGGGTGCCTATTTGCTATACACTACATGAGAGCACAAAAAGGCCTTGTAAATAAGCAGCAGAGATACGCTGTTCCGATATACAGCGCGCTGCATTCGCAGTTTCATGACCACGCCAGGAGGCTGTGGTTGTGTAATGTATAAGAAATGGCCAGCCGACGTCCGCTGAAGTTTCGTAACGGGAAGACGGGAGCGGGAATCAGGCGAAACAAAGGGAGCCGTCCATAAAAGTCAAAGTCTTAACGCCTCTGGCACGCTTGGGCATCATCTGTGGATTTACCTTATAGGGGTTTATTCTAAAAAAAGAAAAAAAAACATATAGAACTCTTTCCATACTTCCCCTTGCTCCGGATAATCTCCTCGTGTAAGTTACTGTAGGACGTTTTTTTTTTTTCACTTCACAGCGTCTCTTTCTTTCTCTCATGTGGTGGTAGAAACACTGCCACAGTAGAGCTCGGGGGCCAAGCCCCCTCACGGCACGTGGGTTCTCCCTCACGGTGAGGAGGCACCCTCGCCAAGCAAGGGAAAGTCCTTGAGGTGCGATCCTTTCGTGTTTTTTTATGTTCATATTACTCACCTGTAAAAAAACAAGAAAAATCTTAACGTACAAAACATGAATACTATTACTAAAGCATTCAATGAAGACGGTTGTACATCAGAACGCTTGCTCTCAAAGTATGAGTGGGTTTCTTGTCCCCGACATCACTCTTGTGACAGGTTGTCAGGCATGACCTGGTCCCAAAACCACAAGCTTGCTAGCAGCTCCTATAGTATGCCCAGTGGCAGGGCCAGGAGGCTTGACTTCCCGGTTCTAACGTGGGAGTAGTTGGGCGAGCTCTCCAGCTCTGTACGGGGCAGTCACTAAGGTTTACTTCTGATGTTGACAAAGTTACTGATAGTTACTTAAGAAGTTGCTCAGGCTGAGTTGAGTTGAATAAACTTTATTTCTCCAACGGTTGTTGCTGTGCCCGGGGCTAGGCTGCCAGGGACACATCGTTCGAGGAACATCTTCCGAGGTCATGTTACTAAAGCGTGGAAGATTCAAAACGAATTCAAAAAGTAGACGCAGTGGCACGGAGGGAACGCATTACGTTGGTTTACTTCTTCTGATTCTTGTTCTCATTTTTACGCTTTAGGGGTTTTATTCGAGTACTTCTATATGCCAACTTGCCCAACAATCAGCTCTCTTGTTACGTTTCTTCCAAGTCTTAGAACAGTGCAACGTTAGCTCGTACACGTCAGTGGGCGCTCGGCTATGCCACTGTTCGCGTTGCTTACTGGGCGTCTCCTCGTCGTTCGGCTGGCCGGGATAGGAGCTATTCCAGTGAAATTTGATAAGCGCAAAACAGAGAAACGGTACAGAAAACGCACGGTATACAGTTCCGCCACCACCGTCACCACCCTGCACACAGACACTGTACCCCTTGGGCGAAATTGTAGACGCTGCAAAGCGCTTCGGCCGGCACTGGCGTAGTTGCGTCCTCTACGTGGCGCTACGTGATTTGAAAACCGCAAACGGTGTCGTCCTGCTTCTTACTCGTCTTTATTTTTCTTTCCAATATATGTGTACTTGTATTGTTCACGTCGCTGTACCGACGAGATTTCGTCAGACGATGCGTGCGCCATCTGTTCAGTTCATCGATTCCTTTTTGCCATTTTCTCAGAGCATGCCCTGATTGATTCTCGATGGACCAAAACAAGTAAATCAGTTCAAAACCTAGAAGGTATATTTAATTTTTCTATTTCTAACCACGTAACCCTCGATCTTGTGCAACGAAAGACACGACGAACTATTAAAAAAGAATTGTAGGTTCTAAATTCGCTTCTCCCTTTCGCTGATCTCTACGCCACACGTTGTTATCGGGTGTACCACCCTCAACCTGGGCACTCCCCTTGTCTCCGCCATTCTTTCCGCCTTCTTTCGTTACTGCGTCTCAGTGTGGGACCCCTCTGTCCAATTTTAGTGTTCGTCGCCTCCCGGGTCCTACTCTTCCACTCTCGTCGCCCCAAAAGTGCGCATTGTGTTTTCGCCCCGCGGGCACCTTCTTTGGACTGCAGCCTGCAGCACTACTGCGTCTACTGATCTGGCAGGTTCTTCTCTCTTTCTCTCTCACTGCATCTATCTATTTGTTCTTGTTCCACGGTTCTCTTTACCGGTTTTCTCTCACCCCGAGGCCCCCTGTTTACGTCGCAGTCTCTCGCTCTCTGTTTCACTGCGTCTATTCCCATTTTGTTCTTTAGCCTGTGTTCCCTTTCCCAGTCGTTCTCTCGCCTTTCCTGCAGGGCTTGTCGCTGTGCAGACCTGCGAAGCAGTGCGGCGCGGCCCCGAACTTGACACCTTGCCAGTCGGCCCCGGTTTTTTTGTTGTTTCTCGCGCTGCGCACCGCGTATGCATGTCTTAGTTGCGTGCACTCTTTTTGTGGTTGTGTTCAGGAGGCAGCAGCCTAGTCGATCGTACAACCACCTACCGGGCCGGCCTTTTGCGGCAACCTCGTTGGCGTAGCCGGGAAACCTTCAAACCCTCGGAAGTTGTTTCGAATTTCGCAAGCGTGTACATACGCCCGCGCATAACAAACATATACTTGTGTGTTTTGGCGACTGTTAATCGGTGCCGCTCGTAGTTATGACACGCGGGTTGTCACAGCTACGAGTGACGCTGACTATAACACTCCCCGGTTTGTGTGCACAAAATGACTCGATAAAATAAACGACCGCCGCCGTATAGCTCAGTTGGTAAATGTAACGGGCGCGTTATCCGAAGGTTGCAGGTTCGGTACCTTACGGCTGCGAGTTTGTCTTTTCGTCTATGTATATCGACTGTATCTATATTATCTCTATCAACATTTTACTACAACACACTTTCTTTGAGAGAACAACGTTTATTCACATCAGGGACAGTTAAGACCTTCCTTGACTTCGATATCTACTGGTTTTCCTTATTGTACGTTCGTTTAAAACATATTGTGGGGAAAAAAACGCTGATAAAGGTGGCGAAACCACCGCAAAGATCCACTAGGTAAACGATCGTGCGTCATGTTGCGGTCACCGCAATAAGGCTTCTGTAACGCCGTAATATGCAGTACGGAACAGCTATAAACATACTCTATAGGCATATTTGCGCGACAAAATAAACGAAGGGGAAAAAATACGGGAAAAACCGTAGTTGGACACATCCTCTGCATGTTTGCGTGTTTTCTACTAATTACAAAATAGCATTTGCTTTTTTTTACGTCGAGTGTGTCGTTGGGTTCGCGCAGAATTTGACGGAAGTCTTGCTTCTCTGCGTTTGTAAGATCGGGAATTTTTCATACCCAGTTTCAATATCTTGCTTTCATTTCCGACTTTAGAAGGATCTGGCGAGGAACTTCGTCGTGTCTATTCCTATTCGCGGCTCGATCGCAGTGCTATTTACTATCTGTGATGAGACTGCACGAAATATTAAACATGCTTCATTTTAAATCATGATGGTTCTCAATATTTCTTCTTAGGTAGCAGCCAGCATTGGCGACCGAGAGAAAAAAAAAATGGCTTCTATGAAAAGCTGCCACCAGCACTCCGTTACGTTTGCTGGTGTTGCTAGGCCAGCAATTTCATCTGTCTGCGAACACAGAAATTGGAGAACTGCAACACAGTCACATTTAAGCTATCTTCCTTGCACGAGCTGTTTATCGTGTCTACGGTTCAAACGAATAGTACGCCATTCCTCGCCTCCTATTTCTAGGAAAACGCCAAACTACGGTGCTTACTACGCCGTCTTTTTTTTTTTTTTTTTTTTTGCTCTCTGTGACCAACTTTTCATGCGGAGATGCAAGGCAACACCGACACTCGAACCATTGCAAATGAAGGCATCTCTGTGAAATACAACACTTGAATATTTTTTTTACTTTTTTGCAGTTTATTTCGCTGGTTTATAGCTTTTCCGACAGCGTTCCGTTGGCAGTTCATAAACAAGAACAATAGCGCTACCCTTGTTTATTCGTTGCTTCGCTCTGTTGCTTTGTTCGTTTTGGCGCACTCGTTTCCCAGTGGAGCATCTAACACTGTGTTTATATCTCTGACCTTTCACCACCTCTTCCCGAAACGTGCTTCTTTCCTACGAGCTACTGCCGACAATGCATCTTCCACCGCTGCCTCCTTGTTTCCTTCGCTGCCCGCCTTACTGTCTTTCTTTTCTTCTTTCCCTATTTTCTCCTATCCCGTAGACGTCCCCATGGTGGACCCAGCCTTTTTGTCCGCGGAAGCAGTATTTACATCCCACAAGGGCCGCTCTTTCTTCCTAGAACAGTCCTTTTTCCCTAACGTTGCGCGCTTCCGTTGTCACATCCTTCCCTTTTTTCTTCTTTACGTTGTCCCTGTTTCCCCAACGGTCTTTCGGCACTTGCTCTTTCACAGAATGGTATTTAATGCAGCACCATGTCGTATAACGCTCTTAACACACACGATATATATATATATATATATATATATATATATATATATATATATATATATATATATATATATATGCACTCTCAGTGTCCCCTGGGTCTGACTTTAACTGGTCGCTAATACTAATACGTCGTCGCTTCCCTTCGTTTCTTCCTTGTGTTTCTATTGTGTCCACATGGCCCCCGTTTCGCACTGGAAACCTTTTTTTTGTCCCTTTTTTTCTCGCCTAGACCATCTAGCTCGTACATACGCGCAACAGCTCGCTGCTTGCTTGCTTACTTCTCTTGGGAGGCCCAGCAATCTACTATGCGAGCCGTTAAGGTTGTGCAGCCCCCACTCTTTTCCTGACGTGCCCTATATTTTTTTTGTCGTGGTTCTTTTCCAGGAAGTGCACTGTGTCCCTATTTGTTCCTTTTTTCCCCCAGTGCTGCCTGTATCTTATTCCTTTCAGCGTGGGCGTTGGCGCGACACGGCTTCGCCGCCGGTGTCTCGGCGCCGTGCGCACACTCGGCCTCCCTAGCTGAAGCGCCCCGTCTTCCCTTCTTTGCATTCCTCCGTGCAACGTATGGGCCCTCGTGAGGCCGACACGCCCGTAACTTGTCGCCTTTCCTCCCCAATCTCGCTCTCCCGTCTTCCTCCCTAGCTTCCCTTCCATTGCGTGCTTCCTTCCGGCATGGCGTTGCTCCCCTTTCCCGCCATCCCTATGTCAGTCTTTTTTCTATGTATTTACGCTTCCTACATTGTCCTCGCGTGTCTCTCTGTACGGTCTCGCACATTCGCGGCTTGCAATTTCGGGGGTCCGTATTCCCTAGTACGAGGTCCGCTGGTGAAGGGGGAAGAGCGGATGCCGCCGTTCCCGCACTATTATGTAGGGAAGAAGAGAGCGAGGGAAACGACATACTTGAGGTGACTGGGAGATTTTTAGTGAAGCACGTATTAGCCCGGCTGTTGTCTGCTGCTCCTTCATTACGCCATTCATTTCGTTTCTTCGGTGTTTTTTTGTTTTGAATCCTTTGTTGATGCTTGTGTTTTCTTTTCTTACTACGCCATTCGTTTCGTTTTTTTTGTGTGTGTTTGTGTTTTGAATCATTTGTCGTTTCTGTTTTCTTTTCTTACTCTTGTGTCGCCCCTCAACCGTCCGGAACGGTGCGTTGCTGTGTTTGTTCCGCTGATATCTCCGCTTTGTGTTTCGGGGTGTCGTGCACCTTCGTATGACCACGACTTGTGGGCGCATTCCTTTTGCTTCTGCTCCCATGCAGTCGTTGTTCCTTTTGGTTGGCTGCGCTGTTTGGTGTTACGGTTCCGAGTCGTCGTTCTTACTGCGGTAATAAGTTGGTCCACTTTGCCTAAGACTTCCATTACCTTTTTTTTTCGTTATTTGTCGTGTTTTGTCTTCTCTTTTTAGCCTCCTGAAGTTCGTTTATTCATTGCACCCTCAAGAGTTTTCAATTGAGCTTCTTTCTTCGTGCTGTCATTGCTTCTTTCTGCCCTCAGAACATATACTTAACGTTATAAAAGAATAAATGGATACTGGCAGGTGACGTCACGAAAAGGAGGAATAGTCGATTGACGGAATGGATGCCAAGATAGTGCGGTCCGGCTGAGAATGACTAAGGCTTAGATAGAGTGTTAAAATTGAGCAACTTGCAAGCATAAAAATATAGTCAGCTCGAGCAGTATAGGTATAGTTTCGTGGTCATTGGGACGCGTCTTCGTTCTGAAGCGAAGTTCACAACATACTTCACTGGAAATAATCGTGATACCTGCAGTGCAGACTAACCACGTCTCACGCGATCCTTTACGCCAGGGCTTGGCAACGTGCGGTCTCCGTGGCAGTGTTATGCAGCCAAGGCACTGCTAAAGCTCCCCAGCTCCTTTCCCTTGTAGCACGTTAAACAACCCCAGGTGGTCGAAATTTCCGGAATACTCCACTACGGCGTCTCTCATAATTATATGGTGGTTTTGGGACGTTAAACCTCACATATCAATCAATATCAATCCTTTCCCTTGTCATGGCTTATCTGAAGGCCGACATGGCAGTTTCGACGTAAAATGTTATTTTCGCGTGTAACATGAGCTTGATTGCAACATTGTGACGTGCGTGCTGAAAGCAATTGAAATTGTGAATCCAATTTTACGAATAAGTATCAATTCGCCTACCTTTTATGACTTGCTTTCAAAGCCCCTTCCCAACTCTCCGTGCGGCCTCCCGCTCTGATGGCTTCAAGCAGCTTGGCCCTCGATCCGAATCAAAAGGTTGCTGGCACTCGCTGTACAAGGCTACTCTATGTTTGTAAACAGCGGAATCAAGGCGCTGTCTACAAGTTGAGGCGCTTCTAGCGACGTCGTGCCGCGTACATTCCGCCCAGCCCAAAGCTCGCCTCTGCCCTCTATGATCACGTGACAACTGGCACAGCCGCTGCTAAGCTGCCTGTAGCGCCGAGCACAGCGCGTCGGGGAGCCTCTCGAATGTACACGCGGGGGGTTTCCCGATATTGGACCTTTGGTTCAATAGAAATCGCGTCGCATTCAATTAAATAAATAAATCAGCAAAATTAGCGCAGCTTTCTAAGTGGTGCAACGCTATAATTCGCCGCAGAGCTGGCGAGCTCCTGGCTAGTGCTGGCTTTGCTAGACTTTTACTCTCTCACCTCGGCATTTCCCGCTCTTTACTATGCTATTGTAGCGAAGAGTAATTAATAAGTTAACGCCGGTTGTGCTAACACTGAACACAGCGCGTAAGGATGCAGGACAACAGGGCATTCCAGACAAAGCCCCACAACATCGTCGTTTTTATTCCTTCTGTGTCTTTTCGGCGACCGTGCCCCGAAGTACCTTTCTGTACCCGTGACACTATAATATACATGGCTACAAAAAGCCGCCCCCCTTCCTGCTTCTCTTGCTCAGTTCTGTACACAGTGCTTGGCCTATCATTGAGCGCTCGCCGGTTCATATTGAAGATATTTTTTTTCCTATCGCCTACACGTAGCAGACTTCGAGCGTAACTGATCCGCTGCAATAAATAAATAAATAAATAAATAAATCGCCAATATCGCATTTACCATTCGTTAGCCTTTACTCAGTGTTCACTTATTCCTGGCATTTTACAGCGAAATCTTCTATGAGATCCCAACGAGGGTCACGTGCTCCGTAGTTGTCTGCTGCCGCCGCCCGTAACCACTATCGGTCAAAAAAGAAGAGAACTGAATAAATAAATAACGCCGAGGACACAATGTGCTTCAAACCCGGGTCCGCTTCGTTCCAGCCGAGCATTCTGCCATAGCACCACGCCGGTGCTTGGAACTTTCTTGCAAACTGGCCTTGGGCAGTCTTAATGTTGGAAAAGGAACTGTGTTAATACGAGTAATCAAGTGTTTTAAAACGGCAAAGGAACAACCAGGCATCGCACAATGCGAATTGCGTAACGAGTGAGTCGTCGAACGTTGCCCTCCTCCAGATTACAAAATCTTCTCGCATAATTCTTCGTCGTCGTCAGCCACAGGATCAAAAAAAATTGCACAAAATTTCTTGCAAGTGTGCAGCGGGTACCACGCTTCTCCGAAGAATGACGAAGGAAATCGTAGTGCATGCCCCCTGCTACACAAAGCTTATAATGAATAATGGCGTAGTGGGTACCATGCAAGTGCGCTTGTTGCAGTCACCCAAAGAGTGTTTAAGAACAAAGGCTCTGAAAGGCCACTCTTCCAGTTATCGCTGCGACTGTGCTGCAGGCCTATTGCAGTTATCGCTGCGACTGTGCTGCAGGCCTATTGGTTTCTTCTTTTTTTTTCGCCTCTCTGCAAATTTTTCCACGTTAGGAACCTCCCCAAAACTGGCGCCAAAAACAGCGCCGTTCGCGCACCGTGTGAGTCCTCTGCTGCGGCTAAATCGCGCGTAAAGTTTTTCCTCAACAGGGACTGCGGCAGCTAGTGCCTCCTCCTACCGGTGTGCAGCGCCACGTGCGCATTGTATATGCTTACGCTGCCTGCAACGTGTAAAGTGTTATGCGAAACCCCGTTTGACTATCCAATCTTTTTTGTTTGTTTGTTTTTTCTTATCACTTAAATATATGCTTGACTGAGCTGCGTTATGTGTTGTAAGGGAAGCAGGAAGCAACTGACGGAAGCAGAGGTGGTACTTCCGGATGACGTGGTTCTCGATGGGTCTAGTTTTTTTTTTTTTTTTGGAAAAGGTAGGCCCCCCAGTAAGGGGACCTATTTATTTATTTATTTTTTATTCATTTATTTCAATATCTTCGATGCCCGAAGTCTGTGCAACAGTGGTACAATATGTATAGAAAACTAAAAAGAAGAAAGCATAATGGCTAGTTCGTTTGTTGAGGTGCTTAAGAAACAAGGCTTTGATATGTCAGATTGTAATATTATGAATAACATTAAACTGTATACTGCTCTAAGAAAGCCGTCAGTAACCTTGGCGATGAAAAAAGGCTAATGGTTTCATTAATTGGATATGTTTGAAATAAATTATTGATCTGAGACTTTAACACGGGAAAAATGGACGAGTATCTTGGTTGTGGGTAGTTGCCGTGTCTGCTGTGTTTTTTATTCGGAAGCGTGTGTGAAGAAGTGTTTCGAAGGATTTCCTAGCGGCGCTAATTTACTTACAATACCAGTTTTTAATAAGCTGTGCTGTGCATTCTAAACGGTAGTCTAACACTATTCCTCTAGAGAAAGGTATATATAGCAGCTGCATCTCATCTGTACTTAACCTATGGGGCAGAAACTTGGAGGCTTAGAAAGAATGTTCAGCTCAGAATAGAGCAGAGTGGGTAGGAGAACAAACGGGTGTTGTGGATGTCATAGTTGAAATCCAGAAGATATCCAGAAGAAATCCAGGGCCCGTCGCGCATAGGCAGGATAACCGCTGGTAATTAAGGATCACAGACTGTATTCCAAGATAATGCAAACGCCTGAGAAAGAGACGCTGTAATTGGTGGGAAAATGGGACTAAGAAGATTGCAATTAGTAGTGTGTGGCAGCAGAGCGCACAAAAGACCGGGTTGACTGGCGGATCGTGAGAGAGGCCTTTGTCCTGCAGTCGGCGTAGTCTGGCTGATGACGATGGTGGGTATTATTCGTGCGTATGCAATTTGTACCTTCGAAGGTACTTTTCCTTGTCGTATGGAAAGTGGCAGAGCAGCGTTTGTCTTTGTTGGCAGTCGCCGTCGTGGTTGTCAACTTCTGCCTCTCTTTATCTATTTCGCTAACTCACTCACACATACGCAAGCACGTCGCTGTTGTTATACAATCAGCCGTGAACCGTAGATTCAAATGTACGTTGCTTGTGGAAGTCTGCCTTTTTGCCACATGTGGATACGGCAACTTACTTTAGCGGAAAGGGGGAGGGGTGTTGCCAAAATCGCACTAAAGAGGGGGGAGAGGCGTGGCTCTTGTTTTTGGGGGGTACTACCATCGTAAGAACTGTACACAGCATTAATACTGTTAATTATTGTATTGTAAAACAGCGCAGCAAGGAGCGCCCGTGTTGTCATCTTGCTCTGTCGACGTGCCTGTCTTTTTTGTGTGTTTTTTTGCGTTGCATTACAATGCATGATCAGTTAGCTCCGCTTTTTGTACTACTGTTAATTTGTTGCACTCATTTCTCCAAACGGGGATAGAGGTTGACGACTAGTACTGAAGAATGGGGATGCTGACGTGCTTAAGGATAAGGCAATTGCCCCCCCCCCCCCCGATTCGTCACTGCATCTTGCGCAAGACGAGTACAGCACGAGACGTCCTCTTAGCGAATTTCACCAAAGTCCTCAGTAGATGTCATTGTGCATACAGAACACAAGCTCCGGAGGACTCGAGTGTCCTCCTGCCTTCCGAAGAGTAATGTTCGGTCGTTCGTCCGACAGGCTTATTTACGGGAAGGCGTTTGTCGCGTCGCCTGGCGGTGGTTATACGCAGAAACTTCATTTATTTCGACTCGCGTATATACCGACACTAATTTATGTGCCGGCGCTCGCTTCGCTGTCGCTCGCTTTCGCAATACGAGCGGATCACATTGGAATATGCGTCCGCCTACGTGATGTCGTGTTTATGATTATCGCAGTGCGAAAGCTTCTAGAAGAGCGCCCGTGCGAGTCGCGTACAACGACAACAAAAAAAAGGTCTTATAAGTCTAAAAACAGATGTATTGGAAAAGCCAGTGTATGTAGTACGGCGCGCTCATATATCTCGTATGAAAAGGACTTGGTTGTGATTTTGTTGTTTGGTGGCGCTCCTTTTGAGAACTTGGCGTGTACGAATGCACTTTGCAGATTAAACATTGGCCGGTGGCGAGGATGCTTAAGAAGGTTGTGAAAGGCGATGGTAGTAGTGTTCTTGCGGTCGTTGTCTGCTTTTGTGTGGCCTTCACGCGACTGAATTCATGGTTTTGTTTGTTTGTTTTTCGCTGGCGTTATGTCTCGACGAGAGTCGAGAGCTATCGCAAAAACGTGGACAATGCGAAAAACGCGAGAAAAAAAAACGCAGGCTGGGCACGTGCCTGCACTTCTCAGAGTTAGTTCAGCAGTGCCGAGTTTGTATATAGATCAATAAGGCTCGATGATTCATATACTGATTCCAAATGATTTATTCTGGCGAAACCATTAGGTATCTCGTTGATCCAGGGGCTCCTTGGATGAAATACGGCAGGTCAATGAACTGCTACAAAAAAAAACATTAAGGAAAATCACGTCACTCATGGCGTACCAGCTCGCCATAACGTCATCATAGGGATATCAGAGCACAACTTACTGTCATCTCATGACGTCATCACACGAAATTGTCGGTAAGTCGAACGTGGGTCGATGCCGGAGGCCGTGCAGCACCACGTGATTGGCAGGAAGCGTCAGCGTTAGGGAAGGAACAATGCTACCGACTGAAAATGTCTAGGAGGCTTAATGTTTGCCTCTCGCATTGATGTCCGCTATATGCGCTTGCAAGAAACCTGGTCACCGACTGAGCAACTTACGTATTTACCATGTAGGCTGCGTGCTTTCGTCTTCAAGTGTTACTGAGTCTAATATATTGAATGATCAACAAATAACAATAATTGTTAGCTGTTAACGTCCCAAAACCGTTACATTATTATGAGGGACCCCGTAGTCAGGGGCTCCGGAAAAACCTGGGATTTTTTAGAGTGCACTTAAATCTTAGTGCACGGGCTGCAAACATTTTAGCCTCCATCGAAAATACGGCCGCCGTGGCCGGGATGCCATCCCGTGACCTGCGGGTTAGCTTCCGAGTGCCTTAGCCACTATTCCACTGTGGTGGGGTGAATGATAAACAAACTTTTTTAAGGCGAAAGACTTAAATGCCTATTCAAACGCGAAATTTGGCTGTCGGCGCCCCGCGTCCCCGGCATCGTAGTCTTGTGACGTCTGGGACAAAGGATTCAAACAATCATCATCATCTCGTAATGACGTCACAAATTGCCAAAACATGTGGCGTCATTGTGACGTCGCGTGCTGACGTCTTCACATGACATCGCAGCTTATTGAAGGTATAGTATGATCACGCAGGCAATGACCAACCGGCTGAGGTGCCTCCGATCTCTCAGGCAGTACATAAAACGATGCTACGTGCCGACAGCTTTCGATTAGTGGCGGGGCAGGATCAATAATACATCGACTTAGAAGAACATGGACTTTGCCTTAGAGCCGTCTACGGTGAATGCCTAGAAAACGCTGTGGGTATGTTCCGATGCTCACCGTAGATGACTAAATAAACAGCTAATTGGACGGCGACCATCTTAAGTAACATTTCAATTCTCACGTAGCGGACGAAATAGACAGCTTCGAGAAGACGGCATCGTAGACAAAATGATTTAGGCTACTTCGCTGTTCAGGCCAGATGGCGTCTCAGCGAATTGCTCGTATAGCCCGGATATCGCCAAAATGGTCGTCTGCGCATAAGCAGATGCTTCACCAGACGCTCAATGTGAGTACCGTTTAGTTCTTTTCTGAGATTTGATCTCGGAATAAGCTGAAAATATAACAATTAGGTTTGTTAATCTTAGCTTTCTCTTCTCGGTGCGAGGTGGCGTAGAGTCGCGTAGATGTCATCCAGACGCGTTCCATTACTCGGACAACGTGAGCTCGATGTTGTCTTATTAGCTCTCTGCGCAGACTGTCTACGATGATGTCTAGAATGGTAGACAGCCTGTGACTATTTCATTATTTACCAGAAAGATCTCTCTTTCAGAAGAGCAGGGGTTGGGTACTCAACCTAGACGTCGGCTATGATTATACTGTAGGACTCGGTGGCTTGTTCGGCCTACGGTATTAAGCGCGCTTGTATTTCCGAGTCAGAGCTGAGGAGCGCGGCCTTCCACTCACGCCCGTCTGGGAATTCGCCCCTTCATGGCCGGGGGGAGGGGGGGGGGGGTCTCCGTGCACTCCCAAAGGATATGTCTCAAGTCCCCCTGTTACTGGAAAATTTGCACTTGTCCGAATAAAGTTCCGATTCGCAGTGGTTCATCGTTACAGGACTACAGGGACGCCACACCACCGCGGTCCTTCGTTGAGGGACGCGTGTGCTGGAGCATAAATATTCCTGCTTACCTTGCAATGCTTCATGATATTCCTGTAACTGGACGTCCTTTCAAATCGCCCATCTTCCGACCAAACAATCCAGAGGCTCTCGACCAGCATGGTGTGTAGCCTAATTGCTGGGTAAGGAGTGAGTGAGTGAGTGAGTGAGTGAGTGATTGTCGTTCGCTCGGAGGAAGAACAGCGAGCATTGATGGGAGCACCGCTGCGCACAGAAGCGCAGAATTGGCGCGAGAACGACAGGAAGGCGCTGCTTAGAAACGTGCAGCCGCAGCCGATGCTTCCAGGGCATCTTCATCTTCGCTGGCTTCCATCTTCAATGTGGCGGAAGGGCTCGTTTTTTTTTTTTTTTCACAGAGTTTCTCGCTTATCAGGCGTCTTCCAGTCACAGAAGTGTTGCTTTGAGTATCGTGCACGAGACGGTAGTTTACTAACGCGAGACACATCTTGTTTCTTGCTACTGAGGCTTTCAAACGACCCACTGAAGAGTAGAGATGCGCCGCATAGGTGACATGGACGAACGACAAAAGAACACAAAACGGACAAGGACATTTACCTCTGATCGTCTGTGCAGCGCATCGTGTCACTTCAGAAAGCCGTGTAAACTCTACACCCAGTGGAAGCGCTTGTAAACGTGACTCGTTCGTCTCTTTAGATGTGAAGCAGCTTACGGTGAAGCTCAATCTGGTGTAAATAACCACCCTTGCTGCGCATGCGCAACAGCTTGCCCAAGCACTACCAGAATGCACTTACGCGCTAGCGCGTTCGGGCCTACGTAAGTGGCTCTTTAAGAGGCTGTGGCCTCTTCCCCTCACACTCTCTCAGCAATCACGTCATGGCGTCGGGGAACGAGATTCTACATACGCGCTATGAACCCACCTGCTCCCCCGTGGCGGGGCAATGAAACAGTGGGGCGTTCTCGAGAAAGAGTTCGGGATGAGTAACAGCAACAGAAACTACTGTGAATTCATGGTGTGCTCCACTTTCAAGGACGCGTTAACATGGGGCAAGCTGGCCGTGATAAACGGAACCCATGCGCTGCTTGGAAATGCTACTCACGGATTCTTTTAGCGGGAGATTGCGGAATTTTTTTTACGTGACTCGATGTGCCTCGCCGACTTTATTTCAGCAAGATTTGATAAACATCGACCTTTCGTACTCGGCGTCACATTGACAGTGTTGCCTTTACGCAGTGCGCTCTATCCCGCTGATAACTTCATACGGCAATCTCGTATGGACATTCATTCATTCTTCCCTCGCACGACGCGAACCGTTATCGACGTCGTCGCCGCATGGGAAATAAGCGTATGTCGACAAACCGGAAGATATTCGACGAGTCGAGTCCACGTCCTATATATATCCTCGTTATATACCCCAGGGCGTCTCATTTGAATAATACGTAGACCTCACTGATTCCTAAAGGCCTGACCTAGGACTCGTTCGTTTTTTTCCGATTTGTTTTCCTGGTGCGTTCCCGCTTGAAAGATGGTAACGGGAGGGCGGGTGCGTACCGGACAACTCTTCGAAGCTGCAATCGTCAGCGTTATTTCTTTTTCCTCTTCTGTCGTTCTTTTTTTTCTTTTTTTTTCTATCGCCAATTTCCACGAGTCCTTCTCCGACTAAGCGATAACGCTTACTCTTACGTCTGCTTCGCAACGAATACCAACGACGCTCGGTATCCTACCGATATGTTCGCTGACCTGTCAGCATTCTCACGCCGAGCTGTTTCGCGTTCGTCTTGGTTTTGCGATCTCTCGTTTAGGCGATCGCTTTCGACCCACACCGCAGTCCACGCTTGGAGAAAGCGGGTTGGCATTTCGGGAACGTGGGTGGTCTCGAAGGGAGAACCCGAGCGATCTGTTCTCTTTCCTCTCAAAGGGAAGGAGATGGGGCGAGATCTTTGGGGAAGTGTGGAAGATGTGAAACTCCGTGAAAAAAAGTGGGGAAGGCTAAGGAAAGGAATGTAGAAGCGTAGATCCATTATCGAAGAAGAAGGAAACACCGCACGTGCCTAAGAAACAATGCTGCGCGAGATTTTTGTAGAGGGCGAGAGGAGTGGAAAGAGGGAAACTGTAGAAAATGGGGACGTTTGGGAGTGAAGGAAGCTGTGAAGCTTCTGGTACGTTCGGGTGAAGTTTTCAGAGTGCTCCGAAGGCCTTGGAAAGTTTGTGTAAAAGAGCAAGTATTATTGCTACAATACGTGGGCCACTACGCGATAACAAAAAAAAAAAGTGGTTTTAGAACCTGCTTCCTTTTCTGAAAGCTTTGAAGCTGTTGAATTCATCATCTTTCGAACACAGTCAGAGCTCCCTCAACCAGGATATGCAGTTATTTAAAGCAGGGATGAATGGTAATAAAGAATAAAGAAGTAAGCACAAAATTGAGAGGTCCAAAGAGTCATGTCACTTCCAGAGAGCAACTTTCGGCGTAATGTGTGGGGTGAATAGAAATATAGGTACTGCGGGACTTGGGGATTCTGAGGGAGGATGTAAGCGTGAAATTTAAGGAAAAGGGGAAGCCTTGGAAGGTGTCACGAGGCTAGTCAACCCACAAGCTCTCGTGTAGGTTCTTGTGCATACAAACCGATGAGAAAACCCACATCGGTAAAGAGAACACGAGACCGTTTATGCACACAAGAAAAACAACTAAATATATTTTCAATAAACTAGATAAAGAGAAAGGAATAAGAGGAAAAACAAACAAAGCACACAAATTCGAGGAGAAATTAACCTAATGACCGCGAAATGCTAAGGATGCGTAAGTTCCGCAATAGCAAAAGCGACTGTCACCGTTCGGTCACCGTTCGTTCGATCTTGTAGACGGCGAGGGTTGATGCGATGGGGTGCAGACAAGGTAGATCAGAGGTCCAAGCGTTGCTCGTGGTTGAAGGTAGCTCCGGGCGCACCAAGGTCAGTGACCTCTCAGCGTTCGTCCTCCGACGCTGGGACGTAGCCCTGGAAACGGGACGAGCCTGGCCAAAGCCCGATGGTGAGAAGCCTGGCCAACGCCAAACGACGAGCAGCCTGGCCAACGCCAGACGACGAGCGGCCTGGCCAACGCCAGACGACGAGTGGCCTGGCCAACGCCAAACGATAGATGATGCTCGGGTGCCCGACCAGGTGGGAGCCCGCAGCAGCCTTGCCTCAGGAACTCGGCCGCCACCCCCGCGCTCTGGTAGCCTGCTTGCCTCCGTCGCGTCCCGGCCACGTCTCCCCGTTCTTCGTTCGGGCTTCTTCTCAACCAGCGTGGGGGCCTCTCATTGGTCCGAACTTCACGCGCCTCGTCTGCCCATCGTCTTCCTCACCGAATACGTCGCGAAAGCGCGCGTCCACACCATCGGTCGTCGTCGTCTTCTTTCCTATGCCGGTGCACTCGCGCACATTTTAAACCGAACACTGGTTGCACTCGCGCACTTCACGAAACGCGCACTTCACTTATCACAGAAGGGTCATTATCATCATCAGCCTGACTAGGCCCACTGCTGGGTGAAAGGGCTCTCCCATGTTCCGCCAGTCAACTCGGCCCTGTGCTTGCTGCTGCTACTTTATAACCGCAAACCTAACTTTATCTCCCCTTCGTGCGTTTGCCTTCTCTGGTGCCCTGTCCAAGTCTTCTTCGTGGTTTCAACTATATGGTGTCCTTAACCCCGGTTTTTTTCCCTGACCAATTCCGTTCTCTTCTTGTCTCTTAAGGTTACCCCAATCATTTTCATTTCTATCGCTCGCTGCGTCGTCCTCAGTTTAAGCCGAACCTTCTTTGTAAGCCTTTCTGCGCCGTAGGTAAGTACCGGCAAGATGCAGCTGTTATATATTTTCTTCTTGAGGGATAGTGGTAATCTACCAGTCATGATTTCAAAATGATTGCCTAATGTGCTCCACCCCATTCTTATTCTTCTAGTTCCTTCTATCTCGTGGTTCGGCTCCGCGGTTACTGCCTGTCCTAAGTAGACGTACTCCTTTAGAGCTTCAAGCGCACTATTACCTATCTTGAAGCGCTGTTCTCTTCCGAGCTTGTTGTACATTACTTTCGTTTTCTGCAAATTAAATTTAAGACCTACCTACTGGTAATGGTATGAGGTATTTATTTAAGACTCAATGGAAAGGAAGAGAGAGTCACGGCCCATCTCTAACAAGCAACTCTCAGTGACGTCTGAGTGAGGGGTGCGGAAGCAGAAAATAGAAACTGTGGGAAATTGGGAACAGTGGGAACTTCATGAACAAACTGTATGTGGCTGTGAGCAGTCAGTGCCCCGCTAAAGAACAACACACTAAGGCGAGAGCTTTTTGGGGAGAAGAGTACTGGGGTGAAACGGGAGTAATTCAAGAAGAATTGGTAGAACAGAAACATTGCTGGACATGGGTAGTACTATGAAGGATCTAGGGACTTGAAAAGCGAGCGGGATAGGGGTGTGAACAATCACTGCACACTTAAACAGCACCTTTAGGGCGAGGTCTTTCCTGTGGGAGGGGAGAAGAAATTATCAGTGAAACAGGAAGTACTGTAGAAAAGGTAGGGACTTGAGAGGTAAGAAAAGGGAAGATGGGGAGTCAGGCTGAGCAGTCACGGCTGTTGTCCCGTTTGACGCTGCCATTGATTTCGTATTAGGAGCTCTCGCTCGCGTTGCCCGAAAGAAACAGTTCAGTGCCTTGAACGATGGCGTGTGGGTAGAGGTGGAAGATGAGTGAAGCTTACGAAAGTGGATGGAAGGTAGTTGAGTGGGGGAGTAAAGAAACAAGCTCCTTCGCGTCCCTTAACGATTCCTAAGCCGACTCTGACTGTGAAAACCTTGACTCATGAATTCCTTCCGTGATTGTTCTCTTCATTTCACGCGTGGTATACCTCTGCTGTACATATTATTTTTATCAGTACTCTCTACCAGCTCTTATCTGTGTGCATCCTCTAGTCTTCATGTCCCTATGCACGTGTTTCTATATGCGGTTGACCATGACAACGATCATGATAACAACGACATTGATCGCTGATCGCGCGTTTTGGTACCTGCGCTCACATTCGTATCCCCACAAGGCACCCAAGGCATCCCCCGCACTTGATAGGGATGGAGGCGGAAATGTTGTAGGCCCGTGTGCTCAGATTTGGGCGCACGTTAAAGAACCTCAGGTGGTCAAAGTTTCCGGAGCCCTCCACTATGGCGTCTTTCATAATTATATGGTGGTTTTGGGACGTTAAACCCCACATATCAATCAATCACACTTGATAGGAGTGGCGGAAGCCTTACTTTTCCATTTGCCGCCCTTGATAAGGTTGGGGAGGTGAGAAGTAGTGAGTCAAATAGAGCCCTCTAAACTGAGTACTGCTCTTCACTCCGACAAGCCGATAGATAGGTGGAACTGCCAGCAGCAGGTATGTACGTAGAAGCAGGCGGCCTCCACAGCTTGTACGCTACACTGTGGCGCCATCACTCGCAAGTGCGGGGAAATATCCTTATTAAGGTCCAGAATGCCACGATAGCAGTTGGCCGCCAACTCTAGGCATGGAAAAGTTGGATATATTATGAAGCCACAGATCACCAAACAATATTTGCGCGCCATTACATGGCATCATCGCTTATTGATGATAGTAGATAGATAGATAAGATAGATAGATAGATAGATAGATCGATTAGATAGATAGATAGATAAGATAGATAGAATGATAGATAGATAGATAGAATAGATAGATAGATAGATAGATAGATAAGATAGCTAGATAGATAGATAGATAGATCGATAAGCTAGATAGATTAGATAGATAGATAGATAGATAGATAGATAGATAGATAGATAGATTATATAGATAGATAGATAGATAGATAGATAGATAGATAGAATAGATAGATAGATAGATAGATAGATAGATAGATAGATAGATAGATAGATAGATAGATAGATAGATAGATAGATAGATAGATAGATAGATAGATAGATAGATAGATAGATAGATAGATAGATAGATAGATAGATAGATAGATAGATAGATAGATAGATAGATAGATAGCCAAAACAATCCCCTAGCCTTGCTTCATTTAGGGTGACTTCTACTCCATCATTCTGCTTCCCTTTTTCATAACTGTATATAAAGTGTGTTATACTGTATACCGTAGACTACGCTGGCGCAGCAGGGTGTTAGGCTCTCCCATCTGTCGACGAGCGCTGGAACAGCGTCTCGGGTAGAGCAACGCTGATGCGCGCCATCGCCTTGCTTCTGCCGCCGCGCGTTGTTTGTCGGGTCGATTTGTTCCTTTCAAGAGGACCGACGGTTGGGGCGAAACCGCGTGCGCTACTTGGCCGCCCAGCCGGCACCGAGGCAAGCCAAGCAAGATGGATAGCCGGGGATTCACGAGGAAGATTTACGCCGATTTTGTGCTCCTCGAGACTGACTTGTCTGTAGCTTTCTTCGCGGTGACTTCGCCGAGTTTCTGTCAAACCTTCCTTTTTCTTACCTTTTTCTTCGGTCCTCCTCGCGTCATCCTCGCGTCGTAGAGTAGATTTTTGTTTTAAACGCCTTCTCTAGATTTATTCTGATTGACACTATACACTATATGGGGGAGGAGGTTATTGTTTTTTTCCTTCTTTGATTTGCCCATTTAATTCGTTCGTTCTTCGGATTCAGTTTAGCCTTGCTTATTGGCATATTTGTTGCCGCGCGCGCGTATGTGTGTGTGTGTGCGTGCGTGTGTGTGCGTGTGTGTGTGTGTGTGTGTGTGTGTGTGTGAGTGTGTGTGTGTGTGTGTGTGTGTGTGTGTGTGTGTGTTACTGAGACGTCTCGCATCTTGCCGCACGTGATCCGTCTTGGAATTATGCGGTAACTTATATCATGCGCCTGGGTGGCTTTCTCAATGTTCGTATAAATCGAAAAGGCGAACGAAACGGGAAAGGAAGCTCGCTGCAAAACTGATGTTGTGAAGGTATGACTGGAATATTAAAGCAGGACTTTCAGAGAGAGAGAGAGAGAGAGTTAAAACTTTATTTGCGGATAACGCGGAGCATTCCAAATGGTCGGGCCCCTATTCCAGGGCTCCGCTTGCCCTAGCCATCTTCTTTACCCGTTGGACCAGCCAGCTCTGATCAGCAATGACCGGGCTGGACAGCAGTGCCTCCCATTGTTCCTCTGTGTTTTTCATGTTGTGGTGTTCTTCATTGTGATGTGTACACTCCCATGTGATGTGAGTTAGTGTGGCCTCAAACCACGGGCATATATATCTGTATGCTGTGGGGTAGAATACATGTAGCCTGTGTAAGTTCGTGTATGTGTTTGGATTCTGCGTAATGGCACCGATTCTATTGCTCTGAGGTTCTCATGCGGTGCTGGATACATTTTTCTATTGCCCCTATAATACTAAAGAATTGTACCAAAGTTAGGGTCTAGGGGCGTTGGATCCTCTATTGCAGTGTGCAAGGAAGCTCGGTGATTTGTGAAGCCTTGAGCCGCCTCCTCTGCGAACTGGTTCCCGGTGACGCCCTCGTGCCCTGGCGCCCAGATAATAGTTTGAGTGTATTCATTTGAAAAGTCTTTATGAGCTTTGGTTAGAATTTGGAAGGCTTTCATACATATTCTACCTTTTTCGTAATTCCTACATGCAGCCTTTGAATCCGTGATTATTTTCAGTGGTGTTTTTTGCTCCCTGCCCTCCTTGATTGCCAGCGTGATCGCCATCTCCTCCGCTTCTGCGATAGAGGCTTGGGCTATGGAGGCACAACTTGTAACGTTTCCTTTTCGGTCTTTGACCACAGCCACTATGTTTTTTACATTTATCTGATATGGTGCAGCGTCTGTAAATCTCGCCGTATACAAATATTTCGTCTTTTTATTTATGTAAGCGGCTCTTGCTTTACGTCTTCCAGTATGTAGAACTGAGTCCATGTTCTTCGGCAGGGGACATATTCTGTACCAGGCTCTGGCTGAGCACGACAATTCTTTAGCTCTTCCATGTGCCTGTACTTGTTCACCGAAGCCGATCCTCTGAAGAAATTCTCTGCCGGTTGGCGTCTGTAGCAGGCGGTTAATCTGGGTGGTTACTTGCGCTTCGGCCAACTCATCAAATGTATTGTGAAGTCCGAGCTCCAATAGCTCCGCAGTTGAAGTGCATTGTGGTAGTTGCACGGCCGTTTTATACGCCATCCTTATTATTTTGTCTGCTTTTTCTTTCTCCTCTCTATTCGTGTTGTTCAAAGTTTTAAAAGAAATTGAAGTGCCAGAGACTCCATAGCATTACGAAGTGAGTCGAAGAAGGTTAACCTAGTGACAAGGTCGAAGGTTCTAGGGAAAACATGTGATTCTACAGTGTTTGTAAGACCGTTTAGCCATTACTCAGCCAAAAGCAGCCCGACATTCAGCCCGCATTTAGCAAACACTACTAACCTACTGTGAAAGTCGAATGTCCGGTGGAAAGAATGTGTTGCTTCAAGAGCCCCGGGTCATGGAAATTTCCGAAGTCCTCCACTACGGCGTCTCTCATAATCATATGGTGACTTTGGGACGTTAAACCCCACATATCAATCAAATCAAGAATCTGTTGCTACAGTGTTAGTAAGATCATTCAGCGGTTACCCCATCAACAATAGCCCGCCATTCACCCCCGCTCCTTTAGCAAACACAATCCAGCGATAGGACTAACCAGTGGTCTCAGAACGCGGATTAATGCGATGGGCCTGGACGCCACCACTTATTGTTCGCGATTCTCGGCAGGATGGGCTGAAGCATGCTCTCTCTTCAAAACATTTCACTCTCTCTCTCTTTCTACATCTCTCTTTCTCTCCATTTGAAACTCGATGTAACCTTAGTATGCAACTGTAGTCCGCTAACGAGCAAAGTCCTCGTTCCCGCGAGGGTCGTATGGCAAACGCCGCACTCCGTCCCGTATATTACAGCGACATGACGAGAGTCCCGCCCCAGCATCCAGCGAGCACACACTCTCGGCGCTGGCGTTCCCTAACCCGGCACCCTTAGCGCATTCCTCGCGTTCCCCACGACCATGCCGCTGGCGTACTAACGTGTACCGCTAACATGTAACACAACACTCCCTATACTCCTCTATGCATGCGAAATGCAGCGCCATATCCTGGCCCCGCGCCAGATTGCGACGAGAACGAGGATCGCTAGCTGGTCTGCTGGCTGTCCAGATTTCCTAAAAGTACAGGATGCGTGGATGTTTCGGTGGGGAGAGGCCTTGGGGATGTTGGGGAAGGCGGGCGGCGCGTAACGTGAACGAGCCCCAGTGTCGCGCTGGGGGTCGTTAAGCCACGAACCACTTCTTGACGACCGAGACGGCGACGTTAAGGAGTGTACGCCGTGAGGCAGAAGGGAAGCTGAGGAACACTAGCTTCCCTTAATTTCCCGTTTTCAGCCTTCTACTTTACTCAGTTCATTATGCTCTCGATTTTTTTCAACTCCCTTCTCTTTCCTAAAACCTCGTCACAGTTTTCCCGTCCAGCACAGGCTAGCGTTATTCTGTGAACTTCGCCACGCTTTCTGAGTTCCCGAGGCAATCTCCTCGCCTTCTTTTTTTTTCCTTAGTTAATTCATTTCTGGAACCGTTCTTCTTGCGAAAATCGTACGGTGGCACTAACTTGCGTCTTCTGCGGCTGAAAAGTGTTCCCTCCCTAAATGAAGTCTCTGCGTGTTCGTGTTTGCTGCGTCGGTGCAACGTCTCGTAGGCTATAAACGTGGCCTGTGTCTGTGTGCGTGTGCCTGTGTTTGTGTGTCTCGCGATGCGCGATGCCGCGTCGTGTCCTGCTAATTAAGCTAATTAGCGGGGCCTTTACGAGGTCTCGCCGCGAGTGCTTTCCCCTATTAAGTGCAGCGTGTTTCGGTATTCGCGCTTGGCAAATCAGAGTCGAAGGGCGCTGTTTTTCGTTTACCATGACACCTCTTTCTATACAGGGGTCGAAATCTTGCGAGCGTGGGCTTTCGCTTCATACAATTACGCCACATAGCGACTCCTTTGAAGCTTGTCAAAAATCTTTGTCGTTGCGTTCTTAAAATGCTTGTGTTGTTGCCCCGCCGCGGTGGTCTAGTGGCTAAGGTACTCGGCTGCTGACCCGCAAGTCGCGTGTTCGAATCCCGGCTGCGGCGGCTGCATTTGCGATGGAGGCGGAAATGTTGTAGGCCCGTGTACTCAGATTTGGGTGCACGTTAAACAACCCCAGGTGGGCAAAATTTCCGGAGCCCTCCACTACGGCGTCTCTCATAATCATATGGTGGTTTTGGGACGTTAAACCCCACAAATCTAATGCTTGTGTTGTTCCTATAGAACTATAACGGTGAACAATTCTGTTAATTATCGCTCCTCTTGGCTTATGAACACTACATGTACACAAAGCGTACGCAATGGCAAGTTTACTAATAGCATTCTTGCTTTATCGTCAGAAGCGTAGTTTTTACTGTTCTTTGGCGATCTGATAATTCGTTCTCCAATTTAAACAGCTGAGATTAGACCGCGAAGCCAGTTAAGAGGCATCTTTTTCTTTTTTGTCAGAAGTGTTGTACGTTACACCGCTTTCGGAGGTTACCGTAACGAAAGGGTTTCGGTGAGATTTGACTTTTTCTTTATTGCTCGAAGTCAGATTTGGGTGCACGTTAAAGAACCCCAGGTGGTCTAAATTTCCGGAGCCCTCCACTACGGCGTCTCTCATAATCATATAGTGGTTTTGGGACGTTAAACCCCACATATCAATCAATCAATTATTGCTCGAAGCAGTCCGCGTGCCAAACACCGCGTCCTAAACACTGTACTTGGTCTCGAACCCACAACCAACAACGGCCGCCGTTGAGCGTTATCCTCGTAGCCACTCGGCTGTGTATAGTAATCAGCTGTATTTGGTATAGTCTTTCTGATGCCCCGTCCAGAGTGCGTTAACGGTTACCGTCGCTCGCGTTCACTGCGCTGAACTCTGCCATACTCGAGAAGCCTCGCTTCCAAGTTTGGTCCGCTGTCTGTTTGCTTTCGTGTCCGCAGACGCGTTTCGAGACAACGGCTGGGTCCTCGCCCGACGTGCCAGCGCCAGTTCGGGGCCCGCGTCTTTATAGTTGCGTTCAGCGTTAACATGTCCGCGCGCCACAGATCCCCATCACGCCTCATTTTACGTGACAATAAAAGTCACTTGCCGCGCATGCATCACGTCGTGGCAAGAGTGTCTGACAATGAAAACCTTGAATCGTGGAATTCCTTTCGCTTTTGTTCTCTTCATTTCATGCATGGTATACTTCTGCTGTGCAAATTATTCTTATCAGTACTCTCTATCATCTCTTATCTGTGTATATCCTCTTGTATTCATGTACCTGTGCACGTGTCTCTATATGCGGTTGACCATGACGACGATCATGATGACGACGACTTTGGTCGCTGATCGCGCGTTTCGGTACCTGCGTTCACATTCGTATCCTCACTAGGCACCTAAGACATCCCCCGCACTTGATAAGGGTGGCGGAAGCCTTACTTTTCCGTTTCTATAGACTAGAAACGGGGAAGTAAGACTTCTACAGACTAGAGACAATAGAAGTCTCTAGTCTATAGAAGTCAAACGACTGTCTGTGGACTATCTATTTTATTCAGACGGATGTATTTTGTAATGCTTAGCGTACATTTCACGGTGTTTGTCTAAACTGGCCGCTAACCGCCGTGGTGGTCCGGTGGTTCTGGTGCTCTTCTTCGGATTCTAAGGTCGTGGGTTCGAATCTCGCCGGCAACAGCCGCATTTCGGTGGAGGCGATACGCTAGATTCGCGCGTCCTACTACGATATCGAGGTGCGCATTCACGAAACTTAGCTGGTCAAAATTTTCAAAACTTTTTACTCTGGCGCCTGTAGTGATCAAAGCGTGGTTTGAAGACGCAAGTAAAGGTCCCAGCAATTATAAATAACCTGTGCGTGGTTCTACGGACAGTCGCGTAAATCTGGAGTGAGCCTCTGCTTTGCGAAGCTCTGGTTTTCTTTCCATCTAAAGAAAGATAAAAAAATTGCCCCAAATCTGCATGTTACACTCCATATGTCGTCGAAAGACGATAGGAAATTGCGTCTGGAGAGAGTGAACAAAACGTTTATTTGATGTTCTGCGCAACAAAATTGGTGAATCGTATTCTGGAGGCGCTGCGTTAGTGATTCGAGCGTGTAGCGGAGGCGAACGAGCGCATCGAGGCACGTTAGACACGAGCGCCATCTGGCAGTTCGAAAACGAAGGAAGGCGTGTGCGCCCGCGGAGAAAGATGCGCGCTTGTCTCAGAGGTGATAAGGTGTAGAACACAAAGCGGCGGGCAGGTGCCACCACCGTGTGGTCTTATAGCAAAGCGTTGGAATCACTTACCTTTTTGACCATCGCGTTGCGCTGTGAGCGCTGCGTGATAAACACTACCGTCCTTGGAATTACTTGTGTCTACCTTTTCTAGTATAAAGTCACACATACGAAAAACATCGTGTTGTTATGGTGCCTCAGATATGCGCAAAAATTGCTTTTCAATTCAGAATCGTACAACTATGAACGTTAAATCTTAAGCAATATTGGTGGTTGCTGCGGATGGGGTCAGCCGTTTGAGGTATCGTTAAGGGCGGACAAATAGACAAATATACGTACGTACAGACAGACAGACAGACAGACGGACGGACGGACGGATGGACAGACGGACGGACGGACAGACAGACAGACAGACGCGGACGGACGGACCTTTTTTATTGTCGAAGGTCCCCAAAAAAGACTATCTCTTTAAAAGGAGCGTCCTAATCGCTGAGTAGCATCCGCTAGCGCTGTACGCATCTAGCCCGCCGCCGCCACTGGAGGGCTGTATTAGGCGCACCCCGGGTTTGTGTGCCTTCGCATAATTAGGTAGCGCTGTACAGCTCTGGAAAGCAGTGCCGGCATTCTATAGACGCGCCGCAGCTTAGGGAGAACGCCAGGGAGACTGGCAAGGCTGAAACCTTGCGCAGAGTGCGCGCGCGTGTGTTGTCTTCCCCTTGGTCGAAGGAGCGGTCGCGTCTCACCCTTTTGTTCGCGTGAGGTCGCGCTGGAACAGAAAGCGTCTCGCTTTAAGCACTCCTTCCCCCTCCCTCCTCTATTTTCCCGCCTTTCACTTTCACCCTCTACATCTTTGCTTTGCTCCTTTCTCCGTCGTTGTCTTCCACAAGCCGTGCACTATAGAGCTGGTCGCCATTACTTCACTGGGCCTTTGTCGCTTGGTCGATGGAAAGGGGGGAGAGGGAGGAGAGGCACGCTTGCGGCCGCTCCCTGTTTGGGGTTTGAGGTTAGGAACGACGCTTATTTGTGCACCCATCGGTATGGTATTGGACGGCGCTATAGACTCCTCAGTTTTATTGCAAGTGACAGTTCAGATTTTTTTTAATTTCGCGAGCTCTCCGGGATGTCAACCGTCTGGCGAAAGGGTGATGATGGGTTGCAACACGATTTGCGTTGTTGGACTGATTTTTTGAAACTATCTGTACCGTTTTATTGTTCTTAGAAATGTGTGTAACCTATACAGGTTACCTACGCTGAATATCTACTGTCGGCGTCAAATAAAACCCGTTCAGCGGAAAGTCCTTGCGATGGTATAGTGCGCGCCGTCTACGTATCGCATGGGGCAGGCACGCCAAAATGCACGCAACTAAGGCTAAACCCCATAAAGGCTCAAATGCACGCAACTAAGGCCAAACCCCATAAAGGCGGAAATGCACGCAAGTAAGGCCAAGCCCCATGAAGGCGAAAATGCACGCAAGTAAGGCCAAGCCCCATGAAGGCGAAAGTGCACGCAAGTAAGGCCAAGCCCCATGAAGGCGAAAATGCACGCGACAGCGACGAGCGACGTGACATATATCGCATTCACGCGAACAGTCGCTTGCGCAGGCTAACCTCGCTCACGCGACGGCTTCGGCGAGTGAACTCCGATGTCGCTGGCATGAGGCTGTCTATTCGTACCGAAAATTCCGCGTATTTAGAAATATGCAATGTAAATATATAATGTGTGTGTGTTTTTTTCATAATGAACCGGAAGGTGTTTATTACTTCCTTGCAGCACTTTTTTTATATTCTCCCGCGTAAACATTACGTTATTTCTTCGTTGTGCACACGTGACTCGGGTGGAGAGGAGGTCGTGGTTTGGCGGCACACGGAGTGAACCGGCAGTACGTCAGTCGCGTACCGTCGACAGCAAGAGTCTGTGGGATGTGCAGCGTGTGGCGAAGCGGCGGAAAAATGCGTTGCTGCGCCGCCTACCGTGACGTGCACCATGGTGTTGAGATTATTGGCCACGGCTTCCGAGATTAGATCCAGCAGCGCCGCGTTGTCTGAACGTGCCGTTGCTAATCACTGAGGCCGCGTACGGAAGCCTCGACACCACGCGGCGGAGGCACAGTACAGGTGGCGCAGCAATGCAGTTTTTTTGCCTGGTTTGCAATGCAATGAAGTTTTTTTCCGCAAACTTTTGCTGTTGACAGTACATCCTGTTCCGGCGCTTTTGAGCACAGCACCTACAGGCGATGAGCGACGGTTTCCAAATCTGAAAAAACCGAGCGATCGCTCGAAAATGAGCACGCTATACACCTCGCGCGAACACCCTATATTTCGTCGCTGGTGGCGTCGCTAGTCGCTGTCGCGTGCTCATTTTCGCGCTTATGGGTTTGGCCTTTATGTTTGCACGACCAACTAGCCCAGTCAGCCACTTAATTGAGTTAAGAGAGAGAAATCTGCTCCGCGAAATTCCAAAAACAGCGGCAAACTACTTCCCTTAGGAAAGCTATTGTGGGGGCTGAGTATTAAATCATAAAACAATACCTTCTTAGCATACGCTGGCAGCCCTGGCTAATATTAGCCAATAGTTGTGCTGTGCTAGACTAGTTACATAACTCCCGTGTTCGTTAGTCAGCCGTAAAGCAACGCTACGTTACACCAAATAGCTAGTGTGACGTATTAGGCGTTCATCAGTGTCACGCTCATTTCAAAGTCCGTTACGACTTAGACGGTACGGTTTCAGTGGAAATTTGTTAGCGTTGGTATTTTTGTACGTGGTATAGATCGTTTCCATTATACTCTTATGATACGGTTTCTATGCCTCACTTTACTACAACAGTGGCGTTCTTTTCGCCAATTTCAAACTTGAAAAATGAGCTTCCTTAAACGAGCCCGAAAACCGTATCTAGAACGGCAGCTTATGTATATACGTCCCGTGGAGTGCTTCATTAAAACGCGCCCGTTCCCCTTTCTTTCTCGCGGCGTGTTTCTTCTTTTGCCCCCCCCCCCCCTTTCCATTCTAACTAACCGCTCACCTCTCAAGCTGCATGCCACTACGTGTGTCGGCGCGCTCGCTTAACTCCCTTTTTGTTTGCTTTTTCTTCCCTACGTAAACACACGCCCTCGCCATCTAGTCGCGTCGGGACAGATAGGGAAAACGGTGGTAAGCGTGGGATGAAAATAAGGGGAGTTGTGACGCCGTGAGGAAAATGCTTTGTCATAACTTCTTTTTCTTCGCGACGCTCTCGACGATGGTCTTATCTCTGACACCTCGCTCGTACTTTGCATCATCCCGGTTACGGGGGAAACGGCGGGATGTTGGGAACGAAAAGGGGGATGTGGTGGGATGCTCGGGAAGAGGAAGAAGCGCGCGCTAGTAGTTAGTAACGATGATTAAAAAGGTTTTTTGGGGAAGGAAGGACGCGCAGGCGCCCTTGCGTCAAGCCGTGACGGGCTTTATCTATAGCTCTTGCTCTTTCATGTGATTTGTAGTTATTTATTTCGACGCTCACTGGGGCGACGCTCTTTTACGCCACGGCGCTTCGCCGCCTTTCTTCTTTGCCATCCTTTTCTTCTGCTTGGGTTGGATGCACTGTTCGTTTGAGTCCTGGCTTATATTGTATTTTTGGTTTACGGTTGCATTCGCAAGCTCGTCTCGTTAATTAGTTCTTTGTCTTCAGTCCAGTGCTTCCGTGGTGCTTTTGTTTGTTTGCTGTTTCCTGCCTTAGAACTGCGTCTCTCGTTGTAGTTTTTGATTGTGCGTCTTGTTTTTTTTTTCAGGTGAGATGCTAACTTGACCATAACGTAGCTTGTCTTTTGTGTGTCATGTGGGAGGAGGGGTGCGAGGAAGGACTGGACGTTACTGTCTATTTTGGTATTTTTGTGGTCGTTTTGTCTGCAACAGATCCCGGCACCGTCTGACGCGAAGAAATATTTGTCGCACTGTTCTGAAGAACAAAATACTTTACGCGCAGAGGAGCTCGAATCTTGCGAGAGTCCATGGCGAAGCTATCCCGAAGTACCATATACCGAAGTATCGAAAAACATTTTAGGTAGCGTTCCGTTTATGTGTTTGTTTGACTGATTCTTTTGCTTGCTTGCTTGCTTGCTTGCTTGCTTGCTTGCTTGCTTGCTTGCTTGCTCTCTTGCTTGCTTGCTTGCTTGCTTGCTTGCTCGTTTTGAGTACTTTCTGCGCTCAAATGAGCATTTCATAATTGGATACAAAAGATGGATTGATGGATGGACACGCCCACGCGTAGATGGATATGTCAAAGCGTAGGCCTTTCAATACGCGACAATCTTATTTTTCCTAGGCTAAATCCGCAAAAAAAAAAGTTCGGCTGGTTCCAGTTTGTTAAAACCGCCATATAGGGAAGTTGTAAGAGCGCGAGTATATGTATTTGGCTGGCGAGCTCACGTGCGGCATCATGATCATCATTATACTAATCTTAGTTAACGCTTCCTATTTCGGGTTATCGGTCCTGCGTAGCTACTACTACTACTACTACTACTACTACTACTACTATTACTACTACTACTGCTACTGCTGCTGCTACTGGTAGAATAGTAGCCTCACAATAATTTAAATATATATATATATTTTAAAAGGCCGACGCTCAGTTAAAAACTAATAGGGAGGGCAGGCTGCGCGCAGAAACCTAGTGATGGAGAGCGAATCCTTCTGTCAGCGCCACCCCGCGGGCGATTCGCGATACCGATGCACCTCACGTCCCGATGTCCGTTCGAACGGGTAGTCGAGGAAAGCGACGCATCGGGAGAACATAAAACGCGCCTCAAAAGTTCCTCGAAAGGCCCAACAAAACCGCGGTTCTAAACCTGCGGGCCTGCTGTAGCGGGCCCTTCTGCACATTGTCCCCGAGCTCATACGCTAGATTCATTTCTAAAAAAAAAAAACAGCTCCAGCCACACCAAGACGAAAGAAAAGGCCAGGCGTGACAAGCCCTGACCCGTTTGGTATTACTTGGGCATTGTGTTTTCTCGTGCTGTCTTTTTAATGTTGAATCCTAAGCAACTTCCCCAATTTTTTTCTCTCCTAAATACACAAGGTTCTTCACAATTGTGAGAAAACACCGGAAAAAACGTAGCATTTTTTTACTTCTTGTTCTGACCTTGTTACTTTTTGTTTACGTTCTACTGAACGGAGCCTCTTCGCCTTTAATGAAGCAAATGAACCGAATAAACAATCTGTACTAACGGAAAACCGAAAAGATAGCCAGGAAGAGAAAAGGGCATTCTGTAGTGTGTGCCTCTCTCTTTCTCTCTCTCTCTCTCTCTCTGTGTGTGTGTGTGTGCGTGTGTGTGCGTGCGTGCGTGCGTGTGTGTGTGTGTGTGTGTGTGTGTGTGTGTGTGTGTGTGTGTGTGTGTGTGTGTGTGTGTGTGTGTGTGTGTGTGTGTGTGTGTGTGTGTGTCGCAAACGGAATGAGTTGGCCGCTTGTGCTCACCGCGTGAGGAGGTCGCTGTCATTTTAATTCGAGAGGTACATATGAACAAAAAGGAAAAACGAATGCGGCAAAAGGTGCGCGCCGAGGAAGTTTGTCTCCGTGCGTTGATTGGTTAACAACGACCTCTTGCGGGAGGTCCTCTGCGTTTCCCTAGCAACGTTATTTACGCTTTCGTTTTTGCTGCCTTCCACGACAAAGGCCTACTCCTAAATATGCCCTCTGACCCCTTCTCTCTATCATACTCATCTTCTCGTTTCGTTTTCGTTCGTTGTTCAGTGTGCCTTGCTTCTTCGGCCATCTTGCTTCCAGGTCACGTTCAGGTGTCGGCCGGCCTTTTCTGATCCATTCACTGTGAAAACGCTCGACACGCCACCTGGTTGCGGCAGTCGGCGTATTGTCCCCGTCGATAGCGGAAAGGCCGCTGGAGTGTTTAAAAGTCCGGGCCCGATTGGTCCAACTTCTCACACTTCTCCTCATTGATATTTTCTTACAGCAGTCGTTTGTCGTGTCTCTGTTCCACGTAGTACCGGACAGTAGCTTATGACAGGCTTGGTTATTGTTTCCTCTGTGACATATCTGACGTAAAACTCATTTTCTGTTTGTACTTTCTTTCCATTTTTTTTGTTTTTGTTCATAAAGCGAGTTTACGCGGCATAGTATACTGTTTGGGATAGATGGTCTGGTGGCCGATCTAGATTTCTCTTGTGTTTATGGTTTTTAGTTCGGGTACACTTGAAAATTAATAACGGCGAAGTGTTATTCAAGACGACGCCAGAAGAAACAAATATGCAAATTCATTTCAAGTTTTCGTTCCAAACCTTTTATGCGCCGTACCTCGATTCCACTGGCGATATGCTGAAACGTTGTGCTTCTGACAAGCGGTTCATATCTCCTGATTTCTCAGGAACCACTTTCAAGGTGGGAAAAGCCTCAAGGTTCGTTCTAGTTTGGCAGCACTGCTTATAGTAATTGCACACAATATAAGTGCCGGGACAGCTATTGATGGCTATCACAGTGGCGTAGCTAGGGACGGCATACCGGGCCTATGACCCCCTCCCTCTCCCTGATGATTTATTTATTTATTCATTCATTGATTTATTTATTTATGTGTTTACCTATTTACTGCTTGCCCTCACATAACGAGCCCAAAGTGACACTCCACCACATTTGCTGGCCCGGTTCCCCCGAAAACACTCTCTACCAACGCCCCTGAATGATCATTTCGTATATGTGGGATAGCACGCTTTTGGCGAAGTCACAGAGGACAGGAAAGACTCAACACTACTTTGTTCCGTTTGTCCTCTTTGAAATTTCGCTACTTCACTTATGTGGTAGGATGGTTAGTCATTGAGCGGTACAACTTTCAAACCTATTGAACTTCTCTATTTGATTAGGAGGCACTCCGCAGGGGAACACTGTGTAATAGTTTGGACATTTAAGGTTATTTACTAGCGCCTGAATAAAAGTACATGCGTGTACTTTCCCTTTCGTCCCAATGACACGTGGTCGCCCCTGCCAGAAGTCGAACCCGTGCCCTTGAGCATGGCTACCCGGCATCCTGGGTGCTAAGCTATCAAGGGGCGTCGGCAGCCGAAGCATCATTATGACGATGTCACGTTGCCATGAACGTTACCGAAAACTAGTATCTCTCCTATTAAACACTGACAGAACCAACCGAATTTATCTATTATTAAAGGGACCGAGGCGCCCTATTTTCTGTCGTAACCAGCGTTTTGTGGGATAATTTTCTGGCATTCACAAATATTTTGGCAAATTTCTAACAGATTTTGTCGACCACTGAATTCATAATTGAGCGCTTTCGCAAACACGTGAGTTGCCCGAGAGTCGGGCAACACTGGCGCGAGCCATGACGTAACAAGCGACTAGCTGTGCGAGCGTCTACATTCCGGCGAATAATATGGTTCCCGAATCAGATGCGCGTCAAGTCGAGATATTTTAACTTTCTTCAGCTTGGCACACAAATGTAACGGTTTGCAGCCATGGAAACGTCGATGGAAGACGACGTCGCCTACGCCGTGGCAAAAATGGCGGTCTCCGATGGCGGCTGGGTTTTTCAGTAGTCGACTTTTATAGGGCTTGCTTGGCAGTGAAATGTCGTTCTGTGACTCACTTTTCATATCCTTATAGGCATAACAAACGCGATACCTAATGTTTTCCTGAAAATCGCACAAGTTTGAGTGACTCTGTCACGGCCCGTTTACGAATAAAATCTTAGATACCTCATAGAACACGATAAGTGACTGTTCGCGTTTGCGTAAACACGACTGATGCAAAGATTAAAAAAACATGGCTGATCCTTCCGGCATAGGAATTGGTATAACAAGAAAGGGGAACGCCTCTTCGTTAAAGCAGATTGTTTATTTTGCATCGATATACAAGATCTTGTACCAAGCATATTGCTCTTTGGCAGGTATGGCACCGTTTGGCGTGGATACACGCACGTCGACGCCTAGTAGCACATCTTCATCCAGGTGATCTGAGGCCGATGGTCATGGTTTAACACTTACTGAGGCTGAAGTGTTTAACCTGTACCAGGACACAGCACGCGGTAAATCCTGCTCAAAGATGGCGACAGCAGAGACGTAATTGTAAATAATTGCTGATTTGAATTACGTGTCTTCTGACGAAATATTGCCCTTAGCATAGTCGAGCTCCTCCTTCTAGGTTACTTTGTAAATGGTCTCTTTTCCCAGTGCTAATAAAAATGGGTTCTATTTCATTCGCTTCATAATTTTTTGACTGTTACTGTGTTAACATATATTTCTATGTATTACCTTTTCGCCACTTGCAATGCTTTTGTATTTTGTTCGTATTATTACTTGTCTTCCTTTCTAGTGCAATGTTTCAATTATTTTATTGCCATAGCAATTATATGCACATTCACGGCTTGTTTCTGGCCGCCACCGCCGTTATTCACCGTATATGGATGCGTATATATATATATATATATATATATATATATATATATATATATATATATATATATATATATATATATATATATATATATATATATATATATATATATATATATATATATTGTCACAGCTTTGCCGCAAAGGCGAAGCAATGAAGGCGATAGCAACAAATTGGAAGGTCACGCGCTGAATGGCGAGCATATCGAAACGCGCCCCGCGTTTCTCACGCATAAATGACGCACGAAACGTACTCACAGGTACAGATAAACGCGAATAAGCGTCCCAGTGTTTACTTCGCTGTTTCTAAAAAGCGTGCCCTTTTCGAAAACGCAGGCTGTGCAACGATTTCAGTGACCTTTGTGCGCCCGGTAACTACAACAGAATTGTTCCGGTGAAAGCCCAAACACAGCCAAGATGTACTATCCTCCCCACTGCGAGATAAGGGCGTGCGAGTGAGCGTCCACCCCCCCTCCTTTCCGCAGGGCAAAGTACGTGTGGGAGATGAAAGCGCGTGCCTCCGCGTAGTGACTATGTGGTGATGTGCGCTCATTGCGCAATCTTGCTGGTAACGCTGAAAACACGATGGTTCCCCCCGCAATGCCCGTCACCAGTGGTAAGTGGTAGGTTTAAGTAGCTTTCGGTTTGAACGTTGAAAGCGCTGCTCCATCGTGGCTCAGTGGCTAACGTCTGGCATATGCAATTCAGAGATCCGACGTTCGATTCCGCGCACCGGAGTCTCTCTCTCTCTCTCTCTCTCTCTCTCTCTCTCTCTATATATATATATATATATATATATATATATATATATATATATATTGAGTGACAGCGGCGCCGGCGACAAAATCCAGCCGAAAGTGTCCATATAATTGCTATCGCAATAAGATCAGTGCGGCAGAAAGGAGCAAGCTGTTCGGTTATGAAGCCATGGACAGATATATATATATATATATATATATATTATGCGCATACATATACAGTGAGTGACAGACAAAATCTAGCCGAAAGTGCCCATATAATTAAGATCAGTGCGGCAGAAAGAAGAAAGCTGTTCGGTTATCAAGCCATCGACTGAGTTCCACTCTTAAGCGGTTAACGTTGCTATCGTTCCCGAGCATGCTAAACATGACACCTGTAAAGGGTACTTCACCTTCGGCACTATTGTGTGTAGAAAAAACACACAGCTTAGGCCAGCGAGGATTGATCAAGTTTTGCAATAATAATAATAATAATAATAATAATAATAATAATAATAATAATAATAATAATAATCTCATTCGTAAAAAGGTGGTAAAGGTGTCATGAGCTCGAAGAACATGACGCTTGTGCGCGCGCACTTATCTTTTGGTTGGCACAATTGTTTGGCTTCGACTCTTACTGGAACGATTGCGTTAGTTGCCGGGCCCACAAAGGTCACTTTGGTCTCTGCAAAAGCCCCGTTCGCGAAAAAAGTGTGCTTTTCATACACAATGAGGTATAGCAACTGGCACACTTGTTAGTTTGCACTCATCTGTACCTATGATTACGTTTTGTTCGTCGTTTTTTATTTTGTGTAACAGCGCGTTATGGGTTGAGCGGTAAGCGTTGTTAGTTTGCTCTCGTCCTTTGTTTCTTGTTGTCATGGGTCATTTGCGCGTCAGCAGCGTGCTGCACGTTTCGATCTGCTCTCTGTTTTCAGTGTGGCATTCCAAGTTGTTGCTGTCGCATTCATTGCTTCGCATTTGCGGCGAGACGGTTACTTTTTTTTTATTTCCTATCCTGCATGGGCCCTTTGGCCTGCAGTATTTCTGTAAAAAATAAAATGAATGAATAAATAAGTATTCACTCCTTCAGAGCGTTGTCAGTTAAGGAGAGAGACTCCCCGTTTGAGAGTGACCTGCGCCTGTGCTCGTGCATACACTGCGCATCATCGACAAGGGGGAGGGGGGGGGGGCGGACGTTCGTAGCTTGAACCGTGAATGGCGCCCGTTTTAGATGCGGAAGCATCTTATACTCGCGCCTTGTAGTGCGCCGTCCGCGCCGTCCGCGCCGTCCGCACCGCCTTAGCTGAGCTAATTCATTACGTCTGATACAATAATCACTCGTTCTCTGCTACTGCAATATTCACGCGTTCATCAAGTATAAGGTTATTTGTTGCACTTCAAAAGCATACATGTGTCCGAGTTAAAACGGTCAAAGTTTCACATTAAATGCACCAGAAAGGTAAAGTATTGGTACGGAAACCAGTAACACAAACATGAGCTTGTACGGTAAAGTTAGCTATTTAAAACCTACGCGAGCGTCGGTGCACACTGAACCATGCCTGTGTATTCAGGCATGTGTCTAACTCTGTTACCAGCCACTAAACTGTTTTAGCGGGACGGCTCAGTGCTCTCCCATAGTTGAGTACGAAGTACTCAAAATCGTTCAACATATTAGATGCGGAAGCATCTTATACTCGCGCCTTGTAGTGTGCCGTCCGCGCCGTCCGCACTGCTTCTCGAACATTCGACAGCTGACGCGCGCGCATGCGCCGTCGCGCCGTCGCCCACCATCTGTGCCGCGCGCGCTTCTCCTTCGAGAACATTCGACAGCTGACAGCGCATGCGCCGTCGCCATCTGTGCCGCGCGCGCGCTTCTCCTTCGAGAACATTCGACAGCTGACAGCGCATGCACCGTCGCGCTGTATATATACTCAAGGTCCGCGCTCGCTCGCTCAGTTGCCGCTCGTCCGTTGGTTCGTCGCAATAAATAAAACACCGCCCTTTCGCATACGTGCCGTACGTGTTCACTCATTTAACACCCCATTTTACAACCACGTTAACCAATTTAGCCATCGACCCAAGTAAGTCGCAATTTAACACCCGTTAACCAATTACATGCTTCCGCATCCTCCTCAGTGTTCCCCAGAGGGAAGCTGCGGGCAATTTTTGTCTTTCAAGGCACAACATTTGTCCGTTTGCCTCGTTACTTTTCTGTGGCGCTTAGTACTGCAGTTTTACGTGAAGTAGCAGGTGGTGGAGTAACACTGTCGGTGCTTGGGAAAATTAAGAGTGATCTAACAACGAACCGTCACACGTCAAGACGAAGCGAAAGTCAAAAGAGGTAACTGCGTCTATAGGGCGCCTTCTTGATGCTAGCGCCGCCAGCGTATCCCGTTCGCATACAGATGCCCTAACTGCACCTCAGGTGCCCAGATGTGCGCTTTCTCGCGCATGAAGCGGGCCACACATAAGCATCGTCACCTAATCGCTCCTTATCGGTGCTCGTTCGTGTCATCCCGCAGCACTATTTCAGACCCTGTAGATGGCGACACTGCCCTGCCCCACCTACGTTGACTTAGCGTCGGCAGTCAAGGTAACTGTCCGAGAGGGAATGCTTAAGGCCTCACTACATGTTCCAGTTGCAGCGTGTCGCTTCCACGGTGCGGCGCTGCTACTCTACCTAAAGAGAGAGAGAGGGGGGGGGGCTCTTAGCGTCACGTAGTCACGCGCCCTCTCTCTTCATCGAGAGAGAACGCGGCGTCGCGAAAAAAAAAAAACTCATGCGCTGCAAGGGATGCGTGTGGTCAGGCCTTTGGACGGAGATATACGGCGCGCTTCTGCAGCCTCGTGCACGTGCAATTTTAGCCCAGTGTGTAAAGTGCTGGGAACCTATCGTCGCAGACCGAGAGGTCGTGGGTTCGATTATTCTAGTTATTCTTCTTATTCTTCTCGAAGAACTAGAAGACTGTTCTGCAGGGTGCGTACAGTTACTTGAAATGCTTGAAAACTCTTGAATTTGAAAAAAACATTTCTTCAAGGCCCTTGAAAGTCCTGGAATTTTTCCTCGTCGTTGAAAATCTTTAAATTTCCTGAATAGTGCACTCCCATAGTGACATTGCAGCCTCCTTCATGTGGTAGATCACTGTGAACCTGACAAACTCCTCCCCAATTCATAAACAGTAAATTGGCGTGAGCGCACATGGTTCAGTTTTGCAGAACTACACTAAGAAAAAAAATCAGTTTGTCGGTGTAACGTAGCAATGAATGCTATCTCAAATATTTTTTATAATCTCCACCACTCTTATATGCATTGATTGCCTGTTGTGTTCTTGAGAACCTATCAGGAATACTAGATGTGTTTATTTATTTGTGATGTCCATTTACTTAATTGTAATGTTCATTTATGTAAGCGCAATTCAACTTTGTTTGCATGCCGCTTTGACACCTTGAAAAACTTGCGACATGCCCTGGAAAGTCCTTGAATATCCTTGAATTTTTGTTTCGGAAACCTGTACGAACCCTCATTATGGTTTTCTTTATCCTTCCTCAGTGTACTTTCTTACCGGTGTCATATTCGTGACAGAAACACGTCGCCGAACTCTTGGTGGACACCGACATAAAACACTTCCGTGTTAAAAATTATCGTGTGATTACGTCATTCTCGATCATAAGGACGTCAAAGTTCGTCAGCATGTGACGTCACAGGATGATTTCATCGCATAACACACTCGCTCGGTTAAAAGTGGGCCGACCCCGGATTTGCGGCAGGAAGAGTTCTAGTAATTGGCATTCCAGATGAGCAACTAATTACGGGTATTCACTAGTGGACCCCAAGAATAACATGATTCTGTAATTAAGGGAAGAATCCATGAGTGTGTGCCATATGCGAAGGACAGGGAGAAGTTGCATAAAACACTGTATGACCAGACACCTCACCCGATCAAAATCGAATGTATATAGCTACATTCATTCACATTAACAATTGTATCACCGATATTAGTCGAGTATACATTAAAACAGACGTTAAATTCGCATGCGTTTAGATTCTTCACTAAAATTACATACTACATCAAATACGTTTCTGGGCCAATGTCTCAAGACAGAAGCACCGTAACTTGGAGCATTATCTGCAGTTAAACTAATGTGCCATGACCGTGCATCGTTCCTGCGTTCTTCACAAATGGCGGAGTGCGCCACGCTAAACCCCGCCTCGCGAGATCCGGCGTCACCTCCTATAAGGAAACGGCTCGTAACCGGGCTGTCGCCGTTGCCTCTTCTTGCCGTTTCCTGCCGTCTCGTCTTGCGGCTGAGCGAGCTGTATAGCTTCGTGTCCTTCTTACGCCGGGAGCGTGGGCTTCGCAAACAAGCGCGGCCTGACAGCTTTATTGCGGCTGCCGTAACCGAGACGTCGACAGGCGCGCCACGTTTGTCCACTGCCGTAAACTTTGGTCTTCGGGACACGTGCCGCAGACTTTCTTCTACGGGGCGTCAAAAGTGACAGCCCTGGGATTCGTCAGTGTATAGATACAGCTGTGGTACGTATGGGATATTTCTTTCTTCTCTATCTTGATTTTGTCTGTCTCTCTCTGCTGCCTTTCTACCTATTTGTGCATGTGTGTGTGTCTGTATGTGTGTGCGTGCGATAGAGGGAGGGAGAAAAGGCAATGACATTCTTCTTTAAGATCAGGGAATTTTGTCGGCGTGTATAGATGTGCCGACACGCTACTTCGTTTAAGCGAAAGACGAGGAGAGGAGGGTGCATCGTGAACAAAAGGGCCGTATCAGGAGGGCAGGAAGAGTGTGATCGTTGATAGCGCGTGTAAGCACGTGATGGTTGTTGCGTAAGTTACTTTGCTATTTATCGCTCGAGTTAATGACCTCGAGGAAAACAGAGATTTTAAGGCTTGACATTGCTTGGCAGGAGGTGTCTCGAGTACCTTCGCTACACCTGGCGGCGCTTAGAAAGTTGAGCACGTATTTCTCTGAAGTTTAGCACAATCGTTGCGAACAGCCGTTTCCCGATAATTTCCTTTGTTTTCCACGCCAGCGTAGATTGTTTTGGGTTCTTACTCGCGCCCACTTACTGGAAATTTCCTCACATACTTGGTTGCCAGAGTGCGATGCAATGCTCGAGGTACTGTCATCTCCCTTTTCTCTTTCACTCTCTCATATTTTTCCTTGGTATTTGTTTTTTCGATGTCACATCTCATCATCTCTTTATAAAACCCTTCTTTACTCATGACCGCATGAAAAAAAAAATGCTATAGTAAAATGAGATCAAAGGTTTGTGGGCGAAGTCTGGCGGATCGAAGTTTTTGATGGACCCCTGGATACAGGACGCCAGGCTCTGGGAGTTCACGGGTAAAAAGAACTGAAATAATAATTTCTACAGCTATACTACTACTACTATTATTATTATTATTATTATTATTATTATTATTATTATTATTATTATTATTATTATTATTATTGTTATTATTATTATTATTATTATTATTATTATTATTATTATTATTATTATTATTATTATTATTATCATTATTATACTGCTGCTACTACTACTATACTTACTACTACTGCGGCTACGGCTACTACGACTGCTGCTGCTGCTGTCGTAACTCTGATGGTTCTGGTCATACTAGACCGCTGCAATCCTTCCCTGCACACGCCCGTGCGCATGCGCATTGGCGCCCTCTATGTCGACTCTTCACCGGCTCTCTACATCCGCACCAGGCGATGCAGCCCCCTGTGCCGATCCCTGCTCGAAACTATCGAGACATACGAGAAAAGAAACGATGTTGGTATCAACGAAGGCGTGATAGTGGGTACCATTCGAAGAAATAAAAAGAAAAAAACATTATGGACCGTCCGCCTTCGGGTCAGGAAAAAAATTACGCTGCGCGGCAAACTATAAAAAAACTAAAACGCGAGTGAAAAAAAAAAACTGAAAGCAAGCTTTAAGGGTAGTGAGTTCCTGGACGCCGCTACTGTCATCGCCAACACCGCTGCGCTGCTTCACAGCGGAAGGACGGGAAAATAGCGCATGGAGAGAGAGAACAAAGTACGCAGACTTGAGGAACATGAGGGATGGTGTTCAGGATCGGCGCTCCCACTGCCGCGCTGTTGTTCAAGGAGAGGCGTCATTTGGGATTGATTTTTCCTTCCGGTTATGGCGCGCCCAGTGTCTGCTCTTGTGCACCGGCCGGAACTCGCTTCCTTGCCACGATGGTTTTCCGGTCGCGTTCGCTTTTTTATTTTTCGTTGTTTGGTTCTTTCTTTGCCACGTGTTATTTTTGTCTGTGTATTTGCGAGCAACATACGCAGTTTCTTTCTATTTCTTTGTCACTTCTTCTAAGGCGTATGCAACAGTACGCTAAGTGTTTTTTTTTTTCTCTCTCTTTTTCTCTCTCTTTGTTGTCGGTGCTGCTGCTTGCGACCTTCTACTTTTTTTAGAGAAGTGTAGTGTCTACAAAATAAGAAAAAAACGGTTGTAATCTAGAAAACATTTTTTTCCTTTCTCTTTAAAGCTTCACACACTCTAATATACATGCAGCATGCACGTACACCTCGTCTACTGCTGTGTGCACGCCACGACGACAAAACGACGGAGCTTGGTGTTGTTGCGTGACGTGGAGGAGCACTTGACTAGGAAGGCAACAGTGTTTTAGAAACACGCGGGACGTGTGCACTGAATCGCGCTGAGCATTTCGCGGCAAACCCCCCCCCCCCCTTTTTTTTTTCCTAGGAGGCTGGAACAGTTGGAAAAGAAGTGAGCTTGGCACGTATCCGCTTTGGTACCGTATTTTGCATTGAGCGAATTGTACATGATGAAAAGAAAGGAAAGTGAGGAAGATGCTGCTAGGGGTAAAGGTGTCGGTGTGTCCATTACACGCCTGCAACTGATAACTAAACCAGGTAGATATTGAACGAAAATTCGAGGCAGTTTCACACTAGGGGTGCCAATCCTGAAAAAAAGTACGCTGCTCGGTAGCCTTTGTTTTTATTTGGTTTTCTCTTTGTTTTCTCCTTGCTTTCTTTTTTTCTGTTTTATTTTGTATATTTTAACATGAAAGTGTTTTCAATGATGTCGGGTTTCGCCATGCCTTCGCTGACGTGTTTTCGTCATCTGTGTAACGTTGTAAAATATATAGTAACAGATTGCAGAGGGAAAAAAGAAGACGAGGAGAAAAAAAATTGCCCGCAGCTTCCCTCGGGGGAACACTGAGGAGGATGCGGAGCATATAATTGGTTAACGGGGTGTTAAAGTGCGACTTACTTGGGTCGATGGCTAAATTGGTTAACGTGGTTGTGAAATGGGGTGTTAAATTGCGACTTACTTGGGTCGATGGCTAAATTGGTTAACGTGGTTGTAGGAGGGGGTGTTAAATGAGTGAACACGTACACACGTATGCGAAAGGGCGGCGCTGGTCGAAGGGACGTCGATCATTGTGTTTGTGGATTCGTTGGAATTCATTTCACCGCGACCTTGGACGTCGACGCGCCGTACAAACCAACCGACGAGCGGCAACTGAGCGAGCGCCGACCTTGAGTATATATACAGCGCGACGGCGCATGCACTGTCAGCTGTTGAATGTTCTCGAAGGAGAAGCGCGCGCGCGGCACAGATGGCGACGGCGCGACGGCGCATGCGCTGTCAGCTGTCGAATGTTCTCGAAGGAGAAGCGCGCGCGGCACAGATGGTGGGCGACGGCGCAACGGCGCATGCGCGCGCGTCAGCTGTCGAATGTTCGAGAAGCGGTGCGGACGGCGCGGACGGCGCACTACAAGGCGCGAGTATAAGATGCTTCCGCATCTAAAAGTTCTTTTGCCGGGCGCCAGACCTACGACCTCTTGCTCCGCAGCCCGCGGTGCGATGCCGCTAAACCACGGAGCGTATGTTGTAAAGATTGCTATCGGGAAGCTATTTATATATGCCACATACCGCTCTGCGGTACTCACAGCTCCGCAATATAAGTGCGTTTTCGTCATCAGCAGGCAGATGGCGCGAAAGGCTCGTGTTGGGACAGTGAAGGCAAAATAGACTTTAAAAGGGTAGAAATAACCAGGAAAAGGCTAACTGATTGGTCGCTACACTCAAGGCGCAATTGAAATTCAATCCTTAAACACATAGTAATAGTACTTAACCTTATGGCTAGGTGGCGTGAGCCACCGCCCGATCTAAAAGGCACAGTCGGCTACATCCATGCACCCATTCATCCACCCTCTAAAGACCGCCACCTCTCGCGTTTCGACGATCGCGTGCCTCCGCGGGGCGTGGTCTCTCCTGCAAGCGCGCTTCTCACATTCGTGATTCGAACCTGAGGCTGTTTTGTCACGAAACAGCAATCGGCAAATGCTCAGCTATTGCACTTCACCACCTCAACCTTACCAGACTTACCATTTCAAATCTGGTCACGCAGTTCGAAAGTGTTCGTTCATTCCTTCGAAACGAAACCGAAACACAGCAATAAACGAAGCCACAAGTGCGATTCGCTGCCGGCAAGCATGAATGCTACGCAAATCCGTGTACTACCGATCAGTCCTAGGGTCGCTGAGTGATCGCAGTGCCAGAGTACCCTCTAGTCAACTTGAGGAAACTCTATGAACTAGACGATGTGTAAACACAAAGCTCTTAAAGGCCCCTGAATCGCTCCGAGTTCAAAGTGGTATGTGTTTGCTGCTTACAGCCCCTTTTTCTTACAAATGCTAGTTCCTCCTCGCCTCTTAGTACCTGATAAATAACGTGAGCTATGCTAGCACTAAGCGTCAGTCAAATCACGATTTCGGCTGCACGCATACAGAAACGCGCAAGATGAACTGAAATTAGTTTATTGCGCTTGACAGTCGTTCAACACAATACGCAGTTGGCGTTCGTCTGCATGAAGAAGCTGGGTAGGAGAGGGACACGTTGCACCTGACATCTTTCGTATATGGACCAATTGAGAGCT